>JADLZL010003261.1:600000-858564 GCA_015844335.1 Chrysopogon serrulatus | reverse complement strand
GACGACGTAGCGTGCATACGATTATTAACTGCAATCACATCGTGCACACAGTGTGATGCTTGACGAGAATTTGTGCACCACATGTTTGCGATTTAATTCGGCCCGAAGCATCTGTATTGACTACTGCCGACGAGAATTCCTCCACCACATGCATGTTTGCAACTTGCAGCAAAATGTACTTTATCAACAACAATGCATGGCTCGGATGCTAACCAATCTAAGCGCCCATCATAAACTGGGCAATATGTGTACTTGCGCATGTTGTTAAGTAGTTGCACACTACTAAACTGTTCATGATGATAGCTGTCTGCCGATCCATGGACAAATCTTCTTTTTCTTCTTTGTTGTGACTCATCCATGGAATCCATGGACAAATCTTCGTGAGTGCGCATATGCACACGAAGTATTGGTGTACTTTTTTTTTTCAAAAAAAGGGCAAACAAGTACTATATATATTTATACTAGCAAACTTGTCCGTGCGTTGCCACGGGAGAAGAAAATATCAAACATTTGACTGTTCGATTTAGTTTACTGTACAACTATAACAACCGTGACAGCTTATGTGTGAATGGTTGTTACAACAACCACAAACGAATGGACGCTAAACTTGTTCAATAGTATCATCCTTGTCCTTAAACTCGCAAATCAACTGTTTATGTCCTTAGACCTGTTCGCTTGTGTCATCATAATCTCTAAACTTGGAAATTACCCGTCTATATCCTCAAACTTATTCAGTTGTATCATCTCAATCACTAAACTTATTCAGTCCCATAACTTTAATAAAATTATTATTCCATTAAAATTAGAAAGGAGTTAGCCGTACCAAGAGTTACACTGTTTATGCAGACAACTTGATATGAAAATAGCTTGAAGAAATATTTATTAGGTTGGATGACAAAGTATTTAAATTTAAGATTTATTAGATCATCGGTTGAATCATGTTATGATAATAATTTATTTCTAATTAGTACCAACAACCTACTAATAGAAATAAGGATCAATGTTTAAAAGACATGTATTGGTTTTATTATTTATCTTATTTTTTAATAAGAGTGTAGTTACTTTATTAGAAAATAAAAAAAAAAAACAAAAAAGATAAAAAAAATTCACAAATATCATAGATGGGAGGACGGCACCTTTCTACTCGTGTCCTGACACATGAAGAACCTAGCGTCGTCTACGCCCAGGAATAGGAGATAAAAGCTGAGATAGAAAAATAGAAACAGTATCCGAGTCGATGTCTTAGTTGGATGAAAAAAGTTTATGGCAGAAATTTTGCCTAGAAACAGTATCCGAGTCCATCTCTTAGTTGGACGAAAAAAATTTATCGCAAGAAATTTTGTCTTTTAAGTATTAAGGATAGATAGATAATATAACTAATCTAACCTCCACATACTGAGACGGAGTTGCCCGCGACTTAATTTGATTGATATGATCGCTGATATATGTATCATTGTGAAATTCTAAGTTACTTCGCTTTAATTTGTATTGTATATTTTGGGCAAAGTTTAAAAACTTTCGCAGGCATTCTGAAAGGAGGTGCGCATTCAGAATTTTGACAGTGAAAACAGTTTAAAAACAAACACACGTACGTATTTAGTAAGTCAATAATACATAATCGTGTGCATGCATGCTCTGATCTCCTGTCTGATCTCGGTGTCGTCATGGCATATGCAAGCATGATTAATAATGAGTTGACCAGGACATCAATGAACGTGACTCTTATGGTGTGCTTACTCATTGCTAATGTAACAGAACTAGTCATAAGAGAATGAACTAATCAGATATGTTTATGGATATTCATGCAAAGAGAGTTTAAGTACGTAGCTGACATGTAATTATGGCATGTACAACTCATTGATAGTGCACAGACAACTAAATATAGATAGTTCATACAATGGGCTATCTATTTCACTGTCTATAAGTTATTTAATATTTTGTATTTATATAGTCATGTTGAAGGATCAATATGATCCTTTTACAGCAGTGTGTTTCTAGTTGATACAAAATAAATCAATCATAATTAAGTTAAATATGACTATAACATTTTTTTTAACTAGTAATTTTTGCAACATGATCAAACATAAATATTATAGACAAACCATCAAGTATATAAATATATTTATATAAAAAGTCACAGTGATAAAAGTAACAAACAATTTTCTATAAGAATATACTAAAGGTTACACAAGACCAACTATATAACCAATATTCAAGGTGTAAAATATGTTTAATCACTTCTACAATATAGTTCGGATCAGAAGGAAGCTAAATAAATTTGAATCATGATTTTTGAATTTGATTTTGATTTTAAATGGATTTTATAAGGTTGAGCCGATTTGCACATTCTTCATATCTGGAAAGAAGCTAATATATAAACTACTTTGCATCGGGAGCCCTGAACTTTATATAAATCCTAGAGTAAATGCACCAGAGGTTTATTAACTTGTGAGTGAGTTTTAGTTAGGTTCATCAACTTTGAAAGTGGATTTTTAGGTCCATAAACTTTTTATACTGTATCCACTACTGGAATGCCGACTGCTTTCCAATAAAAGCAGAGGTCTATTAACTTGCCAATAAAAGCAGTCGGCAAAGGCACTAAAACAGTGGCAAAGGCTTTGCCGATTGCCAAGGCTTTGCCGACCGCTTTCCACGTGGCGATCGGCAAAGAACACGCCACAAAAGAATTGTCGGCAAAGAAACCTTTACCGCCGCCACGTGGAAAGCGAATCGGCAAAGTCTTTGCCCCATCGTCAACATGGCGCCCGGCAAAGGAGACGTCTGCCGTCGTGAGATGACGGAGCGCGTTTGTTTGTCGATTTTTTTTGCCTACGCCTTTATTGGCGGGTGGCAAAGGCTTTTTTAATTTTTTTAGAACCGAAATTCTTTTGCCGTCCCGCCTTTATTGGCGGTGGCAAAGGATTCTTTTGCCAACTGTCTTTATTGGCGTCGGCAAAGCTGCCATGGTTCATGAGATTCCAGCTTTGCCACCGCTTTCCACGTGGCGGTGGCAAAGCTGGAATAAGTAAATTTTGGTCTGTTTTTTGTTTTTTTGCATCACAAAGAACCAAATCACATATATGATTATACTAGGTGAGTGCCCGTGCGTTGCTACGGAAATATACAATCACATCAGTAAAACATATAGAATCTATTGAATACAGATATATGTATTGAACTGTTTGGCTTGCAGCTTTAGCTGAATTCTCACATGATTGAGAAGGACACTTATTGCGGTGAACATAAAACCGGTGATGTATGTATGTGTGAAGCGTAGACCAAACAAAAGCTCAAAGCTAAATCATTGCTAATGTGATTTTTAATTCCTACCAAAGATGCACATTTATAACAACACAAGAAAAGACTATAGGCTGAACACACTGTTTTTTACTGAAAAGAAGTGTAGGCCACACAGTAGAGCACATCAAGACCATTCTACAAAAGCAGCAGTGGATCAAAATTTACACATATCCAATACAAGTTTTTCATAGCAGCAGGAACATTGATCCAAAGCACATCAAGTCTACTGAACGATGGAAAAGGGATGGTGTATCATGTATGTGTACGTGGTAGCATCCAGTGATCCCCTAAACCAAACAAAAGCTTGATGGTAGTAATTTAGTAATCCATGGTTGCAGGCCACCACTACAAGATCAAAGCAGCTATTTACTAAAAAAAAAAGAAGATCAAAGCAGCTCTGACCATATTTCAATAATTATTTTATGAAAAATATTTAAAAGAAGAAAGTTTCACATAGAGCAGGAAGAAAGTTTCACATTGAGCAAAACTGTATTTACCTTACGAAAAATATATACAGGAAGAAAGTTTCACATAGACCACTCATATTGCAGTAATTTTTTTTTTTGAACAAATTTATTGCAGTAAAATTAAACGACATATCCAAATGACCCTATGCGTATGAGAACATAAATCTGATTTAGTCAATTTCATTAGATGATACTCTTTTTTACATCATCTTGTTTATTTTCAACATTTCTTTTTAAACAGACATATCTGGAGATAGCTTCAGCTATAGAGATTTAACCCTCCTCAGACAGCTATATCCAGGGATAGCTTCAGCTATATCCAGCGTGTAATAGTTACTTACCTGCAGAAAAATTTATCACAGCCGCATGCTTTTTTTGGAAAAAAAAAGGGGACAACGCATAATAGGTAATAGAACCACCTTATCAAAAAACAGTAAAAGAATGTGTTCCTATAATGGGATTCCGATCCAACATTATCCAAGGAAATTTAAATCAGTTAATACAATTCTATTATAATTATCATAATGTGTGCATGTCATTGGATCATTCCATTATTGTTGAATAGGGCATAATTTAGGTTCATCTTTTTCGTCCTTTGAGATGTTCACAATCAGGCATATGCTAGCTTCTCATGTCTCAATATTATATCAAAACCTGAAGAAATGAGGTTGCACTTACCCCCCTAGTGAATTCAGTACTTGCTGCAATCTCTCTCTAGCCAAGTTGCTTCTTATTTTCCCCTTTTCAAAATTATGAACAAAGAAAACAAAACAGTTAGAGATATAAACTAAGAAAAATATTACACCCTTCATATTGTGTAGAACCATTTGAAAAATGGGGGTCACCTGTGCTGTAGTAGTAAACTGTAGGTAAATACCATTTGCAGTAACAGTAAACTAAGTCAGATGGTTCCTACTGTTTACTGTAACGAAACTAAGTCAGATGGTGCAATAATTTTTCATGGATAATGATCCTAAACCAGCTAACACCTTGCTTAGGACAACCATTGAGACAAGCATGGCGTCAAACAATCAATTGATCTCTGAGATGAATGAGAATCGATCAGATACAGATACCTGAAGCAGTGTCCAGTTTGTTCTTCTGAAAAGTTGCTACCGGTTTGTGCTGCCTGATTAATCTCGAATTTTATCTACCAAATATGACAACATATCAATTTAGTTTCAGGCTTGCAGATATAGGACTGAAACTAATCCTCTGATTTTGACAGTAAGTGCACAAAATTTATTATCCCCAAAATAATACTCCTGAATGGATTTTCACCATGACATAATAAGAAATACACCAACAGTTACCAAATTTCAGAACATAGATATATGGTTTACAGGTAGTTGATATTATTGAAAACAGTTGGTTATGACTCAGAGCCAAAACTCAGCTCAAAGGATTGAAGTGTTAGATTTAAGAAGCTGTCCAAATGGTTTTGTTCGCTAGGATTTTTACAGAATGGCAGTCAAAACTATGGCGATCCTCAACTCAGTTTACCATATACAAATTTTAAACTGACCATGTTTAATAATTTTGCTATCCCTTGTAAAAAATTGCGCCATCTTAGACTGAGGGTCCATATTGTTTTGGTGTCTAATCCCATCCCCCTCATATGTCCAAAACTGAAATCCTGAAGAGCTGAACAATTCATAAGGATTTAGTGATGACTGGCATTCTCATTGAGTCACTGGTTAACTGATTCTGTTTTCTATCTCTATCAGCTTGAATCTAGACCCATGGGTATGGCATAAATGTTCTATGCTACCTTTTTCATTAGTGCCAAACCATGCATCTGGAGCCCATCAATTCTGAAATCTCAAGCAAACCGAGCGTTGGTATGGATTGCTAGATTGACTCAATGCCCTATCTTGGTGTTCCTATTGGATTGCATCATTAAATTGTTAATTTGACAGAAAGACGTGTGCACTGACAAACAAACATAAAAAGCAGAGGAGATGCAAAATTCCAAAGATCTATACTCCACTACACAAGCTTTGGTCCATACGTGTGTAACTACTCTCTGTGGGAATGATCACCAATCCAACATTAATCCACCATCAATATAGAAATGAAGGCAATATCAACGTATACATACACAGTGAGAATTTGCGTGCAGCTAGCTTGGGGACGTACCTCTGGCCTTCTAGTTGGCGTGATGCATATGGTGTTCCTTGTGTAGGAAATTTTTCTGTGTAGTAGCTGGTAGAGATCCCTCCACCTTCTTCCGTTAAGTTGAACCAGGAGACCTGTGTCCTAGGATATACAAAAATGATCCTCGGTACAAAGAATGGTGGACCGGATGCATCCTTACCGATTGGATGATGGAATGGAGCGGATGCGCCGGCATGAGGTCGACCTTGACGTCGGGGTTGATGCCGAAGTAGAGGGCATCGTGGGTCACCGGATCTCGCTGATCTCTGGGCGCACGCCGGAGATCACGCTGATCTCTGGGCGCACGTCGGAGCAGCGCGAAGCAACGACAGCATGATGCGGCGGCGAGTCCATCGTCAAGGAGACACCGCGGCGTCCTCGAGGCGGCTGCGTCGTGGCACTGGCGGAGGCGCAGAGCCTCGGATCCGCGGCGCCGTGCGATGGCCAGATCCGCGGCGCGGCCGGGCGGCCAGATGGCCGGGCGGGCGGGCAGCCGGGCGGCCGGAAGGGCCCGCCGGCCGGGACAGCCAAGCGTCCCGGGCGGGTGGGTGGGCGCGGCCCGGCCGGCCGAGGCGCGTTGAGGCCGGGCGGCCTGGTCGCGGCGCAGCCGGGCGGCCGGAGGCGCGGGCGGGACAACGGCGGCGCCGGGCGAGGCGGGCGGGCGCGGGCGGGCGCGCGGGAGAGGATGGGGGGGCGGGGCGCGGGACGACGGCGGCGCAGATCCGGCGGGCGGCGGCCGCGGCTAAGGGCAGGGAGGGGGGGGTGAGGAGAGAGGGGAGGGAGTGGATAAGGTCGGGTCGGGCCGGCTTGGGCTTTTAGGTTTAGAACCCTTTGCTGACTGCCCCAGGAAAAGGCAGTCGGAAAAGGCTCGTTATTTTTTTATTTATTTTCTTTGTCGACTGCCTTAGTCCATGGCAGTCGGCAAAGACCATATGTAATTTTTTGCCTCCATTTTTTTTCATTCGCAACTTGCTCTAAATTTTATAAAATTTTAAACATAGCCTCCACGTGCAATAAGAGTGAACCTTAAAAAGTTTCATGATTTTTTGACCCTTTTTGCTATATATCGTTAATTAATTTCTTTTAATTGAATTTTTGGCCGCATAATCCAACTTTCAACTGCCGGTGCATGAAATAATGAAAATTAGCCATTCGAAAAATGATATTCATGTTGGAGAGTCTATTTTGAGGCCATGTCCAAAAACTCACCCAAAATTTTGACGTCGTTATCCACGGAACATGACCACCCGTGTGTGGTAGAGGTGCTTTTTAATTATATAAAATTCAAACGAAGTCGGAAAATTACGAAACTTGACGAGGTATCATGTTATCACATGTGAAGCCTATGATAAAAATTTGAAAAAGTTTAGAGCAAGTTGCGACGCGGAATGTCCAAAACCCAGACATCTTACATATGATCACTGTGATGCCACCCACTCAGGAGCCACCATCATCACCGCCACAGTCTCTTGCAGACCCACTAGCATCATCTCCCCATTTTGTTTCTGACTATCAATCATCACCTCCGCATGATATTCCTAACCCACAGTCACCACCATCTTAGCCACCTTTGAATGCTACACCTTCTCCACAACCAAAAGCTCCTGAACAAACAAAGGAGTCACCATTAATGTCCACACCTTCCCCCACAACCAAAAGCTCTTGAACAAATAAAAGAGTCACCATTAATGTCCACAACTTTCCCACAACCCAAAGATCCTAAACAAACAAAGGAGCCACCGCTGACAAAGAAGAAATTTCCGGTGTCTAAGTTGGTTTCCCCATATGAGTCAAAGAAAAAGACAGCTGGCACGACAAGATTTTTGTCAGACATTGGACGGAAACGCACTATAGAAGTGCATGAATTGTCTGAGCTCTCGAAGTCATCCAAGCCGGCCCCTCAGGTTATTCCCTGCAAAATTAAGGTGCCAACTAAAGCAGAATACAAGAACATCCCTAAAAAATTTATGTCGAGAAAGCCTTTACTCAAGTGGGAGAAACTCTTAAAGGTCCTGAGCAATATAAAAAGGCTACATGACTGGTACATGAGAGCCTCTTCAGCTGGCATCAACACCATCAATGTTTCTATACCACAAAGGGCATTTCTCAGTGATACTGACAAGTGCATGATTAGCTTCGAAGACGTTTGGTTGATGATGAACCTTCAGAGACTGGACGTACAGATCGTAACAACGTTTGCATTGTAAGTGTTTCATAGTTGCATATGCATTGTAGTTGCTTCAATTTTCAATATCTGACATGCATGTGTCTTGCAGAATGCTATATGAGCAGCAGGAGCTATATTATGGCTTGGATTTTGATTACTGTGCAAATGAAAGGATTGGCTATCTTAACCCAACAGATATATGCGAAGAACGACACACATTCAGAATCGGGAATGACAGCGATGAGTTAGTGGGCTTAGAAGGGCAAGAACGGGCCGTGAAAATCAGAACATTGAGGATTAAGTTTGAATCCGACTACGCCTTCTACATTGAAAGATCATTGAAAACGTATCAAGACAGGAAATCAGTAGTCCTACCGTACCACTTTGGGTGAGTGTGAATTTACTTAGATGAAACTAAATAATGCTTCCCAAAGATTTCTGTATAAAAAAATGATTTATGCAGGGACCACTGGATCTGCTTCGATGTTTATCCCAAGGAAGGAAGGGTGCTGGTACAAGACTCTGCAGATTACCCTAAAGAATGTTATGCCAAATTCATTGAACTTTTAGAGCTGTAATTCGAGATATGCATGCATACTTTTACATTATGAGAGTCCGAAACTAACATGGTGGTCCTATATATTTGGGATCACAGGGCATATAGGTTTTATAAGATTACAGGTGGAAAGTGCGAGTCCCAGATAGAAGGGCAACCATTGGAAATTTTATATAACTGGCCGGTACGTACGAAAATTAATCTTATGAATGAGTACAAATCATACATGTACATATATAGGACCATGGTTGCATCTATAAATAAGATTTTTTCCGTTATATAGTGCCACAAACAACCACCTGGATCAGTCCTTTGTGGATACTATGTGTGCGAGCACATGAGAGAAACTGGACAATTTGTACGGAATCCTTCTGAGGTAATGAATATAAGTCTTTTCATGTAAGTAATTCTGACACTAAATGTGTAAATTTTAAGTATATGATATTTGTAAACGTTCTTTGCAGCGATTTAAGGAAGCCAAGACGGAGCACATCACTGAAAAGACTTTATACAACATAGTTGAGGACTTGAGCACATTTCTCTCGAAACATGTCATTCCACTAGAAGGGAAATATCATAATCATAAGAGCGAATTGTCCAAGCCAGAGTTCCGGGTGCTAACAGAGATAAGTAGGCTAGGCCTCACTAGGAACGGTTATTAGATTAAGGTGCAAACTTTGATGCATATAAAGTGTGATGTATATACTCTTTGTAATTAACTTTATGTTCATGAGCATGAAACAATGATGTATATAAACTTTCTTTGAAATATATAAATATGTGGATATGTATGAACCCATCAATATATACATGTAAACAATTAATTATATATAAAATTAATATATATCAATATTTTTGAATAACATCACAGGCGGTTTCTTATGAACCGCCTGTGGAAAAGCACCTGTGATGTTGTTCCATTTGTACTGGCCTCTGGCGCAGTCGGCTCTGGAGAACGCCTGTAGAAATGGGTTTTGAACCGCCTGTATAGTATGTTTCTGTACTAGTGAGTTCCTGGACCTGCACCTGCTGCTCTGCACGCGCGGCGGCGTGGGCGTGGGTGATCTCATGGCGGACGATTGGTCGGCCATCCATGTCGAGCTCAACGTGGCCACGGGGCCCGTCGAGGAGCTGAAGCGGCGGATGGCCGAGCTCCGGCGCGAGTTCAACGCTGTGAGCCGGATCGTGGACCACTCCCGTCCCCGGTTCACCTACGACGCGCGCTGGGTCGTCGTTGCCAAGGAGGCCAAGTGGAAGCGCTACGTGCTGGTTTCAGGAGAACCTGCATACGGACATACGGTGGCGTACGAGGGGACAAGCATGCACTTCGGTTGCCTCCGGGCGATCTTCTCCGGAGGCGACCTTCTCCGGCGGCGGCGCAGAGACGCACGGGCATGGCGGGCCATGAACAGCGAGCCCGCGAGTGCGAGTCGCGGCCAAGAGATGCCGGGAAGTTTCCGACGTGGAAGCGTGATGGATATTATATATCATTATGCATTTTAATATACGTTATTACTACCAAATAAAATGTTTCTGTTGATTTTCTCTATGTATAAATTGTTTTGATTCAAATCACCTCTCGACATTTGAACTTCAAGGTTAGAGACTTAGTATTCCAATATGAATCAGTAATAGTGAGAACAAGATGGTTTTACAGTGTTGGTGACTCTTGATTAAGAGAATCCTCATACAAGTTTATCTAGTTGGTTTATGATACCATAATGTAATTATGTGCTAATCCCTTTGTTCTAATAGCTAAGGTGTTTTAGTAGTTTGTTTTAAGTGTCAAAAGCTTCTCTACATTTGCAATATCAAGTTAGTTTAATTAAATCCACCATGAAATGTCTTCATATATAGTGCATTTATTTGGTATCATAGGTGGTGCGTTTTATAAATTTGGTCAGAATCAAAGAAGTACGACTTAGGATATAACTAAAACACCTTACTTACGGTATATTGTGCACAACAAACAATGGTTCTGAATAGAGGTAAACAATATGGTATAGGGTGTATACACTAAAGATGAAAAGACAATTTAAAACCTTGTAAAATGATACATACAACTCATTTCAATATTTCTGGTTTCATGCCTCGAGCCTCGATCATCTATACTACAGCTACAAAATTTAAAATTTATTGGATAATGATCTTGACCTTTGTTTGAATGGTCAAGGCAGATTTTCCCAGCTGAATTTGCATTGATAAGTCATGGCACAACCATAGATCGACTATGATTTTAAGAGAAAAATGATGTGACTCACTTTAATTCGAGGAAAAACTACCAAGCTAATCTAGGCGCATCATTTAAAATGATACAAATTGGCCATCCAACGTGGGATAGGATGATGACTGTACCACTATTGTCTATATATACACCACTATTGGGTTTTCACTAGAGAGCCCCTCATGACTGGGAACAAGAGGGGCACTGTGACAATGTGTCCAAGCGGCACCTGAGAGTGTCATTGTCCTCAATATAAGCAAAAATTAAAGTTCAGCAAGTTTTTTGCCCAAGGATTCATATCTTGCATAGACCACAGACACGCAAAGCGTTAGGGTCCAGCCATTGTCCTAACATGAAGCACGTAGAGAAGCGCACACGACAGCCATATAAGTGATGGACTAGAATGAGATACTGTCATAACCTCTAGCTTCTTGAACCTTAATAAGGAGGTAACGTGAGAAGTGAATAACAATGCATTTGCACAGAAATAGAAAAAAAAAAAGTTATGTCAGCAAGCCCATGGGCGTCCACTCAGCAGTGGAGCCATGCGAGCTGTGGCCTCTCAAGACAAGGTCATAAAGAATATGGTTGCAGAAGAGCGGGTGTTGTGTAACCACACACATCTAGTTTAAGAATTTGACCATTTGAGGCAAATCAAACTCCCCCGTGTAGGCTGACACCATCTCAACATATGGTTTATAAACAGAGTACCATATATGTCTAGGAAGGAGCATGCTGTCGGGAAACCCTCAATGATGGTGGCAACCACATCCAGTGGGGATGGGAAGGTGGAGACTAGTGTGGTTTTGTCCCGCATCACCTTGGGCATTGTTTTCTTTTTTTTTTAATCACATCATCTATTTTTTATCTATAAAAAAAGTTGTTAGTCAATATGCCAAATTATGTGCATTTCATGTTGATTTAATAAAAAAAAATGCTTGATCAGATGGAGGAGGCGTCACTGTAACTGCGGAGGAGATCGTTGGCAAACTCAACTCTACACTACTGCACAACCACAGCGTAAGCGTAGTAGATGCTGCAACAGCACTGATGAATGATGAGGAAACAATAAACTAATTAATCTACCGCACGCCTTATATATATAAACATCTGCGGCGGTATTGAAATTAAAGTCCGACGGTCGTATATATATGTGATGCTGGAGTGTTTCTTCTTTTGTAACAAGAAGTTTAGGCTTGAGTTTTTTTTTTTTTTTACGTGTATTGACGTAACGTGCATGGGATTGACACCATGCATACTGGTAGATCGATGTGCACGCCCGACGAGAACTCCTACGCCACATTTGCCAATAAGGCAATAATAATATATAATTTGGCGCTTAATTCGCAGCATGCAACGCACCCATGCAGTGCAGGTTTGTGTCATGGAAAAGCGCTCAAGAAAGATGAGTTCAGGTTCAGAGAAAGGGTCGCTTCCAAGTTGCAACGAAACAAATCGCGCAAGTACCAAGCAAGTGGCCTGCAAGTTGTCAGCAGGTTAGTTGATTTGAACCACCAAGACATGCTTGTAAAGTTATACTATACATATATATAGCGATGTACGATTATCACTGTTCATGATGTGTCCTATATATAGGTTGTGATTATTTATATATTTATATACAGCCATGTCTATCGCGATGTACACTGTAGATTGTTAGCGTACCCTTAGCAGCCATGTTCCTGCCGGAACGGGAACGGGAACAGAAATTTGAGGTGTTATTTTGCACGTGCGAATGGAAATATTTGTGTTTCCGGAACGCAGACGTTCCCAGAACGTGGAACATGGGATCGAGAATGTGGGTCATGTTTCTATTCCCAGGCTGCTAATATCGCACCCATGCTGTCTGGATCGATCGATCCTTACCTACGCAATTACAATTAATCAGTTCAGAGAGAAGATTCAGTGGGTAAACTTAAATGATTAACTTCCCTTCAAAAAAATGATTAACCATGATGTTATGAGATGAAATTGTGCCTCAACGACAATAAATTTACTACAATGACATTTATAGCATTACCAAAATGATAGGCTTCTCCTAGTGTTTTTAAGTAGTAGTAAAAGACTACCACTAGGTATAGCATATGGTAATCTCACTAGAAGGCATTCAGTAGAAAAAATTTATACTAAATTTTGAATGTTAAAAGCTCGTTACAAAGAAAGAATTGTCTGGTACATGGTAAAAAACCCTGGCTACTGAGACAATAGGAGAATACTACTTTACAAGTAGAAGATTGAAATTCTGGTTGTGTAGACTCTGTTCTTTCTTAGTAATAGTATGGATGATACAATTTTAAACCGAGGCAGATGTTCTTTTGGTCAACCATCTGTGATCGAGGAAACTAACGAAGAATTTGATCATGAGTTATTTTGTGGTAACTCAGTTTCTAAGGAGAAATTTCTTGGCGAAAAAGAATTTTGAAAGTATTTTCTCCATCTTGAAAGGAATACAATTCTAGGATACATGCATGAGTCAAGCTATTTAAAATTTAACCAAATTGAGATAAAAAAATATTGATACTAAATAAGTATTGCATTAGATTGTTGTAAAATATATTTTTGTGATATATCCTTTTATGCTATAAATACTGATACTCTTTTGTATGAACTTTTATTACTGATAAGTCAATGCAATTACAATAAGCAATTGTGCCAAAAAACTTGTAAGAGTTTTTTTTTTACAAAAACAGAGCTCGTTTCATTACTCCTCTATCACAGTCGAATCGCTAGACACTAGACCCTCAAGAGATTGAGGTACATCATTCCAAGTAGTGCATTCACCACCGGGCAACTTACAACCCAAAGAAGTAAACTCATGAGCTAACAATTACAGTTTCTTGAACACACCAAACACAGGAGGAGAATTCCATCGCCTTCAACAGCTTGATTTCAGATACCGCCCATCGAGTACAGCCAATACTTGTCACTTTCTACAGCAGCATTCACCATCGTCGCATCCGTTTCGAGGATTACCCGGAAATGCCTAGGGACGCCGCCATCTTCAGGCCCTGTGTGCACCCCAGCAGTTCGGCATGAAAGACGCAGTCCTTTGGAGAAAAGCTTCGCTCCCTGCACCAGCTCTCCATACCTTGCCCTTGATCATCCCGGATAACATAACCCCAATTACCTGCACCAGACGTTAGCTTTGTTCGCTTTAGCTAAAAAGCTGTTTCCACTTATAAGTCAACAGTTTTTTCTTCTCACAGAAAATCAGCTATTTCTACAGTGTTTTGGCTTATCAGCCGGCTTATAAGTCGCGCCGAACAGTCCGTGTCGGCGGAGGCCGCTTCGTCCGATTCAGATTGTCAGCTCTGGCAGCAGCAATGTACGGTACTTCCCTTCCCGTTCTCCTTCCTTCCTCCCTCCACCTGTTTCTCTCTCTCCACCACAGCCACAATAACATCACCACAGCCCCGAATTATTTTCTTCTTAAAAGGATGTCAATGTAAGTGTGCTCGCTCTGTGTTTTCATGATCCTCACGGAATTTGCCAGGATTCGAATAAGTGGACCAGCTAGGCTCTCTCGACGGAGGTATAAATAGATACTTTCTCTATTTTAAATTATAAGACGTTTGACTTTTTTCCCCCTAAGTTTGACCGCTCGTTTTATTTAAAAAAATTTATACAAAAATAAAAAAATTAAGTCATTCTTGAGGAACTTTTATTAATAAAGCAAACCACGATAAAAAGAAATGATATTTTGCAAAAAAAAAATTTAATAAAATGAGTGATCAAACTTGATGTCAAAAAAGTCAAATATCTTATAAATTAGGATAGAGGGAGTACATATAGTCTTGGAATCAAGAAAAGGTAACACAACTGGCCCTATTTGGTTCACCCTTGCTAAGCTTTAAGGATTTAGTCCCTAAAGTACTAAATACCTCTTGCTTTTAGATGGACTAAAGCTTAGTTCCTTTAGTCCCTAAGATGGGACTGAATGGAACTAAAAGCTCAAGTTATGAGAGCCTATGTACCTCTTTAATGTTTTTTTAGTTCTTTTTAGTCTCTAGAACCAAATATAGTGGAATTAAAGTTTAGGAGCTAAAGTTTAGTCTCTAGAGAAACCAAACAGGCCGTAAGCTAAGGGAGCAGTGGTGTTTGGATAGATTAATTTAAACAGGGGCGCGGTGTAGATTTGTTAAGTTAATACCATCTACGGTAAACCCTCTTCATGCAGGGCCCATTCTAATACTTTTTTTTGAACATCAGCAGACAGCGCAATCTATGATGTGAACGACCTCTACACTATTTTATTATGCGCAGCATATTTTTTTTTTATTACCATTATTGCTAAGCAGACCGAAAGGCATATTTTGTATTTATTGATGACCCGTCAAAGATTTGGAATACCTCAAATAAACGTTTGTTTTCTTGTGGGGTGTTTGAGAAAGGAGGCTAACTAATAAAACAGCCGCATGTTAACTCCCAAATTAAATGTTAGTATCAAGTAATCTGACAGCGCGAAACCAAGATTTTGCATCGTCATATAGTATGTGTGCTCTCACCAAGATTGGGAATTTTGTTGCTTCCCTGGTAGTATCGGTGATCGGTCTTCTCCCCACTCTGCGGTTTGTTTTTTCCGAAGGGACTGGAAAAGCTTTGCTATTTTTATTAAAAGAATAGTAAAAATAGTAGGATGTTTTTTTTTCTGAAGGGACTACAAAAGTTTTTCCTAAATAAGTGTCAGTTCAGTTTTTTAGTAAAAACTGGGCCAAAAAACCTCACAATTAGGGAGTGTCATACTACCCACAACTTTGGTGCTATATGACTATGACGACCGATCAACTACCAACTCCATACAACTCTTCGCTTAGTGAACGAACTAACCAACTTTGTTGAAGCCACGACCCAACTCAACTCACCAAGTATTTTTAACTCGCCGCCCCCCACATTATTGTGCATTACTTGTACCGGAGTGTTGTCGCCAAAAAGCCAAGTGCCAACCAGAAGTGGCTCTAGGGCGGTATAACAGGGTCCGTCGATCCAACAAATTTGTAAATCCTTTAGCAATAATTTTAAAAGTATATATATATATACTTATTACGTAATGAGGTTGATTCCGATGACCCCACGATGGTTTCGGCTAAATTCACCGATACAACCATACCAGCTGTCTGCGACGGAGCCCGCACGAACAACCACAGAGCATGTGCATGCAATGGTGACCGACAAGATGGCGCCATAGTGGCATGAGGTGAAAGGTGATGCACCATGCTCGCTGATCAGACACTCATTGTAGGACGGACGTCGGAGCACATCTGGTGAACCCTCGAAACTATATATGTGCAACGGGGCCGGCTCGGCACGGCACAGCACGGGCCCGTGCTAGGCATGGCCCAATAGGGCCCACCGTGCCGGGCGGGCCGCACCACTGCAGTCCACCGTGCGGGCCGACGGCCCAAGCACGGCCCCCGGGCCGATTTTCATACCGTGCCAGCCCAAAAGCACGAGCTCAAAGAGCGATCAGGCCGGCCCAAGGCCCACTATGAGAGAGAGATGTGGAGGAAGGGGACGCTGGAGCGTGGAGGGGGTGGCGGCCGCATCTCCGCCGCGGCGACGCCGTGGAAGTGGGGTGGCCGGCCATGAGGGCAGCAGCCGAGGCTGCGCTGAGGCCGCAAGCCGCGCGGGCAGGGCCGTGGAGGAGGTGGCCGCCGCAGGCCAGCCGCCGTTGTTGCTCGAGGCGGGCCGCCGCTACGATCGGCCTCCCGTCTTGCCGCCGTGCCGTCGGGTCGCGTCGAGGAGGGACGGCGAGGATGCGGTTGCCGCCGGCGGTGCTAAGGTGTGGGGAAACCGCCGCTGTTCCTGGGGTGTAGCCGCGTGGGAAAGCCGCCCGGCGTTCTTGGCATGCGGCGAGCAAGTGAACGTCTTGCGGCGCTGGGATGGGGTGGGGAGGAATGAGTTAGGGTTTGTTTCAAGGTGAAGGGGCCTACTCGTGGGCAGATGGCCTCTTTTTTTTTTTTTAAAGGATGTGGCTGATGGGTTGTTAGCAGGCCGCGGTAGCCACTGGGTCGTGTTATTCACCGCGCCGTGCCATGCCGTACCGCCCACGAGCTCAAGCGGCGACCCCAGGCACGGCCTGCTACCTCGTGCCGGGCCGGCCCGGGCACGATGGCCGCCGTGCCATGCCGTACTTGGACCGGACCAAAATCATGGGCCTCGTGCCACGGGCCGCATGCTCAAATATACTCGAAGCGCTGAATCGCTCATATGCTCGGAGTGTACGTGTACGTGAGGTCGTGAGGTGTGGGCAGACGACAGGTCCCGCAAAATAGCACGGTGAATCAGGCGTGCCTGGCCGTGGCGCCACCATTGATGAGGAACCATACTCCGTATGCTCCACCAAAAACACGAGGACCTAGGGGGCCCCAGCAGGAGGAGCGTGTAGTGTAGGGATAGATCGGTCCAGTAGTAGTAGGCTGTACTACTAGAGCTGCTGTAGGGACGACGGCGGCCCCCGAGGCCCCAACCAGAGGCGCGACGAGCAGTACTCACTCTGTCCCAAAAAAAAATGTGTCCTTCTTGTTTTCCAAAAATAGATATCGGTAATTTTTATAGATAATAAATATCATAGATTAGTATCATAATTAGTATTATCAGAAAGATCTTTAGATATAATTTTTTAACAAATTTATTTAAAGATATAAATATTGTACGTATTTTCTGCAAATCGAGTCAAACTTATGGCACGAACACCTATAACATCATCTTTTTTGGGACGAAGGGAGTAGTAGCCAGTAGGAGTACTGCAGTTGCTCTACGCCGCAAAAATAATAATGAAGAAGCCGACAGCAGAGAGAGAGAGAGAGAGCCTACATGCCACAGCCCACTGGATGGATGGCAGTGGAGAGTTTTATAGAGTTGTTTCTAAGACTACATGAAATAAAATGAAACTTTTTATTGAGAGTGATAGTTTCATTCTAGAGTTTTATAGATATATAATTCTATGACTCATTGTGAGGTTGTAACTGTGCCGGAGAGTGTCATCCCCATGACACCCATTTGTTCTCTTTTTTCTTAAATATGGTGCCACATCATCAAAAAATGCGTATATGGCAGCTTATTAAATGCGAGTAAACTTGAGATGAAACTCTCATTGAGACTGACCTCATACTTCAGGTTAGATCTTACTTGCATGTTAGATCTTGTATTCAAATCATGAATTCCTGGTCACAGCAATACTACTGTATATTACAGGCAATTACACTGCTGCTAGATCTTTAACCTCAATTTACACGCCCCTATTCGGAAGTACGCAACAAGACACATCACACATACATGCTGGTACATCTCTGTTTATTTTGAAACTTTGAACCGTGATAGGAATTGATTCGTCGTTAGCATGCATTTTTTTTTTTACAATGCTTAGGTACCATGGTACGTGTTTCTTTTCTAGGACGTGTTTTGGTACGTTCAAAATTTAATTGTGCTACCCAATGAATTGATGGTAGACGTGCAACGCACTACAACAATAAACATTTATAGGGGCAGCTAAAGAGGGTTTGTAGAGTGGTTTTCCAGCCGCCCTCTACAAATGAATTTCCAGATTTCATGAAACCGAATCAAAAAACACAAAAAAGGCAAAAAAAAAATAGCAAAAAAAAAATCGCCTTGGGAGACCCCCATCGGCAAGTTACAACATTTCTCGCGAAAATCGCGCACTACCGTGGCCAGCAGAATTCAAATCCATGACCTCTCCCTTACGCGTACCCTCTTCTACTATCACACCACACCATCATATGTGACTGTAACTCGTTTCGGATCTCCTCATATTATACCAAACCGAGTTTAAATTGAATGTTTGAGGCCCTGAAAGAATTCAAATGAAAAGGTTGTCAACTAGAAAGTTTCATAACTTTTCGGGATCTACAACTTTCATGTTGGTCATTTCTCCATCCGAGATCATTTAAAAAAGTCAAATTTCAAATTTAAGAAAGTCAAACGTAATTTTCTTTGACAAGACGATTTCAAATCAAAAGTTGTCAACTACAAAGTTTCATAACTTTTCGAGATCTATAACTTTTGTTTTAGCCGTTTGTCCATCCGAGGTTATTTAAAAAAGGTAATTTTGAAAATTTAAATTTTAAATTTGAGACATTCAAACATAGTTTTCTATGAGAAAATAAATTCAATTAAAAAGTTATAAACTACAAAGTTCTATAACTTTCTAAGATCATTTACAATTTTCATTTTAGTCATCTTTTTATGCGACTTTGTTTTATCAACTCAAAATTTGAATTTCAAAAATTGACTACTTCAAACAGTATTTTGAAAATGTAAACGATTTCAGCTGAAAAAAGTCTTGAATAACAAAGTTGTATGAGATGGAGGAAGCAGTACTATGCTATAAAAAAAAATTAACGGAACGGACGCCTCAGAGCAACTTTATTACTCCTAGTTCAGGCCTCCATTTTATTTTTGGAGCTAATGAGGAAAAAAACTCACTCAAACAGATTTAACCTCCTATCATTTTATATACTAATATAAGGCATTGTAACATCCCGTGTTTTCAGAACACCAAAAATCTGAACTTTTTAAAATTTTTCCTGCAATCATGTGAATCATGTAGTTACTAGGTTAAACCGAGGTCGAACGGAGGGAAGTTCTACAACGATTGTCGCATGCATGTAGATTTGTTTGCAGGAGTGTGCTTGGGTTCCTATGTTGCTCGTGAGTTGGTTTTCGGATTTGAGTTCCTTCTGAGTTGGAGTGCACAAATCCATAGCAATCCCTCCACCCCCATTTGAGCTTTCCTTCCTAAAATCATTTCCAACTCACATGGCAAGATAGTAGAAAAATCTTCCAGCAAACCTTCCCTCAACTCCATCTAAATCTTCTCCTAAATTTTGCTCAATCATTCCTCTGACCTTTCTCTTTCGCTTTAAAGCCGTCTCTTGAAATCCCTCTTCAATCCAAGTCATAAGATGGAGAAAGATCCTTTTTCCCCCTCTTAAATTCCCTTCAATCATCCATGACTTCCCTCCCAAAATACTCCTTTGAATTCTTATCCAAATCCCTTCAAACATCAAAATGGAGAAATTAGCATCAATTAAAGGAAAAGGAAAAAGCGTCTCTTCCCCTCCATGGGCCTAAAGGCCACAGCCGGCCGCCTCCTTTTCCCCGTGCAGCCCAGCTGCGCAGCAGTCTCCTCCCCTTCTCCTTTCGGCCTGCTCATCCTTGCCCGCACGGCCCACTCGCGCACGAGGCCCAGTGGCCCAGGCTGCCGCGCCCTGGAACCCTAGAGCGGGGCGAGCACTTCCCCGAGGCCGCCCGCCCGCCGCCTCAGCGCTCTCCTCCCGCTCCACGCCCGCGCTCCGCCCTCCGATGCGCGCCCACGCGCCATCTGGGGTACGGGACGTCGGGCGCATCGCCGTCCACGCCACTTGGAGCCCTAGGCGCAGCGCTATAAAGCCCTCGCAGCCGCCGCCACCGCCGCGCCTTCCTCCTATCTTCCTCCAGCCGTCGCGCCCCTGCTCCACCTCCGCCTACGTCACCTCACTCTCCGTGTCGCCAACGACGCCCAGCACGCGCAGCACTAGCAGCTGACCGGCGCTGCACCGTAGCCCGGCATTGTCGCTCCCGTCGCGCCCGCTACCGCCCCTCGACTCGACACGGCGCGCCACCGCATCGCGCACCGCGCCCCGTGGAATCGCCTCGGCGCCTACGCGCGCCTCGTCGCCGCTACGCGTGGAGCAGCGGCCCGCGCGACCACGCCCCGCGCGCAGCCCCAGCCACGGCATCGTCGCCAGGCGCCTTGTCGAGCTTCGTTGTTCTCGCCGGGCCGTGCCCCACCTCGGCGTCGCGGGAACCATGCGGTCACCACGCACGGCCCGCGCCATGCTGTGCCATGGGCGTCGCCGCGCCTCCCGGCGGCGGCGCCGCCACCCGTAGCCGCGCGCGCGCCCGCGCGCCGCCGAGCACCTCGGCGCCCGGCGTGGAGGCCAAGCGCCTCGCGTGCTTCACCACGCCCACGCCACCACGCCCGAACGTCCCTCGCTCGCACCGGCGGGCGCGCCAGGCCTCCAGCAGCGCCGAGCTGTGCCCCCGCCACGCGCATGCAACAGCAGCGCGAAACTGCGCCACGCCGGCGTCGGCGGTCGGGCTCCGCCTCGGCTCGGTATGCCCCCCGTCGCCCCAGTCCTCCTCGCCACGCCGACCTCGGCGCCCGATGTCGAGCCGGGCCTCATCTCCACACCACCCAGCAAGGTCCACCTCGCCGGAGAACGTCGCCGGTGAGCCTACAGCACCCCAAAAACCCCACCTTGGCATGGTCTATCGCTGCACACGACTGAAACCGGCCCTCGTGCCGCTGCTTCCCACTCCGCAGGAGAGTCCCGGTGTCACCGCGCCATCCCCCGGAGCTCCGACTACCTCCCGGCTGTGTGGAGACGCACCCAGCCAGCTCCCAGCCACCTGCGGCCGCCTCCGGCTAGCCACAGCCAGCTGTGGCCCGAAACAGCCAGCCGCTGCTGGCCAGCAGCTGGCCTGGGGTGGCTGCAGCCGACCAGAGCTGGCCACGTGTGGCTACGACAAGCTCCAGCTAGCCAGGGCCAAGCCCAGTTGGCTGTGACCCTCCTGCCACCTCCGGCGACGCTTCACGGGAGCCCAACCATCCTTGTCGTCGTCCCCGCCAAGGTCCAACATTCGAAACCCGCCGACGCCATCCTCGACGTCGGCAAAAGCCCCACTTTTCTTTATGCACTTGATATCTATATCTATGCCTATGCCGTGCCTTCGAGCCGGATTGTCTATCATGCCATGGATGTGTGTTACCCCGTGTGGTCGATATCTTGTGTTCGCTGTGTTTGTATGGTGTATGCTTGTCTGTGGACCGAGCCTTTGAGCCAGCTGAGAGAGTGACGTGTTTGATCGTGCGATCGCGGGTTCACCTCGCTATGGTCGTAACGCCGAACATGATCCCTCTTCTCGTGTTTAGTTAGCTCCGTAGTACTACGATCGCTAGCGACCCTATTCGACCCTAGGACGTGGTCGCCGAGGGCTCGACTCGATGCGGATATCACCCGTACACGGCGAGCCTTCGTGACTTAGTCTGGTGGGAGGCAAACTAGGAAACAGCGATCGTGGGATGACAAGAGCCAACCCTTGTAGGTAGAGCTTATGGACGCGAGTTAACTTGCCATGACCATTGGGCTCTACCTCTTTCCCCTCTCTTACTTTCTCTTACTCTTTTCCCAAACCACCTCGTATGCTTGTGCCATGTAGACCATAGCATTCCTTCGGACCTAGCGGTGACAACCGCATCGCTATGGACCCTAGCAATAGCATTGTGCCGCCCTAGTAGCACGGAGGTCGTGGTGCCCTACGAGTTGGCGTGAATTGTGGAACCGTGCGAGACTTAGGTCTCTTTTCCTTCAACCACCGTCCATTACCATGACGGGTAGGTTGGGGGAGCACAGGACCATTCTACTCTTTTGCTCACCTTCGATTCTCGCTAATCCAGTAGGACGCGGATCGAATCTCTTGTTCCACCACCTTCGATCAGTGACTATCGCCATGTCACGTGGACCGAAGTGCCATGGAACCAGAGTCTCCTTTTCTCGCTTATCCGTGTTTATTAGTGTTCTTTATTGTTCTATTCCTTTGATTTTCGTCGATCGCAATGGCGAGTGAATCAAAGGAGGTGGACCTCGTTTTCCCTCTTTGGTTCTTTAGTGCTTAAACCCTAGTATGTTCATACCTAGTGAGATCATAGCATTCCTTGGGCTCCCACGGTGACAACCACACCACTAAGACCCTGGAGAATGCCTTAGTGCATATAGTGCACCTTGGTCGAGGTACCCTACAAGAGGTTTAGGCACGTGTGATCTCTCGTGCATCGCTCCTCTCCGATGCCTCGCCTTTGCCGTGGCATGAGCATTGGAAGGGGTAGACCACCGCTTCCTCTCTTTTCTACCTGTTATTTTTCCCGCTAGCCCGTTCTGTTCGATCCCGTCTTAGCCATGACGATTGGATCAAAGACCGGACTATCTCTTCTAGCTAGCGAAGCTATGGTCTATGTCTCCTTCTCAGGCCGTGTGAGTCGACCCGATCGACCGTTGGAAAACCATCCTCACTGAGGATGTGACCGAGGCCGTGACATGGACATGCCCAGCTAACCCTCCTCTCTTCCCTTGTTGTACTACTCTCTTCTCGGCTCCCGACGTTGTTGTGTCGTGCGGGTCGAGAGGACCGGTAGCCGCTCCTCTGTTGTTCGTGTTCCAATCTCTTTTGCTACCGTCGCTACCATGACGGGTAAGCCAAGGAGCCTGGAACCAAGTCACAATTCCTCTATTTCATGTTAATTGTTCTTACTCGAAATCCTATATAGTAGTTGTGACTTGCGGGTTAAAGGCCACAAGGGCCAAACCCTGTTGTTTCTAATTCCCTTCCCTCTTGCTTGTGATCCTCTGGTCCCCACCAATTTCCATGACGTTCGGATTGTGAGGCCAAAGCCGTGGTGTTTGTTTAAGTTAAGTTAGGATCAGAGCCTCTTCTCTTGGAGCCGTACAGGTTGACATGGTTGACCCGGGACGTACCGGCTATCTCGAGGCTTTGATCCAAGCTCATGCTTAACAAACAACCACTTCTGTTTGTTTGGAGCCTGAGGATCGGACACTCTCCACGAGGGCTAAGTCCTTTCAATGTTTATTCGAAGTTATCTGGTTCCTTCTGTATCTTGTTGCCTTTTGGGGAGTACTAGATTTGGTTAGGGATTGATTGCTCTTTGCCCTTGTTTGTCGCTTTACCGAAGTAGTTGCATCGTGGCGACGATGGACAGACCGGAGATCCGCTAGAGGGAGGAGACGCGAAGGACAACCAGATGTCGAAGACTATGGATTGCTATGAACAGGTGCCACGTCCCACCCAACCTCATAGAATCCTATTAGGCATGCAATATGTAGCCGCTAGCACTTTACTTTATGCAAATGAACTATGATAGGATGCATGGTAGATTGCTTGATAAGCCATTACCTTGACGCAACCTTTCTTCTGCACACCTGCTGCTAGGATAGATGCTCGCCCACTTCATGATACTTGCTACACACTTACACTTTACTCATACATGCTTGTGTGTGGCTAAGGCACATGGTGCCATAAACTGGATAACTGGGAATAACTTGGGAGAGATCTTGGCGTGTGTCTTGGGTGTGTGGTAAGGGTTGTGTCGACTAGGCAGGATCTACGATGAGTCAGGGGACAAGTCTTGCCGGAGAGTGATCTGGGCACTCCCAATGTGAGAGAGTACCTGTGGCGGGTACATGTGATGTGAGAAGGTTCCGGGGAGGAATGTCTTTGTGGGACGAGTCCTCGGAACAGGAGGTGCCGTCAAGGCACGGGGCATCGGGCCCCAAGGTGAAGATGTCCTGTCTAGTCAACCCTAAGGACTGGTATGTCTTGTGAACCGGCTCATAGGACCCCTTCGTACACACCACTCGTCTCTGAATGGGCGGGGTCCGACTTGACGACTAGCCGGCCCCATGCTGCTACTACAAGGTTGATAGGTGATAGTGTAGGGAGGTACGGGTGCCGAGACCCACACCCTCCTGAGACAGCGTGGTATCCACTAGGATCCGGTACCATGTCTCCACGCCTCGGCGTCTTGGGTGGATCTCCTGGTGCCCCGGAGCCGAGTGGTAGAGTGGTATCGGGCCGGTTAGGGCGGCAACTTGGTATCGGCCTAGACGAGGCATCGTCGATGATGGTGATCTTGTGGTTCTAGGTGTACTCGCTCTGCGGAGTTGATTGATCTATACGTATAGCCGTGTCCACGGTCATGGACATTCCTATGATCTACGCCGACTAGTGAGTGGAGTCCTTTTCTCTTCTCTCCCCCTGGGTGTTGTTGGATTCCGGCTTAGGCCGTTGAGGCAAGGAGGAGCGGGAGTCTTCCTTGTCGACTAGAGAGTGAGAGTGTGGTGTGAGATGTGGATGGATGGGATGTGGATGGATGATGGACGTGTGGATGAGATGGGTTAAAACTTGATGAACTACATTATTTTATATTATGAATTTGCATAGGAAAACTACAGCCAAATATAGGCCTTTTCCTCTACCCTTGCATTCCACTTACCACATAGCAAAGCAAAGCATAGGGTGGGAGCTAGTGGCCGCATAAAATCGTCTTCGATAGAGTTGAGCAGTTTTGGTACCCGGGGAGGACTACGACGATAATGGAGCTGAAAGAATTAGGTGGTCTCGTTCCTACACTCAAGTTTGGTTAAGGAGATCAAGTCTACACCCGCTGATACTCTACCCCGACTCTGATGATTGTTTGTGAAGGAGGAGCCTTCACCCGCTGTGGCGCTACGCCTACTCTGATGTTGACCTATGTGCGTATATCGCTAGGATACTTTGTACTTAGGTTACCTCTAAGTGTTGTAAAACCTTATAACTTGTACCTTTTTGCGATGTATGAACTGTGGTATTAACTGTAAATGATGTACTCTGTTGATTTCCCTTCGAGGAAATCGCGGGTCGTTTCAGGCATCTAGCAATTTCAGGATCAAATAGGAGTTGGCAAAAAGACTAACTTGCCCCCTTACTAATTAGTTATGATTGCTAACTTGCTTAATTTTCTGGTAAGGTACTAAGGTATAGTTTAAAAAAGCATGTGTTGATATCATTGAGTTTAGTTATCAATTATTGAGTTATTTTGCGCAAGATGATGTTTAAACGTGTGGATACATGCATGCATAGGGTTTAAAAGGCAGTCACCCATGGAAAAGGTTGAACATTCCAGAGTATCGTATAATCCAAGATAAATTTTAAACCTTCAATACCTTGTATTTCAGGACGGATTAAGTAAAGTATAAGGTATCAGAGGTTCGAAATTTGTCAAATCTTACCCCAAAAAAACTCCTACAACCGGTAGCTCAAATCAGCTGCATACCATTTTAAACTATGCATAACTGAAAAATTGAGTAAGTTCACAACCAAACTGAAAAATTAGTGATATTTTTTTCTAGACTCCTTATTTGGTCCTCTAATTATTTGGATATCTTATATTTCAGGTAGGGGACAGTGCAACTCATATCCCAAGTTTGTGATGGAATTGGCAATAGCTAAGTTTAGGCAATTTGGATCTGTTAGGCTTAGCTTTTGACTGCAGACTGAACACGAATTAACCAAATCTTTGATGTGTTGTGCTTTATGAGAGGCCATTAAAAACTAGTTGCTTCATCTTCTTGAGAGAAGTAGAGTTGGGGCCAATTTTTTTTTTGAACCGAATAATTCCTTGTGACAAGGTATAAGGTCCCTAAGATGAACTAGATGGTGTCAACTAAGAGTTGAAAGTTATTATAAGGAAATAGTTGCATATAATGAATATTATGATACTGATTATTATCTACTTTTATACATCATGCAGTGTATCCTCGTATAAGCAACCAGATAGTTCTTTATGGTAGCCTAACTATGTGCAAACAAGCAACCAAACACAATGCTCTCGCATGCATCTAGTCTGGACACCAGGAGCCTACTCCTTAGTACTCCCTCCATTTCAAATTATAAGATATTTTGGTTTTTTAGATAAGTATCTTTTGTTGTATATCTTGTTACGTAGCTAGAAAAACCAAAATGTCTGGTAATTTGGAACGGAGGGAGTAGATGTGAGCCAGGCTAGGTTTATCCACAAAACAATACCCACTTCGTTCTAAATTATAGGTCATTTTGACTTTTATAGATTCATATCTTTTGCTATGCACTTAGATATATAATACGTCTAGATGCACAGCAAAAGCAATGTATCTAGAAAAGCCAAAACGTTTTGAAATTGAGGGAGTATGTCTTAAAAACTACAGTCAGTAAGCCCTCACTTCTCTAAAAACTCAACCTCCTTGTTAGAGCAAGGCTAATAATATAGTCCCCTGCTGGCTGTATAGACCCTAACGGCCTATTTCTTAGCCCACTCATGTAATAGTTAGTTTTTCATTTAAATACGGACCATTTATCTCTCTCACAAAATTTCTTGGTTCTTATGTCTTAGCCGGTTGTAAGTTTACAGTTTGTTTGCTTTCTCTTCCATTTTCTTTTTCCTTCATGTTAGCATTCAGCTTACTTACAACCTACTATTATACTTGCTCTTATAAGTGTACATGATGTCTGGTTTTGCGCCCTTGCAAGCCAGTTCAATTTTTGGCCGTGCCCAACTATTTTTTATCGCCATTTGGATTTGAACCAAACTTAGCCTAACCAATTAAAATTTGGTAGCATGAAGTAGAAACCAGAGCAAGCAAAAATGAGCGCCTATTTTGGCTTTGCCTGCCTGCCACGAGCGGAGGAGTTGTCCAACTGTGAACGGGTATAATAAATGTATCTTTTTGTTTGGTTATCCAATTAATTATCTGTTTTCACCATTCTATTGTCTCGATTAAATCTACAAATTAAGGCTCACGTTGACTATGTTTGGAAGCTTAAAACATTAGTGATATGACATGCGAACAAATCTTGGCAAACTTTGTTCAGAAAAAAAAAATGAAACACCATTTTTCCTCCAAAATTTGGCGTCACTGAATTTGGCTTGGTCATGAACCAACCATCAACTTACATGCCCCATTTTGGCATTGCCCATGTAATTAGCTTGGCCAATTTTTCAAGACAAGACTTCAGAGAAACATAATCTAAGGTCGTATTTGGTTGGGAAACTACTAGGAATGAGATGGTCCTATCTCTGTTTTCTAGAATGGTACATTCCTAGCTTGATGTTTGGTTAGAAAGGTAGTCATTCTTGTCTTTTGTTTTAGAGACAGTTCTATTTCCAACAGCCTCTAAAAATAGGAGCATTTGTAGAGATGGCTCAGTTTGGACCCATTTGCAGAGGCGATTGTAGATTGAATCACCTCTATCAAAAGAAAAGTTCTCGTTGCTGAATATAATTTATGTAGTTGCACAGCACTCAAAGAAATTATGGGCTCCAAGGAATTTTTGCTCTCTGTAGCTCCATGGCTTGGGCAGTTATTTATTTTTTATTTTCTCTTTCTAACAAAACTCGCAGCAAAGCTTTTGGTGTCCTTTCAGAAAAAAAGGCATGACTGCCACTTTATTTGTAGTCCTAGGTTGCATTCTGCCTTATCTTAGAGTCCAATATATGAGCATCAAACTTAAAAATACACCAGCAATTTTTATTGGAGAATGTTTAGGGCACCTTTAGTAGGGCTCCAGCTAGGGCTTCTTGTGGGTCCTCGTAAGGACACCTGTTAAATGGGCATTAAAAAATGACTCCTTGCAAAGAGTCCGAAGGAGCCGGAGCCATTTATTGTAAGAGGAACCGGAGTCGAAAAATGTGGCTTCTCTTGGCTCCTCACAAACCTAATACAAATTATTACAAAACTGGCACTAGAGTCTTTTTTTGCCAAACGTTTTCCAAAACGACTCTAGCTCCATCAAAGAAGCTGCTCCACATGAGGGACTAGAGCATAAATACTAAAACTAAATAGCTACGTAAATAGACAATGCCTAAGCTCTCTAGTGGATTGCAGTCCAAATCAATTTTTCCCTTAGGCCATTCTCAATGGAGAATTTCATGGCGTTATTTCTAAGCTGCCATGTCATATCGGATGAAATTAATCATGGATGGAATACTCGCTCTCAATGCAAAATTTCATTCTATGGTTCCATAGACATGTCTATCTTTAATTCAGGACTCGTAAAGTGTTGAAACCGCTTGGGTAGCGTAGGAAATAGCTATGTGAGGTGGGTGGATGGGGTCTGATCTCACGGCGGCGGCGAGGGAACGGCGCCGTCCTGGAGGCCGGCGTCGAGCGAGAGGGAGAACTGGGAACGCTAGTTCGCCAAGGAGCGAGTTCAATACATAAAGGAAATCTTAAGAGGAATGCTATACAACACCCATGTGTTTTATCGCTAAAAAACACACGAATTTTCTGTACCAATGACGTGCTGGTCCCACTCGTCATTTTCATCTTCCACCAACCCTCCGCCGCTCGCCGGCCGCCGCCGCACTGCCGCTCGAGAACTAACTTTTGTATTTGTTTTTCAATAGAAAAAAATTGTCAAATTGTAATATGTAATTTGTGAATCTGTGCTAGTAGGAACACAAAAAATTGTATTTGTTTTTCTATAGAAAAAAGTTTGTCTTTTGTAATATGTAATTTGTGATTTATCATTTGTGATTTGTGATTGTGGTAGATGGAGGCAGGAGGTAGAAGAAGAGGTGGGGGCTATTGGATCTTCATCCTACGGCTAAAAAAAATTCATGTGTTGGATTGCTAAAAAACACATGGGTGTTGAATAGACAGACTCGAGACTACGGAGCTGCTGCTCCCACGTCGCGGTGACCGCGCACCGCGCACGCCGCTTGCTGCGCACCTTCTGTTGCTCGCGCCGACTGCTTAGCCACGGCTGCGCCTCTTTCCCTGGTATACGTTGCTGACCATAACATAAAGACTTGGTAATCATGCTAAGAGTCTCTCTATCTCTCTTCATAATTAACCTGTCAAGTTAGCAGATATGATGAAAAAATGAAAAACTTTCTAAATTACGGGAAATCACTTTTAGTCGTAAATCTTTTAAAATTTGGCCTTATGGAAATGCATCTTCCAAAGAAAAACCACATATCAATACCTTAGGTAAGGGTGCCGCCTGCATTTCCACATGTAGATGATGTCACTGATCTTTACTTAGAGCGGTTGGCTAAGACATATGTACAAACCATTTTTAGCCTCATGTAAAAAACATATTAGGACATGTTTAGAGCGCCAGGAATAAAAAAAAAAATCATACTAGGATTTTATACGAATTAGTTTAATTTTACAAGGGAAAGACAAGAATAAAGAACCAAATTTCGCATTCCAAAACAAAAATGTGTTTTTATCAATACTTGTATCATGATATTTAGCGTTGGTTCATAACAAGTTTGATCGGCTTCATGATTGTTGGCGACATCAAATAAGTGGCGGTGGTGAAATAATTAATGATGTTTACATGTGTATCATTAATAAAGTAAGCATTAGTATAGTAGTGGCCAATTTGTGTGTATCTCAATTCTCATGGCAACTATACTCCAGCAAAGCTCTGGCTTGGCTGTCAAGCCTCTTGCAGCCTGATGTTTCCGAATAATAATAGATCAGAAGTTAGAGATTTTATAGAAAATATTATATGCAGCGGTGCTGCAAGTCCACTATCCGCTACCGTGCAGCCATACACTCCTGTTGGTTGCCACTTCCCATATACTGATACTGATTCCACATCCGACATTGTTTTGCATCAATTTACACGATCCTGACACGCCCAATGGAGTAATCAGAATATCAGATTGCAAAGCAGAGTGAATGAACCAAACACCTTCTAAGGAGCAAGAACTGAACAGAAAGGAAACAACACTATACAATGCTACTAACAGGTAACTTGGGGAAGAAACAGTCTAAAACATCAACCGAAACTAGACAAAATGAAACTAACGACCGGTGCACCCGCTAATCTACCACGAGTTGAGAAGTAGTCCAACACCACCCACTGCAATCAAAGAAGTCCAAAAGGGCTATCAGAAAAAAGATTAGGTCCAAACTCTAAGGATCAGCAGCCTGTGGGAACTGGGGGATGGTCGTTAGCCATGACCAGTGGCTGTGCCTCGATCCAGGCAGAGCATCAGAGTTGATTGGCTCTTGCTGCATCCAAGACCTTACGGACATATGTTGTGTGCTTTTCCCTAGTATGCTTCAATTCCTCGATAAGATGGTCAACTTGATTTTCCAGATCTAGAAAAATTGAAAGGTGGTGTAAGATTAAGATTTAACTCATGACAGAAATATTAAGGGTTTAAAAAGAGTTAGAACTTTTACATGTCTTCTCTGACTCAAACATATTGGAATAATATTTTAGTGTAGCAAGCTCCTCACTTTTCTCCAAAATATCTGACATCAGAGCCTGGTTGTCTGCTCTTCCACATTCCAGTTCCCTGAAATTGAGATCGAGTAATAAGTTATTGTTCTTAGGGGGGCAAAGTAGCTAAAGAACTTTTTAGAGAACAAACTCATTAAGTTTGAAAATCTTCTCTTCTAAGGCTTCATTCCGGCTTGCAGTAGTCTGGGCTATTTCAGATTCTCTTTGGAGTCTCTCGTCAAGAACTCTTGTTCTCTCAATAGCAGCTTCTCGTTCATTTTCCACTCTTTGGAGCTTCTTTTCAAGAAGTCTAGTTCTCTCTGCAGCAGCTGTCCTTTCATTTTCCAATTCTCGTTGGAGCCTCTCTTCAAGAATTCTTGTTCTCTCAATAGCAGCTTCTCGTTCATGTTCTAGTTCTCTTTGGAGCTTCGTTTCAAGAAGTCTAGTTCTCTCAGCAGCTGCTGTCCTTTTATTTTCCAATTCTTGTTGGAGCCTCTCTTCAAAAATTCTTGTCCTCTCAAGTGCAGCAGCTCTTTCATTTTCCAATTTCCTAAGTTGTGGTCAAGTAACAAGCATAGACAATTACACATATTGTTCAAAGGGGAAAAACTTGTTAAAGAAAATCTTAAGGAAGCTCACTCTATTAATTTTGTGTTCTCTGCCTTCAATTTGCTTATGTCGGCACCATACCTTCCCACGATTCTTGCTTTACTCTGGTATTCATGTTAGAAAATAAGAAAGCCATACTTACTGCTTCAATTATAACTTGTGTAAGAAATGTGTTTACCTTATTGGTCACCTCATTGACCAATGTGAGAAAATCACCCATCAAGTTTTCATCATCCTGGTCAGTCGGCCTTGCACAGGATGAGCTCTCAACCACAAACGAAATATTGGACATTTGTGCAGTTGGTCCTTGTCGCTGGTTCTCAATATCAGAGGTCGCCGGAAGCCTGAAACTCTCTGGGTCCTGCTTGGAGTCTAACCGATTGTGGGCAACCATCTCCTCTAGGATAGGTGGTGCTTGCCACACAATCAAGGCTCCAGTCTCCTTAGTAAGACCACATGCTGAGTCAAAGTCTCGACCCCTAATTTGTGCCAATGCATCTCTTCCAAGAGGAGCAAGATCCTGAAAAGATAAGTTGCATTCTTTTCAAGAACTAAAAAAAAAAACAAAAAAAAAACCCACTACCCTACCTAGGACAATTATGGATAAAAAGCAAAAGATAGTAAACTAATTCCTAATCTCCCAAACCCTCATTGGCTTCATTGATCAGCTCAACCCCTACCTTGTGTGCCTTACTTTCTGAAGCAGCAGGTGTCAGTGGAGTGCTTCCTTCTGCAATGACTCCCACCACTGAAGAAAGGGTTGATTCAGAGGACACCCTTTCCTTCCTCTTCTTCATGGTGACAAGCTTGCGCCTCTTAACGGGAAATATCAATGACCTGATGTGTTGCAGGCTATGATCAGGTCTATCAATTATTAAGAGCAACATGTAAGATTGTGCTCTTACCAAGAAAAGTTAAAATAAGGGAATTTCAAGCTGAGTCCAATATGTGGGGAATACATGGTTGAAATAATAGTTCGAAACGGACAAGTAGAGCATTGTCTATTGCCAGAGACTGATGATAACAAAATGCAGTATATCATGATTCATCATGATGTGCATCACAAACAATAGTTACCTGTTTTACACACAGGACTTCAGATAAAATTAATGTCGGTAGAGAAAATGTAATTAAGCCAAGCTAGTTTGACTGTTACAGAAACCCATTAAAAGCTAAGTAGTTACCACCTATCAATCCAACTCGTTAAGCAAAACTGCAGATAAACAGCAAAAAGGGAGAGAAGCAGACAAGACCTGAGTTTATCCAATGGATTTCCCAGAAAAATGCCACACTTCGGGCAGCACTTTATGTTGTCTTTCGCAATCTTGTCATATATGCATTTCCTGCAAACTGATCAAACCACGCCGGTCATATCAATGGCTGAAGCAATGTAAGTTCAGGATGTTTACGAATTGCTAGCAACAATGCGGGTGTTTTTTTTCTTTTACGGCACTAAGTACTGGCATTGAGCAGCTTGATCCAGGCCACAAAATATGCGCGCATGGAGAGGAACAATGCGAATTTGTTTCTTTCCTCTACCTTTTTTTTTTTTTTTTTTTACAGCACAAAGCACTGCCATTGAGCAGCTTGATCCAGGCGACAAAACACGCGCGCATGGAGAGCAACAATGCAAGTTTCTTTCTTTCTTTCTTTTTGCGACAGCACTACGCACTACCATTGAGCAGAACACCGATTGCAATATCAGAATCGAACAGAACCCAATCGAAGCAGGCAAACAAACTGCACGGGGAAAGGGAGGCCATTCCGATCCCCGGCGGCCAGGACGCCCACAGCCACATCGACAAACTGGGGGAGCAAGGAGTCGTATGGAGCTTACAGGCGTGGAGGCACTCGGGGAAGGCGGTGGCGTCGCGGAGGAGTCCACCGCAGATCCCGCAGCTGACGCACGGCGCGACGACCGAGCCGCGCACGAGCGACACCGCACCAGCGCCGCCGCGTCCCGCTCCCGCGCGGCGGCGTCGCGAGGTGGCTGATTGGAGTGCGTGATGGCACCGCTGTTGGCGGTGGTGGGGCGCGGGCCTGCGGTCGACGGCACCGTGGCTTGCCGAGCTCCCTGTAGCATGGCGGATGGGTAGATTCAGGGCCCGGGGGATTAGAAAGGGGTTTGCTGACTGAAGGCCTAGGTGGCCACGCCCCCCCATCGTATACTCCCTCTTAATTTAAGCCGACACAGTCTCTCAAGTATTCTCTAATTGTTTATTTAAAAGTGTAGGTCATTCTAAGAATCTTAGAGAGTCACATCTCAACTGACTAAAATTATAGAGAAAAACATAATAATTTATGACATCAAATAGGTATAATATAAAAATATTAACTAATAAAAAAATCTAATAATACTTAGTTGGTATCATAACTGTTATTACATTATTATATCAATTTAGTCAAACTTAAAAACTTTGACTCTGTAAAAGTCTTGGAATGATTTATAATTTAGGACGGAGGAAGTCCTATTTATGATTATTAGATGGTATATTTAATTATAAATGTAACCAAATTAAATTTGTATTTAAAAAATAGTAGCTAAATTATTTTCTTTGTCCCTAAATAAATAGATTCTAGAGTCATTCTAAATCAATTTTTAAATTTTAACCAAATTTCTAGAAAAAAAAATTAAGATTTATGGTATCAAGTTAGTATCATTAAATTTACCATAGAATATATTTTTTATATTGTGCTCATCTTATATCATAGATGTTGTTACTTACTAGCAGGAAACCCGCGGCAAATGCCGCGGAGGATAAACACAAATAACAGGGCAATCTTGGAAGACTCAGACAGATCGTTAAGGAGAATCATAACAGTACATATAAATATTTATGCTGTAATTCAAATACCAATTACAGGTCAAAGTAGATTCCAGAATAGAAAAATCATTTGTTCTGGGGAGCCTTACTGTCTAAATGTAAGTTTCAAAAAGCCAAAATCCCCTATGAACCTGTTATCTATAGGTACAAATGAAGCCCAACTCTTTCTGTTTAGAGTAGATGAAACATTAGAATTCAGAGGGCACTATGATCATTCACAATATATAGCCAGCACCATTCTTTTGCTTGTAGACAATAGATCTGCAAATAAAAAAGTAAACCTATCACATATATAGTGAGTGAATTAGAGAAATAAATGTATGGTGCAACATGCATGGAGATGGAGAAGTAATGATTTGGGAGGAAAACATGTAGTCAACTAAGCATATATCAGGTGATTTGCAAATTGAACTGTCGTTGCAACAATGCAAATACAACGGAGATCTGACAATTCAAGTAAATTTTCCTTGAACGACAGGTTACAGAAACTCACTACTTTGTTTTGCTCTATGTGAAGCAAAGATAAACAGAAGGAGAACAGTACCACTTGTTAAGCAAAGATAATTAGAAGGACAATTTATAGGAAATTAAGGTAACTCTAGTACTGTGAAACAAAATGAGCAGGTACATATGGTCTATCTTCCCTTATATCCACTGCCATTATTGGTCGCATTGTGAAGGCACACCTCAGAAGTGGAACAACTATAGAATAAGGTAATAACTGACATAATTGCTTACCTACTGTTTGAAGTTGTCACATCCCATGAACCATGTCATGTGGAAGGGATCACTAATCATAAACAAAAAATGTGCATATTCTTGTTGACAGCAGCAACATATCAGGTGGCCGTATCAGAGTTTCATACTTCCAATGCATATAAGGGAAAATGGGAAGACAGAAAGATGAAAACAATGCTGAATACCTTAAGTTTCTTGGGAAGATTGAGGAGCTCAGTTGCCATGATGGGTGCAAGGTGAGGATGAATGAAATGCGAACTCAAAAAACATGCATGCCGATGGTTGAAGACGATCTCAGTTTTACTACCATGATTCTCGACTTCCCAACCTGATCAAAACATATGATGGAACACATTGTAAGGACAATAACAGTATGTATTGGTTACATATGAAGATGGGAGATTTTAAAATAGAGGACAAATACATGTATGATGGTTAATATGCTGATGTGTTTCATGGACTACTGAGGAAACAAAAATTGAGTAATCTATGGCAACATTTTTTTTGTTATAGGTTATACATCGTTTCCTATTAATGTTTTCTTGAATAGTGCCCGGTTGTTAACACAAACATGGAGCTGTTTCAACAAACCTAGCAAAATTAACAACCACTTATCTCGAATCTGTATGGAAAAAAGGTGGAGCCAGGAAACATGATGAGGCATGTCACTGTGGTTAGCGTGGAATAACCAAGTTAGAAGCAGCTGCAATACTAAATCGATTCAAGTGTCACGAATCATTACCTCTTAGTTTTTTAGCTTGTCAATGGATCCATTAAGTGGAGCATCCTGCTATCTGTTTCCAGATTAATTTGGCAGCCTGAAAAGTCAAAGACATACCACTCAAAGTAATGAGTAAACCGGGCTAATTTGACATTGACACACTGAAATGTTTGGATGTTCAGGTAAAATACGGTAGGCACCCAATAATTGAAAGAAGCAATATATACATGTCTGAAAGCAGTGAGTGTGAGAAGAACCAAGTAAGGATAACCACAAAGACATAGTTCTAAATAATAATAATAACAATAACCGATAAACTTTGAAATACTGTGTTCAATTATTGTCCAAAACATATCAATAAGAGTGTACGCCAGGATTCAGGAATTAATATGGGAGACAGGTGGCAAATCAGCCAAAAACAAACTGCAATATCAATGAGTCTTTATTTAGTCAAGGAAAAGAGAGATAAGGGGTTCACATCGTCGTCTCCGTTGGTGAGGTCTGGTGATTCTTCAGTCCTGCAAAGGACACAACACAACCATTCTGCATCCCTAAATATGAGCAACGAAGAGTGAGAAAACTGGCCAAGAACGCGAGAGAGAGAGAGAGAGAGAGAGAGAGAGAGAGAGAGAGAACATAATCCTCTGGCATGGGTGAGGGCGAACTGACTACGCAGACACGGAGGAGCGAGCAATGGAGGGACGGCCATACCTGGATCTGCTCGCGCCGGAGGCCTCGCGTGCGCCGCTAGGTTTGCCTGCGCTGGGGCTCCCGTGCTAGCGCGCCACAGCGTCGGGCCACTGTGGCCAGGGAGAGAAGGAGCGCGCGACGCAGGGAAAGGCATAACGCGTCGAGAATCGGAGCCGGCGAGGGCGCAGCAGCGGTTTGGTGGCAACGGCGGCGGCGTCGTAACCTCCAGGGAGTGGGGGGAGGTCAGAGGTTGATGGAAACATTTTTTCTTTCTTTTGTTTTTTCCGGCGATGTTTCTGGAGCGTGGGCGAAGTTAGGCGGTATGAAGAGGGATGGTATGGCAGCCGTTGGATGCAACATCTTATGGCGGAGAGAAAGGAGCGACGTGGCCAAAGGAGAGAGCATTTTTTGTTGTACAAAAACAAAGAGAATGGTAGATTTTTATTAAGTTAGTTAGACTTTAAAAGTTTGATCGGTACGAATTCTAGAAATCTATTTATTTGGAGATGGAGAGAGTATTCATTAATAAAGACTATAAAATTTAAATCTTGATATGTGTGTAGAGAATCTTGGGCGATGGGGCTCTCATTCCTTATAAAAATGGCTCTGATTCAGTTCTCAAAAGGACACTGACTCCCTTCTCTAGTGGACCTCGTACCACATGTGGTGTCAAGATTCTAAAAATGTTACTACCTTCGTCCCACAAAAGAATGTAATTATAAGATACGTATCAAACTAGCTCAAGTTTGACCAAGCTTTTAGTAAATATTACTAACATTTATGTCTCCAAATAAATTTATAATAATATATTCTACAAGTAATCTAATGGTACTTATTTTGTATCATGAGTGTTTACAATATGTTCCTCCTATTCATGCCTTGTAGGGTGAATTATATGGATATGCTAGAGCATATCGTTATCCTTGTAGTTTTAAGACTCTCTTTGAAATGCGAGTTTTTTTTTTCTTGTTTCTATGTTTTCATGTGAAAGATGAATTGATTTATGTGAAATTCCTTTATAATTCCACTTTTTGTGAATTCCTATATAGTTCTTTTGAAATTTCTTCGTTTCGAAGGGGCCCTGATCCAAGGCCATCTTGAAAACAGAGACGTGGAGCTATTTTTCAGGAATATAATGGGAAGATGACTATAAAATCCAATATCATATTCTAAGGTCAAGCTCCTCTTTCATCTACGTACTGAGGGCAGTCCCAATGCTTAAAACTAAGCACAGTTTCCATAACAGCTACGTCCGTAAGAAACTATATGTAGAAACCATCTCACACAGTATAGATATCTTCACGTAATAAATATTGTCTTTATTTTCATTTTTCTCTCTCCCAACTCCATCCTCTACCTCCGACACTACTCCTTCCTCAGCAACCAGAAAGCAGAGCAAGTGAGAGAGTGAGGGGATGCCGCTGAGCGCTGGCGAGGCAAGGGGCGGACTGTGAGCATAGCCCCAGCAGAGGTGCGACTTGCATGCGATGGAGAGGCCCGCGGCGACGGTGCCGTCGGTGCTAGCGCGGCTCGCGGCTGCTGGGCGGAGGCGGCGTTGCCTGGCCGATGGGGCGCACAGACGAGCGGATCGTGGCGCCGCTTGGGCAGAACGGCGCAGGGCTCGCGGGCGCGCCGCCTCGGCCGGGAGCAGGTGAGCGAGACGCGCGGATCGTAGCCGCGGCTTTGGGCGGAGGAGGCTCGCGCGCCGGCCCCCAGCGGAAGGGGCGCGGAGGCTCACGGCCCGCAGCGGTGCGGCCTGGCCGAGGCGGCGAGCGAGGCGCGTGGCGTCGGCGGCGTGGCCTGGGGTGGAGGCGGTGCGCGGCTCACGGTGGCGCGTCCCAGGGCGGAGGCGGCCCGGGGGCATTGCAGCTGCTGCGGCGCACGACATCGCGGCCGATGCGGGTTCCATCGGTAGAAACCGGTGGTTTCTTCCCAACAGCGATTTTATGGTTTCTTCGTGCATCGGGTGGAGCGAAGACGTCGTTTCTCTCCGAGGAAACGATTTTCCACGATTTTCCTCTCTTTCCTCGTCAACTGATTTGCCACGTCAGCATTTTTCTTAGATGGCATGTTATATTTAATAGTGACTAGGTAGCGTGCCCGTGCGTTGCTACGGGACAATTAAACTTTAATACTACAAGTACACGGATCGCGATAAGATAACAATACTATAAATTAAATACCAACGTTAAAGTTTTATTTAATTAAAAACAAAGTTCATGAAATTAACACAGTCACGGAGGTGTCGCAGGCTCAAACTCTAGTTTATAGACCTTTTCGTGATTTGGCGGGACTTATAAGCCGGCTGATAAGCCAAAACGATCGATTCTTGTGAGAGAAAAACATTTTTCGAACGGCTGATAAGCTTTAGCGAGTACCTCTGATATCGGCAAGAAGAAATCTCCGATATCCATTTCTTTCGTGCGCCAATAAATCTAGAAATACTCCCGCCACATCTCCATATCATCTTGTACGCAGGTTCGAGTATATGTGAAAATATTAGCTTCTATCACATAGGTAATACTATGTGCCTTAAAAAATCTCACAAAACCCTTTAAATAAAGTATGTGATATTCATTGGGTAGACATATGTGATATTGGGATGATTCAAAGTAGACATATACTGTTAGAATAAAATATATCCAATTGAGTGTCAATAGCAAGATTCTCCATGAGCAATATATAAAAATAGACAAATCATATGTGTATTATTGGAAGTAACGGTGACTCTTAAGTTACCCAATAAATCATCTTGCCCGTGCCATATCGTGTCTTACGGAGATGCTAAGTTATAGCAGCTCTAGTTCCTCGTACAAAACAATTCAACCAGAGTACAGATGAAAGACATACGGTTCAAGTTAACCGTATAAACTGACAGGACAACAATCTCTGAAATCTAAACATTGGTTAACCAAAACATTGACCACTCTTTATTTCTTGATCATAAATATTGAGGGTTTGAAAAAAAAATCATATTCATTATTCAAGCCTTTCTTGCAAGCCATTGTGGTTACACATTAGTATAAATGCACGAGTTATGGAAACTGAACTTGACACGACTGACGATCAAACAAACCCAATTAAAATAAAACACTCTAAATAAAATGCACAAACCCTTAAGCTCACCAAATTAGATGAGAACCAAACTACCTGACGCTCAAGAGTTGTCTCACTCTCACCATGACGTTGATACTATTTTCCACTATAACTATTACTATTACCTAATTTTCTCCTTAACCAAATAACATTCACATTACAACTTCAGTTTGTCAAAGCTCCCAAACAATTCACTCTTGGCCCCTCATCTGTAGAGGCGTCCCTGCAGAATTCACAAATTTAAAGAAATAATACCAGATGACCAAGTGCTATCCATGTTTTAGTAGCTTTCAATATATATAATTTCCATAGGTCACTAACCTCACCGACAAGAGTCACTATGCTTGTCAGGCGTAGCAAGTTCTTGTTCAAAGCTCTTGCAGGAAGACAAAGACGTATGCTTCTCCCTAACACCTTCAATACGATCCACATTTATTATCAGTTGGTCATGATTTCACCATGCAACCTGATTCATCTCTATTGTCAGTTGGCCACCAGAATTGTACTGATTCTTCTCTATTGTTGGATGGCCAGCAGTATCATGCTCCTTTTAGTTATTGAGTTATCTAGAATAAATCAAGTTTGGAGTTAACTGAAAGATGAGAAGGTATTCAATATAAAAAAGCAACCTGAACTAAAGAGACAACTACATAACTGACCCCATTCAAAGTAAATATAACTATATTTTGTTTGGAGGGCAATTCAAAAGAATAGAGATGGCAGACATGATTAAATGACATAATTTAGAAGCTGATAAGCATACTGCTATCTTCTTAAATATTTGAATTCTGAACATTTTATCTTAAGAGGTGGTGCACTACATGTTCCATAACTACAGAATTAACCACTGTTTAGAGTGCAAATATGTACCAGGTAACGAACGGATGGGCAACTCATGCTGGATTTTATTTTCTGCCAAGAATAATTGTTGAGTAGACTAACTGTTATAACGTACTGAAATACCTTTTCAAGTTACCAATGAGGCATAGCTGCTCCAATTCTCTTTGAGGCTTCCAGATGTACAGAAAATTCATAGTAAACCAGAAGCCAGGTCCTGCTTTTTGTAGAGGCTAACTATAGCATTCCAACAGAGAAGCACACAACTGCAAACAAACATGAAAAAACAGAAAAAAAAATATATTTGACAGTGTCAGACCTGATTCGAATGATGATATATGTATTGTTTTAAGAACTTACAACTACCTGGAATATATTGATGCCATGAATCGTAGATCGTTAACCACAATGGCAGCAAGTACAGTTATAAGCATGCCATATTACATTTTATTCAGACAAAACAAGTAGTATGTACCTAACCGAAATTGAATTAAACTTGAGGGGTGGCTTGCTATTTCAGAAGCAAAGCTGAGAGAGATAATAAACCATGAAACTAAACAAAGTTACAAGATATACGACAGATATCGGAATATTGAATGGATTCCGAAGACTAACATCGAATAGGCACTTTCATCTTCGAATTAGGGACAAAATTGGGATCAGAACACTGAAGACAAGTGACATCAATCACCAGACGTTGTCAGACCAAATGTGTGATGCATGAACATGGAAACAAATGTTTCTTCGGCAACATAGCCAGGTTCACAGCATGGAAAATTAAATTTACATGATATAACCTTAGGACACGAGAAGTGTGGACTAATTTTGCTAGCAAGATTCATAGAACAGGAAAAATAACAGAGGATGAAAAAAAAATAGTTTCTTTTCAATTTACAAGACTGACTGCTGCTAGTTCATCGAATAAACAAAACCAAGTGGTAGGATCACAAGCTTCTTGTCATGGTATATGTTGATCACAAGCTGCAAGCTTAATTTGTCATCACTGAATTCAAGAACAACCCCATTCGAGACTTAATTTGTCATCACTGAATTCAAGGACAGCCCCATTCGATATACAGGTATTGGAAAGAAAAGGGCAAACCAGACCTGTTCAAGCCATTTGTCAATACCTGAGGAGGGCTTAGGAGTCAATGACAACATGATGCCCTGATGGACGGCTGAATGCAATCTCGCTGCTATCCAAACAGACATTAAAGTTGTGTATAAACATCTAATCAGATCAAACAAAGCATATAGGCTAGCAAGAAATTTTCCTATCTTAAGTGGTGACCACGAAGCTTTCGAACCTGAACAAGAGAAGATCACGACGAACAGGAAGAGGACGTTGTTGCTCTTGGAATCATAGGATGATTGCCTCAGCGTAGGCACCACTGACAAAGGAGAACACAATTTTGTGAGGCCAGCAGCGACGGTGTTGTGACTCATCCTCCTAGGTTCCACGGTATTTGCTAGCAAGCTGTCGAAATTGTAGGCATGAGCAATCACTAAAAATAGCATAGAAAATGTACTCATATTTTTTTGTCAAATACTTGAAGCCTGTTAATTTGTTCTTATATTCATGGTTGATTGATAGTTCTGTGACTTCTAAAGCGATTAATCCCTACAAGATTCACAATGCAAATATTTGGGGGAAGAATAATCGAGAGGGGTGAAGGCAGCTAGGAGCCCTGGAGAACTCACCATGGCCGGTGCTGCGGTCTCATCCTCCACTGACATCACAGCAGCGGCTGGGGTGTCCTTAGATCCGGCCGGCAATGCAGATCACTGACAGCGATGGGTCCCCCTCCGCGGCTGCCTTGGCGACGACAAAGTCCTTTCCCCTCGCCCGACCAGGCACGTCAGCGGCTCCTTGCCACTGGTTGGCTGCAGGCTGCACATAGTTGTGCGTTGTACATCGCGCGAGAACGGAGAGAGGAGATCGCACGCGCGCGATGGCAGGGAGATAGAGAGAGGAGATCGCACGGACGAGGGCAGCTGGCGACACGAGGGCACGGAGAGAGAGGAGATGGCACTCGCGCGATGGCAGGGAGACAGAGAGATCGCACGGAGGCAAACCCAAAACCCAATGTTTTTCTGTCTCACCTCTGCCGGATCAGGGCACGCCATGACGCCGGATGGGGGCACTGACCGGCACGGGAAAAGGAAGCGTGGGCATGGCCGGCGTCGTGAGAGACGAAGCGGCGGGTGATAGTGACGTCGGAGAAAGGCCAAATCCACTGCACGCGGAGCGAAGTAGGATCGTAGGAAGGCAAAATTCCTTGCGGTGATTGTGTTGGCTTTCTATTTTTACATTCAGGTGATTGTGCTGGCTTTCCGTTTTTACATTCCTTGTGCGTCGTGGTCGTGGGCGAGCAGCAAGCGGGGATCGTACGCGCCAGGATTGGAATTGAGCGTAGGGGCAAATCGCATGGGCCATGCAAGGGGGAGGAGGGAGTGCGGGATTACAGTGGGCAGAACTATGGGCCCACGGTAGAATGTCGCACCAAAACGATGTCCACTTTTTAGTCTTTTTAGATTGTAGGAGATAGAAACCATTATTAATGTCCATTGAGACTGCCCTTAGTAACTTGCCTCGCTCCTCGCGCACTGGGCCTGCCCTTGCCTTCAGTAAGCATCAACGGCCGAAGTGACGTAGTATCAAGACATTTACGAATTAGCACCAATCCAAACGTCATTTAAATAGTTGCGGTCTTTTAAAAAAAGGAAATGATGAAGTGAAATATGGTCTTATCATGCGTTCTACGAAAACTCAAACAATGAATTTAAATCACTGTATATTTTTCTTTGTCTAGTTAAATACTCGTGCTTGAACGTACTTGTTGATATTGCATTGCAAAGTCGTCGCTGTTTGTTTTTGGCATTCGGGTAAATTTTGTTGATCCGTCATTTGGCCCAACAAACAGCCAAGCTTGGGCCTGCCGTCTGTCGCACCTCTGATTGCAGGCGGGGTGGGCTCTTACCGCAGCCCGCATGCTCGCCCCGCATAAATTCGCTTCGTGGCTATTGCGGACCAACCGCAAATTCTTCGTGGCCCAACGTTTTTCAATCCGCCAAGCCCGTTGGGCATGACGGAGAGTCCGCAAGAACCCGCAACAATTGCATCCTCCACTGGCATCCTGAGCTCCTGGCCCTCCGCGCGTCGCATTAGTCTTCCGTATTCATGTTGCCAGGCACGTCATGACCCTAGCCTCTGGGGATAGATTTGCCAGGCGGCCGGTTGAGCCATGCCCATGCCACCAGTCTTCCTTATCCATGCTGTTGCGACCACGCCGACGGCGATGAAGACGCCAACAACACAAGCTGCAGCCTGCAGCCATGGACGGACCGGACGGACGACGTCTCAACTGTTGCTGTATACATATATATGCATGCCATGACGATATACGTAGGTAGTAGTATATACAGTTCCTTTGATTTTCACGCATTAGAGAGACAGCACCTCTGCACGTATGTAGTGCTAGCTAGTAGCTCGTACGTATATGTAGGTCCTACTTCGGTGCCGGCGACGACGCCGCGCGGCCGGCGAAGCACCCGCGCGTCGAGGATGAGGTGGGCGACGTCGGCGCCTGCTGCTGCGGACGGCGCCCAACGCACCACGCACGGAACTAGCTATGCGCTTGCGCATGGAAAGCGCTTGTTGTACGTCAAACCATGTTGCGGACACTGTAGCGGGCTTTGAGGCTTTGTCCACCAGTTCCACTAACTATTTGAGACATTAACTCTGTGGCTAGGGGACTGTCATGAAACCCACATAATTGTTTGGTGGCCAGCTTGGTGGCTTGCGGACCGTCCACAACCCATCCCGTCTGCATCCCGAGTCGCACCAATCGGCCCAAACAAATGCTGGCGGGGCCTCCTCCTCCTCGGTTCCTCCGCCCAAACGGGCAGGGGCGGCAGCCGTAGCGAGCGCGGGAAACAAACACCTCCACAGCCGGCTCTGCTTTTCGCAGCAGTGGCCGGCGCCAGCCCTTCCTCCTCACGCGCGGCGGGGACAGGTCGAGAGTGGAAGCCTCTAACCTTCCCCCAGCCCACAGATCCGGAGCACGGTAACTTGTGCACTCACCAACCTCACCTCGGCCGTCGTCTCTGGGCGGGTGCTGCTCGTGCAGCTAGGGTTTGCTCTTCAAATGTCGCTTCTGCTCGACGCCATTACTGGCGTTGGAGAATCCGGCGTTGCGCCACTGGCCGACGCTACGGTTTTCCGAAATGATGCACTGGTTCGTTCGTTTCGTTTGGGTTGGGCTGGGATTTTTCATTCGGTTTTGGGGTCGACCGTCAGTCGTTGCTTTGTTTCTGTTTGGACGAAAATTTGAGATCGATCGAAATTGCAATAATGCTGACTGAACCGAGCGTCAGTCTAATGGAATCAGGCTTGAGTTGTCCCAAGGACCCCAGACTCCCAGTACTCTAGCAGCTGAGCGCGAGATGTTCAGTCATGACTCATGACAGTGTGCGGCCTCGTCTGCCTCGAAGAAGGCATGGAGAATATTTATGGTGACCCAGATCTGTCGGTGATATTAGTTCGCGACAAGTCTACTGACTTAGGCCTTCCAAGTTTTTACACTCTCTCTCCATCACATCAATTTGTATCCGCATATAAAGAAAGCATTAAATATAAATTAAAAAATAACTAATTGCACAGTTTAGTTGTAAATCACGAGGCGAATCTTTTGGCTGGTTGGGCCACGATTGGACAATATTTACCGCATACAAACGAAATGCTTCTGAGGACTTTTTAATCTCTCTCCTCTCAAAATGATTTGCCGCATGTAAAAAAAGCATTAAATATAAATAAAAAAATAACTAATTGCATAGTTTGGTTGTAAATTACGAGATCGAATCTTTTGAGTCTAGTTGAGCCACGATTGGACAATATTTACCAAATAAAAACGAAGTGCTACATGACTTTTTTCAATCTCTCTCCTCAAACCATCTAAACAAGGCCTAATTTGTGTACTACTAGTACTAGGTCAGCATAACTGGCGCTTTGTGCTACTGCTGTGGTGACGTAGTCGTGTAAGGCCAGGCGTCCTTTTCTGAACTGTGAGGAACAGCTGGGCTCCGAGCCTCATGTGTATTTGACAGAGCTGTCTGTCTCTGACAAAGCGATCAGTGCACACATTATGCAGGGCCCAGTGTTTGTGATGCTGTTGTTAAACATGTAGGCGAGCATTTCATGAACTTTTTCAAAAAAAAAAAAAAACAATCATCTCTTTGTCTCTTTTATAATAGATACTAAGTGTGTGGAAAGTAGGCAAGTAGCATGTTGTGATGTTCTTTCTGTTCATTACAAGTGGAAGTCAGACTGTTCATCGGCAGCGGCGATAAGTGCCTCGATATTTGAAGAAGTAGAGAGTTTGTCAAATGACATCAGATTTGTCAGTGTTATTAGTACGCAACAGGACTGATTTGTGTACTTACTAGGTCAGCGTATCCGGCGCTTCCCGCTACCAGTGCTGATGCAGTTGTGTAAGGCCATTTGTGACATGCGAGGAACAGGTGGGATCAGACTCTCATTGCTATTCGCCACAGCTCTGTGTGTGGCTGACAAAGTAATCAGTACACATATGCATCATATGCAGGGCCCAGTGTTTGTGATGCTGTTGTTGAATGTATGTATGTAGCACCGTAGCATTTCATATGCATGCAGAATTTTATTCCTCTCTTTGAGACTAAGTTGAACTTCTCACTAACAGCAGTTTGTTCGATTGAGTCAAAGAAGAAATAGAGTTTATCAAGTAGGTCTGTTGGTGATAATACTATGCAAGAGAGGACTCATTTGTCTTCTAGATCAGCCTTTGTGCTACCAGTGGTGGTGTAGTTTTGTAAGGCCATTAAGCATCCTTTCTGAGTTGCAATGCACAACTGGGAACTGGGATCAAACTCTCATGGGCCCAATGTCATCAGTTCAAATTCACATCATGCACTTATGCAGGATGCAATGTCTGTAATGATGTTGTTGAGTATGTTATATGTAGGCGCTTAGCATTTGGTATACTTGCAAAAAATTTTCCTTGTCGTTGAGACTAATTAAGTGTTTTGAGGTCAAATTGAAGGGCTCATCCTAAAGGATGGGCTTTGTGAATTCTTATCAATTCTTGTGTGATTGTTCAAGTTACCGCAGAATATCTGATATTTTCCTGTGCATGTTTAGGTAACTCATATGTAAGTATTGCATTGAATTTTAGGCTTATCTTGCCATGGCCCATAGGTCCTTCATAATTATGATATAAGGGTGACACGTCAGAGCCAAGTGGCTATTTAACGAGCAGTATGGTTGAGAGAAGGAAAAAAAGTTGTCTACCTGATTTACATTTCAACTTTTATTAAGAAAAATGCATTGTTTCTTCTGTGGTGTACATTGCCTTTTTTTTTTTTTTTTTGCCTCCTGATCTTTTCGTACAGAGAGATGGCATTCTGAGAGGAAGGTTGGGTACAAGATCTAGAATGCGAAGTGCAACTGTGTTTGTGCAATTATTCTGCAGGATGCATTAGGGCATGCACTTAGTAAAACATGTTTAAGTTTTGGTGTGATTTTATCTTAGCTGCGGTTGGTGTGAATTCAGTGATCTTGCTGGTGAGATGGTAAGCCTTAGTTTCTCAGCTTGTGGTATCTCTCCATTTCGTTCAGCTTTTATCAAGACAATTTTTGATATGTTTTTATTTGTCTTGAATAAGCTAAGAAGCTGGTATAAGTAATCAATACTTCAATTAGGGTGTTTGGTTTGAATGGTGGAATGGCTCTATTCCTTATTCTATATTAATTATTAGCTTGTGAAAAACAAGATGGTAATTCATCAATCCATTCCATTTCACAAACCAAACAAAAAAGCAAAGAGTGAGAAAATAGACTAACACATTTCTCAAACCAAACACCCTGACAATGGTCCTCCATTTTCTATTTTCTGTGCTTTACAGCAAAGCCTTGACACAAGTTGTCGGCATTACTTGACAAAGAAAATCAATTCTAGCAGTACCTGAGTCAGGCTAGGGTCTACGTTTGTCTTCTGACATTTATGTGCTATTGATCAACATGTGGTCTCACTGTACCACTTCTCTGTCTCACAAGCACAAATATCCTGTACTATTGGGGACCAAAACTGAGGCTGTCCTCGGGCACAATTCAAGGCTGGCAAATGGATGTGTTCCCTGAGCCGGAAGGAAACCGTACCTGTTCAATGAATTACTTCGTTCCAGGTCAGGTCACCACTTCATAATGTAGTTTCTGCACCTTACTTGGTTTCAGATTAACACTGCATATATACTGCTTTAGCCTTTTCATTTCACACTGAGCTGTTGCTTCCACAGGCATTACATTCTGCTTACCCTCTAGAATCATTTCTGGGAACACTGCATAAACACTGCTTTAGCATTTTCATTTCACACTGAGTTGTTGTGGCCACAGGCATGACATTCTACTCACCCTCTTAGAATCATTTCTTGGAACTGTTTGAAAGGCACTTTGGTCATGTTACAACATTCTAAGCTGTGATCTTGTCGCCACTACACGGCAACACGGCACTATTCACTTCCATAGGAACATGATCGCCTCCACACAATTCCATTGTGCTCAAGACTATGCACGTTACCACCATATGTTCCTGTTTTCAGATGCCGATGCAGTTACAGTACTATCAGTACCCCCTCTGCATGACAGCCATCACATGTTCCTGACTGCAGGTCCAGCATTTGGTGATATCATACAATCGCAGATGGTCAGCTGTCGTTATCCCTGGATACTTCCTCCCTGCCTCCCGCTGCACGCGATAGATGGCTCGACCGGCCGCAGCAGGGGGATTCCCGGAAGGTGTACACCAACCGTATCATCATGTTCTTTGAACCATCTGTGAGTATTTGCTGACAGATTCGTGTCCGTTTCTTCCTCCTGCCGCGCTGCATATCATAAGAGTACCCTGACACGAATTGCTCAGCTCCTCGTAGACAGAGTGCGTGGCTTTCTGTGCGTTTGGATTCTTCTCTGGGGTTCTGCTTGATCCATGCCCCCCCTGCTTTGTCTGGCAGCCGGCAGGCAGGGATGGTGCCTTATCTTCTTTACAGCTTGAACAATGGCCGGAAGGTTGATGTCTTCCATCCCATAACAAGTGTACTTATAATATTTAAATAAATTTGTTCTAAAATAAGTATTACACTTTAGCTATAGAATCACCTAGCTTTAGTAATCTTTTCTAATTTCTTTATTCCCAATCCCAAGGTGTAATTATTAACAACTTTTGATACGAGTACGTATGTAATTTTCTGGTAACAATGATCTCCTCAACAAACTATACAATTGCACTTATTTTCGGAAGTAGTATAAGTTTTCTTCTACTATTTTGCTTTTTAGTGTCAAGAACCTTGTGGAAATTATCTTCTTATCACAATTTGTCTCTGAGAAACAGATTTGGAAAGATAGTCATGTTTTTAGCCCATTCAGATCTATTGCCGTCAGATGTGTCTTTCAGTTCCCCAGATCTGAGTTCTGAATAACCGAGCCAGTAGTGGGATAGGATGAGCGCTCTTTGATTCCCAAAACTAGATGAGATTAGATAAGGCAGAAGCTTGGTCTGAAAAGTTGGAGACAGTGTTCATTTTGATTTATACTATAAAGGGTAATGACATGGATTATGCAAAACCGCAGTGTCAGCTGACAGGGAAGTAATTTATCTCATATACAGAGTGGAACCTGTGAAGAGATTTTTTTTTTGTTTTTGGAAGGATGTGGAGAGGAAAATGACCAGCTTTAGTCAAATTTCTCATTTTTTTCATTTTTTTTACAGCCTTCGCTCATACAAAACACAACTTGAAAAAAGAACAGCTAGCTAAGATTATATACACGCTTCACAGATCTCTCTCCCTCTTGGATTCAGAAACAAACATCTCTTTGTACAACACTGGAGAGCTCAAGCCACACAGCTCCTTCGTCAGCACGAGCTGTGCTCTTCCTCTTGGGTCCGTTCGCATCTGTCCAGTGTCCATAGCCTCTGCTTATGCATCGTCTTTCCATAGCCTCTGCTTATGCATCAACGTTCACCTGGCCTCAGATCCCTTCATTATCCTGAGCTTCTTGCATGAAGAGATGAACATACTGCAAACAGGTAAAAAAAATCACAATTAGTCTTCTGTTCACTACACACACATCTTCAGATCCCCAGAATTAGCATGCTGATCCGATGATACTTACTCCCAGGGCACATCTCCGACGAGCATGAGGTCGCCGTCCTTGTCCTCGTAGGCGATGGCATGCTGGTGGTCACCGCCCTCAGCAGCTGCGGCGGCGGCAGAGAAGGACTTGGTGAAGAGGGCTTCCAGCGCCTCCCTGAGCTCCCTGTACCCCTTGTACATCCGGAGGTCCACCTTCCTGAGGTACGGCGCCCCGTCCATGCTCACCTTCACATACAGCCCTCCCTGCTGCTGCTGCTCGGCCTTCTTGGCCGCCGCCGCCTGGAAGGTGTTCTTCCTGTACGCCCTCACCGGCGGCCACCCGACCACTTGCGCCCTGATAGAAACGAAAAGGTTAGCCTGTGCACTCTGACTTCTGTCTCTTGATGCAGGGGCTTCTTCTGAAGGGACGGGGGATGGTGGTCGCTCTTACTTGGCATCAGGCACGGCGGCGTCATGGTTGTCGGCTCCGGTGGCGGCAGCCGGGCTGGTCCCCGAGGCCTCGCTCCTGGTGTCGTCCAGCGCACGCTTGGCCCCGACGGAGGGCGCCGGCTTCTTCTGCTGCCAGTCGTCGCTGCTACTCGTCCCGGGCAGGCCGAGGCGAAGCTCGGTGGCGCTCAGGTTGTCGGCGTCGATCTCCATGGATCAGAAGAGAAAGGAAGATGCTTTGCTAGCTGGTGTGCGTTCTCAATTGTTGAGAGGAGGAGGAAGAAGATGAGGATGGAAGATATCAGAGAAGCTTTGTGTGGAATTGAAGAGTGGCGGTGAGACAGGGAGGTGAGCCGTGGTTATATAGGGTGGTTGCGACGAGGCTTTCGCCACAGCTGTGGCGCATTTTAAATGGTGGCGCGCAATCGCGTGTCCCGCGGCGGGGGCGGCAGCGGGGCCAGGGGGACAGGTGGGCCGGCGGCATGGCCCGATGCCGCTGCCTGGGCCCCGGCCGACAGGTGGGGCCTGGGAGGGCTGGACGGGTCGTGGGGCGGAGATTCCTTGCCGGGCCTGGGACGGTTGGGGCCGGGAGGAGGAGGCAGGCAGGCAGGCAGCCCATGTGGTGCGCGGCCGCGCGGGGCCCACCTGCCTCCGCCGTCTGGTTGGGTCGGGTGGCCAACCGGCGGTGCACACGTGTTGGGGGTTGGACGCGCTCGCCCGCGCGTGTGCAACGGGTTCATTCATGGAAAAAAAAAATAGAACGGTTTCGGATGGTGGCCGGTGACTGGGCATGCGGTGTTCTGTTGGAGCAGAGTATGGTTTGGTCAAATGGCTGTGGATGGGAAGTGCATGCATGGATGTGAAAATGTGGTGAGATGCTGGGAGGTTTCCCCACACGCCGACATGAGGCTGGTGTGCTACTATTTGATCTGTGGCTGGACGGTGCTCGGCACGGCAGAGAGAGCAGGCCTCGTCCAACCACCGTTTGATAGTGTACTACTTTTTTAATGAACTTTGGCAGGTGCTACTATGCACTTGAAGAGAAACAGGGTTTGTTTGGAACTATAAAGACTTTCATAGAAAATCTAACAAAAGTTTCTAGAGGGAAAAAACGAAACAGGACCTTAGGAAAAGCGCCCACAAATGGCCTCAACACAGCCTCAAACGGTTAAGCACCTAAAAAAAGAGCGAAATATGACAGCTCTTGACATCACTAAAGACTACACCAAGCCCTCTTCTGATAATAATTCAATTACATTTAGAAGCTCTCATTCGCTGCACCAAGCCTTCTACTGATATGAACTCAACTGAAAAGCTCTCGCTCACTGCTTAGCGCATAGAATCCTCCTCTGCACATAAGGCAACCTCGTGCGGCCAAAACTTAGGTTTTTGGAAAACTTGTTGACTCTGTTATTTCAACAAACCTCACATAACGATGATGCAGCCCCTTGAAAATTAAAAATCATGCTATTGTTCCTTTTTTTAAAAAAAATGCACGTTATTGTTCTTTGGGTTCTTGCTTTGATAGAACTAACATCTCTCCAATCCACAGCAGGATTGTGCGTAATAGGTATGTTGAATGTGTGATGGTGGGCTCCCAAATATACGACCCTCGCCGAAACATCAATCAATTGGGTAAATACACAAGTGGAGTTATGTTTCGTGGCGTTGCTTGCTGCAAAGTTGGATGTGTGCAGTCCCATTGCGCTGGGTTGTCTACCTTTAAAAGTCTTATCATTATATATACTGGGTTACTAATGTCCACGTAAAGCAAGCATTTGTGTTTCCTCTGTTTTTGCCTTCCGAATCAAGTCACTTTGTAGTTGAACATGATTCTTCTAAGTTTCGTCTATCCGGTTCCACAAATAACTTTGTTAATTCACGTGTAATGGGCCGGGGGTATTGAGAAGCAAGGGAGAATAACTTTGTTAATTCACGTGTAGTTGGCGTAGCTTAACTGTATATACTCCCTCCGTATCGTAAAAAGAGGACGTCCTGGTGCTGAAGCCGTTTGCAGTAAAAGATGACGTTTCATGGTACCGAGGATATCTTTGACGCGAATACCCCTAATTAAGCGGGGCACGCGCGCCCGTTCGCTTCGCATGGTCTCTGTGTCATTAATAGCGCCCAGGCTGTTCGCGGCAAAAAATTGGGGCCGCCAAGACTCGAACCTGCGACCTCAGGAAGCAAGCCCCACCACACTAGCCACTTGGACTCCGTTTGTTTCATGAATATATTGCACCCGTAACCCTATTTAATAGGGGCAAACAGGGAAAACTAACTCCTAGTTAATGACTCCTTGGTAATCACAATCTCTTACTATCTAAACATGAGCCAAGCTCAGGCCAATGGCGATGGCCACGTCACGGGCCGTTCCCGGCCGTCCGATCGGGCGGCCGGACGGCCCAGATCGCGCCTTCCCCGGACATTTTGCAAAAAAACCCTCCAAGTTTATACGAACCAACCCGCAGTCCACCTCCCTCTCTCATGAATTTTTGCAAAAAAAATCCTCGAACTCATCGGAAATCAACCCGCCGTCCAGCCGCTTTTCCCCCCCGTTCGTGGGCCTCGGCCTGCCTCGCCGCTCGGCGTTGGGCCGAATTGGGCCCGATGGCCTTTTCCATTTTCCAGCGGATTTATTATTTACCTAAACCGGCGAAAATATTGTAAAAATCATAACAAATTAAATAAAAATTAGAAAAATACCAAACCAAATTTGTTGAGCTCTACACAACTAGAACTACACTCTAGATATATAATATCACATATTTTATTTTGTAATTTTATTTGTATAAAAATAAATCTATCGTCATCAGTAGCCATATCATTGTATTAAAATTACACATGGAATGCTCCTCTCTCTTAATAATTACACATGGAATGCTCCTCTCTCTTAATAAAAAATATAATAGTTATATTTCAACACCTAGGATAATATATTATATCCTTAAATTTTAAAGAAAAATAGGAAAATAACAAATAATAATATACAAAAAAGAGAAAACAGTTAAAAATCACTGCATCTAAATAGTATACAATCAAACTAAACAATACGAATAAGTAATATAGGGACGGCTGCTCACCACGTGTTATATGGTGGACTAAACAACCTGGTCCACTACGAGGTCTTGGCGCGCAAAAAGCCGCGTTTTTTCTAGTCATGTCTAAAAACGTCTTCTAATTACGATATGGAGGGAGTATAGGGTTTTATTGTGTGGTGATTCATCAAACCCAAAAATACTAGAGAATGCTTTTCTTATGTTCCGGGAGAGGGTCGGGTTCTCAGAGCAAGGCGACGACGACGATCCCGAGAGCTTTGAGGTAGGAGCAGGAGCAGCTGGAGTAGGGGGGTATGGAGCACAGCTGAGCGGCCGGTCGAACGAACGGATCTCCTTTAATTTTGATTTGAGACGCCTGAGAAGTTTTTGCGACGTTAAGGGTGATGTCGGCACGACTGTTGCGGCAAGCAAATTAAAAGCATGTGGCTCGTGGGTATCAGATCGCGGTCACCTGTGTCTGGCTGCCTCAGCGTGCACGTACGGAGTACTCTACTATGCTCGTTTGACGAAGGAAAGAGGAATGTGGCCGCCGGCAAGGCACAGTATGTAGGAGTACTGTACTACGGGCACGGGCGAAGCAGGCGAGCGTGATTGGTTCGGCTGCTTCCAATCTGTCTGTCTGTCTATGCCGGACGGCCGGACCCACCCAAGAGAGACAGGGAATACTATAGGCAGGGCTAGCACGCCGTCCATCAATGCAACCAACCAACCAATCAATCACCCAGGGCAGGGCCCCTAGGCCGAGCTGCTAGTCTGTCCCGTCCCGTGCCGTGTCCCCCCTCCGTCCGCGCCCGCGTGTGCGACTGCGATGCGAGCACACGGGACGGGACACGGGAGCGCTAGGCTAGCAAGCACCACCAACCAAGCAGGCAGGCCTAGGTGGACGAACACGGAACACAACACGCTCCCGTGCGTGCGTGCGTGCGTGGCTGACTCGCTACGACGCTACGAGGGGCTAGCGGAGGACGACGAGAGGGACGCGTCCACACCGTACGTAGCTGTACTAGGCTGTAACTGCGGCGACGACCGTCGGGGCTCTTGCCAGCCGCGTCGCGGTCGGCGGCCCCTGCCCGGCCGGCGTCATTTTCCCAAATCCCAAAGAAAAGACGCAGCACCATCATCATGCCGGGGCGGGGGACCCCGCCCGAAAACCGCATCGATGCCATGGGCTGGCCACCCACCGGGCCAACAGCCCCTCAAAGAAAAAAAGAAGAGCCTCAGGTGCATGCGCTAGCTGCGAGTTTTTGTTTGAGGTTTGAGCTTCTTCTGGAGCGGCGCCAAGGCTTGTTATTTACACACGTTGTGCTTGTGCGCGCGCGCGTTGTGTACAGAACGGGACGGAACGGAACGGGGAACGGCCAAGGCTTTCCGTTCCATCCATTCCACATACTGTACACTGTACACATACCGTACAAACGCCGCATGCACGCTCGTGGTTTGATTTGATGCGAACCGGAACCACCCCGCCTGGCCTTCTGTTTTTTTTTTCCTTTTTGGGACCCACCCCGCCCGGCCCTGAGCGTAGAGTAGGGCGGCCGCAGATCGACGACGACGGCCCCTGTGGAAAATTTGGAAAAACTCCGCCGCCTTTCATGAATCTCTGTTTTGCCGTTTCTGCCGGAGCGTGCATGCATGCAGCATGCCTGCCAAATGGATTAATAACGACTACTCCTCCGTCCCAAAATAATCGTCGCTTTTCGACTTTCCAGAAAACAAATACCGACAATTTTTTATAAATAATAAATATTATCGATTAGTATCATAATTAGTATCATCGGAAAGATCTTTGAATCTAGTTTTTTAACAAAATTATTCGGAGATATAAATATTGCACGTATTTTCTACAAATTGAGTTAAACTTGCGGCACGAAAATCGAAAACGGCTATTATTTTGGGACGGAGTAGTATGCTGCGTAGGGGACGCGTACTGGCACGCGCGGCCGGGATAAGCACCGACATCAACTTGTGTAGTGATGTAGTAAGTGTAGGTCTATATATATATAGGAGACTAGAAGTAGACCAAAAGTACGCCAAAAAAAAAGTCTCTTAATCAGTTTTTTTAATACTCTCTTCGTCTCTAAAAGCTACAACTCATAGAATTCGTGTCAGTCAAATTTTTTTAACTTTGACTAATTTTATAGAAAAAATCATCAATATTTATAACATAAAATAAGTATCTTATGAAAATACATTGTATGATAAATCTAATGGTACTAATTTGATACCATACATCTTAATGTTTTTTCTAGAAATTTGGTCAAAATTCAAAAAATTTAACTTAACAATTCTAGAAATTGCAAATATTCGAGAACAGAGAGAGTATAAAATTAAGTGCCCCAGCCATTATAAGTCGAGGGCTACCTTCCTACTACGGGCCTGATTGGTTGGTTGCCAAAATTTGCTACGCTAAAAATTTGGCAAGCCATGATTTTGGCTAGTAATTGGTTGGCTATCAAAATTTACCAACTAATCACATTTGTCTTACCAAATCTTTGACAACTTTTTTGTCTCAAATCTTTAGTGTGGCAAATTTTGGATGCCAACTAATCAGGCCCTATGGCCTTGTTTAGATGGTGAGAGGAGAGAGATTGAAAAGTCCTGTAGCACTTCGTTTTTATTTGGTAAATATTGTTCAATCGTGGCCCAACTAGGCTCAAAAGATTCATCTCGTGATTTACAACCAAACTATGCAATTAGTTATTTTTTTATTTATATTTAATGCTCTTTACATGCGGCAAATCATTTGTGAGAGGAGAGAGATTGAAAAGTCCCCAGAAGCATTTCGTTTGTATGTGGTAAATATTGTCCAATCGTGGCCCAACTAGGCTCAAAAAGATTCGCCTCTCGTGATTTACAATCAAACTGTGCAATTAGTTATTTTTTTTATTTATATTTAATGCTCTTTTTATATGTGGGTATAAATTGATGTGATGGAGAAATGAAAAAAACTTGCAAGTTGCAGGTGCATCTAAACAAGGCCTATATACACAGATGCCCGTTGAAACTTGGAAAAGAAGACGCGGCACCATCATGCATGCGTGGCGGGCCCCGAAAGCAAAGCCGCGTCGATGCCATTGCCAGTTTGCCACACCATCGGACCATGCATGCATGCATCCATCCCCCGCGCCGCGCCGCCAACGCGGCCTTGGGCTGGGGAAACAAACAAAGGGCGGGCCAGCGAGCCTGACGCCGTGCGCGTTGCATTGCATGCGTGTGGCCGCGCCGTCGATCGCCGCCATGTGTGTGTATGGAATATTGGAATGGAACGGAGAGGGTTCGCGGCTCGGGCTGTCCACCTCCACCACCACTACTCAGTCGCAGGCAGCGTTTCCGTCCGCGCTTTCTGCTGTCTACTCCGTCGTGCGTGGTGCACGCGCCTTCTGCTGTCCGCGGCTCAAGCAGATCTGACGCGCATTCGTTCCTTTTTTTTTCCCCAGATGAGATGATGATGACCAGGGGCATCGATCCATGATCTCTGCGTGTGTGTCGTAGCCTACGCCTGCCGCCGCGGCTGCTTTGATTTGATTTGATTTGATGCGAACCCACCCCCGGCGCGGATAATCGACTGGAAAGTGCAAACTTGCCAGCGGCCACGCGACCGTGTGGAAGCTGGAATGCCAGCTGCCTGCTTTGAATTTGTCCGTCATTCTACGACGTGCTGCCAGTAAACATCCTACGAGTCCTCATCATTATAATTCCTTCCACGTTCGTCTAATGAAGAACATGCTCACATATAGCTAGTGAGATAAAAAAGAAACGACCGACCACGAGAGCAGCCCCAATGCAAGCAACAACGGTGTTAGCCTTAACCAACGGCGATGTAGATACAAAATCATTAGCCCTGCACTGCACTGTTTCCAAAATGATCCCCAAACAGAAAAGTGAGAGTTAATGTTTCGATCAAATTCGACCCAATGCCACGCGCGGGTACGGTGGCTGCGCTTGTTGGGCCGCCATTTGCGCACGTAAATAAATATTTGGGCCTGCCCACAATATCAAAAGCCTCATCGACCTATATAAACCCCGTAGCCCATACGTTAAGTAAAAAAAAAAAAAAGGTTGGCCAGTCAAGGGCAGTATGCGGCTGGGCCTCAGGACACAATGCTTCCTGGGCTTGTTGAGGTAAGCTCCACCCCAAAGCATGTGAGCCCAAATTGGAGCCCTATATAAGCAGCAGCCAATCGTAGTCTACTGAGGCGACACAATTCAACCCTAAAATGACCAACCCTTTCGCCCTCCGAAACTAGAGTTACAGGCCCGCGCAACCAAGCCCGGCTGAAACTACAGCCTCGGCTATGCTTTTTGGTCTTGTTCGATACAGACTATATTACCAGTTTGGGATTATTTTATATATATATATATATATATATAGGGCTGCGCTAATTAATACCTAGAGGATTGAATATTATTCAGTACCCGAGGCTGCCGCGCCTGCCCCGTGATTCCCAGTTTCCCACGACGCGCCCGCGACACCGGCCCTCGGACCGAGCTTTTCTTCTTTTTTTTTCCTCTCACGGACGTTTTTTTGTTACGGGCGACATTTTTCCATTTTGGTTGAGGCCTTTTTATTCCTTTTTCTTGCGACCTTTTTTTTTCTTTTTCTGTGTCTCGTGGAGTCAGGTTGCTGCCAATTTTTTTTCTTTTGTCTCGTGGAGTGGGAACGTTAAAGAATCTACTCGTGCCACCAATTTTTTCAACATTGCATGAACGTGTATTTTATTAACTTAGTTTTGGAAGGTAGATTTTTTATTGAGATAGGTGAGATAACAAAGAAGTCTCGATCAATAAGACAATAAATAAATCATACAAAACATATTTCAAACGATAAACCTTTTTTTGTGTAAATGAATCATGGAAGATTGCAGTACACTTGCAGTTGGAATACACAGTTTTGTAGCTGTAAGTTATTCCACAAATTCACAGTACAATTTATGGCAGCTAAATTAACCTTCATTGGATCATAAATATTGTGATTCCAACAACACGCCAAATTACATTACTTTTGTATCTAAAAGAAACAAAAACAGAACAAATACATCCCTCTCTTCCCTCGCCTCTCTAATGACCGCCAATTGCTTCACCTGAAAAAAGAAGCAGAACAAAAGAAACATTAAAAAGGAACTTTCAAGATTATAACAGACTAGGTAGTGTGCTCGTGCATTGCTACAAATATCAACTTTTGTTCTAAAAACACACGGATCGCACGGTAAGATAACAATACTGTAAAATTAAATACAGTTGCTAAAGTGATAATACAATACATGTTCAAGTTTGATTATGCCATCACACATAGTTTAATTTAATAATCTCACACATTATTGATTAGCCATCAAGCGTTCATGATCCATGCACAAGCTGCCGTAATTACAAACTTAAATACTCCCTCCGTATCCTTTATAGACGACGTTTTGGAGCGTGAGCTGGTTGCGTGAAAGGATGACGTTCTATCGTACGAGGTCTCATTTGGACGCAGCTACCCCTCGCATGCGCGCCGCCTGTCCGCTCGGCTTCCCAGGCGTCGCTCACTGCGCGAGCGTGAACGGCCAAACGCAAACGCACAGCACCACTCAAAAGTGACATGCAGCAAAAATTATGGCCACAACGCGGCGGCCAGGTCTCGAACCGTGGTGCTCTGGCCTCGGGCCCCGAGCGTTGGCCAGCTGAGCTACGATGAATTGCTGTCCATGTAGCACCCTCAGCTGTATTTAATAAGGGCAAGACATGAAAACTAACCTGTAGTTAATTAGCCCTTGGTAATCGTACTTATGTCCTAAACGTCATCTAATTAGGATACGGAGGGAGTATAACATTCTAGTAAATATAAATGTGTTACACAATATTCTTGTTGAAATGCAAATATACCAAGCAATATATGTCTTTTTTTGCAGTGGGAATATAAATATACCACACCCCTAGCAGACCAAAAAAACAGCCATTAAATCCTTCATCCATAAGAAGGATAATTCAAATATAGTATTTTTTTTTTTACAGTGGGAATATAAAAACTTTGTGGTGTATTGAACCAGTAGTATCAAAGTTGAGGTGAATCAGCCTTTGTGTGCTAATACAAATTCTATTAATACAGAGAAGTTGCATACAGTATTATTTCCATGAACCATGCTGGCTAAGGTTGCAAAACATTGTTCGTTGAAAAGTAGGGTTCAATTCTGATACACATACCTGAAACAGTGGCCACATCTTCAAATGTCCTACTGAAAACTTGTTGCCGCTTTGTGCTGCTCAATCAATCTGTTTACTAAAATAGTTGGTAGATCCACTGCAAGGTTCACAGAACTGGTAATTCAAAATTGGGCTACATCTATATATAGGTATGAAGAACAAGAACCAATAAGCACAATAATCTTCCAAATCGCAGCTATGAACTAAAACTCAACAAAATAGGAGTGACTAAAAAAATTAAGCAGGTATAGTGATCATCTTCCACTGAATCTGGACATTCCTTATTGCCAAAGCATCAAGATTGTTCTTCCCAACAAGAACAGGGATAGCTTTCAACTATTTCTAGTGAAACAATAAAATAATAACTATATCTTGCAGGAATTGATCACCCTAACAAACAGTTGGCCGTAAGGTAAAACCAGAAGGCATTCTAAAATGTGAATTCTGAGTTTGCTTGTTTAGGTTCCAGGGTTCAGTGTAGGGTCAGAGTTAACTGAATCAGTTGAAAAAAACAATTACAGTAGAAGCAATTGAAACTGGGATACACAAATAGCTTGTATGATGCATACATATTATTGCCTGCAACTCCTTCACAGCTTATATGGTTTTCAACTGATAAGAAGACAACCATATACTTGCAACTCCTTCACAACTTCTAGATAGATGAAGAAAAAAAAAAAATGGACAGTGAGATCTAGTTTGCAGCAATGTCCTTATCTACATGCCACGACCTTCAAAAATCAAAAACCGTTGCCTCCAATCCAAATTCAAAGCACATGCATGTCAGAGCTAAATTTGCAGTGACTGAACAGTACAGATACAGTGACAAACTGAGCCTCAAAATTAATCTAATTTGCTAGGGACTTAACCACATGCATGTCAGAGCTAAATTTGCAGTGACTGAACAATGTGCATACAAGTAAGCTACACTAATGTATTGTCCTGACTAACATAAAGTCTGGAAGCTTAATGTCAAATCGAAGGCATTAGTAGGAGATAAGCACAACCCTGAAGCCCATTAGTTACTGACCTGCCCAATGCATTTGCTAAGATATAAACCAGCCACTATCTAATCATGGTCCACTGAATGTTTATATAGATTCTAAGCCGAAGTCCTAGTTTGAAAAGATAGTTTCACCAATGAAAAAACATCTTATCCTTTGCATAAAAACCAGTGGCATGCCTGTTCCAAACATTGGTTTGAACTATGAAGATCAACTTAAAGAGAACTCTAAATTTATATTAATAATATTCACTCATCCCTATAGAAATCTTGTCACCTTAATCTCCAACTATTATTATTTGAGAAATTCGGCCCCAATAGTATATCTAATTCTGTACTCCTTTCTCTCCACTGCACTGAAGCTAAGTCCCTTCCCAAATCAATGAAGAGGGATGGTAATACGAATAAGCACAGGCCACAATTTTCAATACTGAAATTGAGCAAAATGAAATAACACAAGTTCCAAGCACTCCTAGGATTTGCATCCTCCTGTTCTCAGGGTCATTGCATATCAATCATTTTGTGACTAACAAACAAAGATTGTCATTAGCAAAGATCAAATCAGCAGTGTTGTTTGGTAATTGAAACAACTCTAGAATTGTTAGAACAATTTGGTTTGTCACAATATGGTCACAATTTGTCTCTTCTTCCTGCTCTATGGTACTTGAGGAGGAATTTTATTATATCTATGTGACCTATACTTGAACACAATATTCTCAAAAATAACCATCAAGGCAATATGTAATTTTCATCTACAGATAGCAGCATCTACTAATTCACAGGCAAAGTATCATCCTATTCACACCGAAATAGCTAGATCATGAAATTTCAAAATTTTAATGATTTCTTAGACACCATCCACACCGAAATAGTATCATGACTGTATATAAAGTCAACAAACAGTAGAAATAGCTGGCCAAACAAGGGCATGAGGATAGGCCATCAAAACATTGACAACTACCAACTACCAAGCAAATGATATCCTGCTTTTAGGGGAAAAAAACAGTTGAGTCGCTACAAGTGTGCAGCTGCTAGCTTTGTTTGCTGCTCTCTAATAATTCTTTTCTCCAGGTACCTGCTGAAAGCTCTGCTAGACCACCCCAAAAATTCAGCGAGCTGCTTTTCACTTCTGACCATGGAATTGTCTAAGGATGAGAGGAATCGATTCCATTACAGTGAGAAAGGTACCAAAGTTTACATTGGTTCCTGGTGCCACTAATTCAGAGCTAATCATTGGATCAGAGATAAGGTAGTTTTCTAGGTAGATTGTACAACATGTTATTCTCTGTAATGAGTAACTGTACAGCTCAGATGAATGGATGAAAATTTGATATTTTTTTAGATTGGCTCAGATATATTGAAATTCGCTCTTATCTAGATTTCCTTACTACTTTCACTTGTAGCTAATGCTTATTTGTTCTCTTTCTCCGTTTGCTCTTTCTCTGTTTTTTTCCATGCTCTTACTGGCATTCAAACACCCTTGATTTTGGCTTGGCTACAAAGAATATAAGCTATTGAACATGTCATAATATCACTGTTTGCTAACTCAACAAATAAATTGGCCAATCTAAAAAACCTTGCAATAATCAGGGTGTAGATTTATTACCAGAAAAACACCAAAGTAACTTGAGTTCTCAATTTCAGGTTGATACAGTCAGAGAAGCAGCAAAGTAACTCTGGAGATTGATAGTCAGTGTGATGTAATAGGTAATGAACATTCTTAGGAAGAGATTATAGCATATTAAAAAAAGAACACTGAATAACAACCGCTAGTCAGCACAACACACCATCTGCAGGTTGAAGTGAATCTAGATTTCCTGATTTATTTGAGAAGCAGAGATAGTCATTGAAGTAAAGACTAAAGAGATTTCTATGTGGCGCAGTTCAAAAAATAAGACCCTTCAGGCTATTTCATTACTACTCTCCATTGCACAACAGAAATCCAAATTGATTAAAGGGCATTTTGATCAATATAAAACACCACCTAAATGATGAGTAGATCCACCAGCTGAGGCTGTGCTGCCCACATGGCCACACACCATGACAGCGCCCAACAACCCCACCCCAGGTCTGATGAGGAAGAAAAATAATAGGGTATGTAAGTATGTAACACAAAAACTTGAATTCCTTGGATGCTACAGATTCATCAAGTTAATTTCCTGATAACAAGTAATCATCTGTGTTTTGTCAACTTTCTAAATCTGAACTACAAAATTGTCTACAAATTTTAGCATTGAGTTAATTTCCTAAACTTTGTAAAGCAAAGGATGAGTTTTCTAAACTCTCAGAGTGTATATATAAGACCTGCACATTGCAGCTCTGAAGACTTATACATTGCCAAGCCAACAGAATGGCTCAAATTGTTGAACTGAGATCCAATGTGCACCAATTTAATCTGTGCCTCTATAAAATCAATTGTAAAATAAAATGTGACCATGTATTTCCATTTTCTCTGTTCTTTTTTTTTTCACCGAGCAAGCAGCCCCCAAGCATCGGGTCCTGAACCCCTCCACTGCCTCCAAAATCGCAGTGACCAGGAGCCCTACCTATCTGCACGGCAGCTGGCAATCATAAGCTTCCCTAATCCTCTTCCTTCTCCATACCTGTTGCAGTACTTCCTCCCAAAATAAGAACAGTATAGATAACGCCAGCTGGGGTCATGGTCAACGTTGTTGTACTAGCACAAGGAGTAAAACGGGAGGAAAATCACCTGGATCCATTGACGACGGGAGGAAAATCACCTAGATCCATTGTCGTAGTGGAAGATCTGGGGCTGCTGCACCACATTGGGGACGAGCGTGACGTCAGGAACGACCTATCCCTTCTAGTTGCCTGGAAAGGAGCAGTGGGCATCGAAGTACCAATGATGGAGGAGGCCAGTCGATTCGAAGGCATGGAGAAGCTCCATGGGCACCTAAAGCGCCGGCGCTGACCCCGGCGTGCTCGAGGCGATTCTTCCCTTCTACCAGAGTGCGGTGCAGTGATGGAAGGAAGCAGGGGGCGGCGACTCGCAGGTGCGACATCCAGGAGGCGGAGGCGGCGTGCAGGTGCGACATCGAGGAGGCGGCGCGGCGGCGCGCAGGTCGGCACGAGCTTTTCTTTTTTGGTTGAGAGAAAAATGGGAATCGTGGGATTAGTGGGCTTTGGGCGATTGTAGTCCGCGGTGGTGGACGGTGGAGCACCTGGACACGCTAGGCACGCTGCACGGTTGTCGGACCAGGCGAGGCTGGCTGGTTGGGCTGGACCATCGGAAGATGACTCGGGTACTCATTATTATTCAGTACCCAGGGGAATAGATAGAATAACTATATATATATATATATATATATATATATATATATATATATATATATATGTGTCCACTGCAATCTTAATTTTACTTTCTATAATTTAATTGTAATTGAACCAAAAAGGATGACTAATGCCCTTTACTTCTTATATTTCACTATATATACTTTGGAGATTATAATAATATAATTATGATTTCTCTCATCAAAATCATGAGACATAGTTGATATATATATGGTCCTTGAAAGGAAGCCATGAGACTCTTTAAATGTACTAACACATGGATAATACAAAAGTTGAACTTGTGAATATCTGTTGTGTGCTGGAACTGGAGAAAGAAATCTTTCAAGGTTGATTCAATTCTATATAGGCTAACATTGATCTTATCATATTATTGCTAACATTAGCTCCTTTTTAATGAATTATTGCCAACATTAGCGTAGATGTCATGGTTACACTGCAAAAAATATATAGTTTTGAATTTTAGATAGAAAAAATAAAGCATAAATATATATGTATCATTCTTGTCCTTATTTTTTTATAAAATTTTAATTAATTAATTTCTCCCGTTGCAACGCACGGGCATGTTTTGCTAGTATATATATATATATTCGTGTGAATTGCATCCTGAACCATGAGTAAAATCCTTTTTGTTTTCCTTTTCCTTATTCGTCCGTTTATGGAGCTGGTACTCCATTTTCATATGGGCCAGCTTTCATGGCCCGTTTATCTAGACCATTGTTAGGGGCCCATGTCCACTTACCGCAGATTTCCTTTCGGAGTGAGATGTTCGCTGTTCATTAGCTGTGTGGAGAGGACTTATGATATTCCATCACTACCCTGGATATGCTGTCATTGTTTTCATTTTTTTATGATATATCATTTCTTTAGTGGTAGCCATGGCGCCATGCAGTCCATGCGAAACGGTTCACCATGTGAAATGCTCTATTTTCTGAGAATTGTGTCCTCAATAAAAATGATTCAAATGTTATAGCTTGATCCAAAATGTATTTATACCAACTTCATGAGAAAATTGTTCTAGGCTTTTATTACTTCAGAATCATACAAAAAAAGACCTGTGTGGGAGCATGCCTTTAGAAAAAGGCAGATAGGCTTGTCAAGGTGACTTCACCCCAACATATACTCTTTGTATCCCAAAAGTAGAGTCGCTATGAAAAATCGTATTGGTGAAACTTTCTTAAGCTTGACTATATTTATAGAAAATATTAGCAATATTCGTATCTAAAAAAAATATATTCAAAGATCTATCCAATTATACTAATTATGTACCACAAACATTAACATTTTTAAATGTATTTGATCAAAATTTAAGATCGTTGACTTTTTAGAAGTAAGAATAACTCTTTTTTTTTTTTTTTGGACAGATGGAGTATACTTCCTTCTGTCTAGAAAAAACATGTAATTATAACACAATACCATGTTTTAGTATATTATGTTTGACCAATTAGATATTAAAAAATATAAATACCTATAACATCAAATTAATATTATTAGATTAATTATGAATATATTTCTATAATAAATTAATTTGGAGTTAAAAAAAGGACCTGCATACATAAGAATCTCTTTTGCTCTTTAATATTAGATATAGTTATTATAACTATAAATATAGATATAGATATTATTTGTGTAAAAGGATCTGATAAGTATTAATATTATTAATAAAAAAAGGATTGGTCAGTTGATATTAGATATAGATAAACTATAGATACAAATATTATTGGTAAAAAGGACCTGATAAGTATAAATATTATAGTATAGTAAAAAAGGACCGGTCAATTCTTTTAGGTTAAGTTTGCGTGAGCATGCCTTTAAAGCAAAGTCAAACTGGTTTGTTGAAGGTAATTTCACCTCAAACGTCAACCCAACACAATCAGAGCCCATTAGCAGCATCCGAATGTGCGTTGAAGATGCCAACTCGGACTCTCGACCCCGAACTAATTAACCAACCCTTTCGCCCTCCGGAACTAGAGTTACAGGCTCGCACACTCAAATAGTAGGTTGTTTAGAGGAGGAGGATGCATTGATGCGTTCCTGACATTTGTCTGATGGTCACCGCAGAGTGTGCTGTGGCCTCTCAAGTTTCAACCTGCAGCAGGCTGCAGGGTCGGTCCCCTCCTCGCCTGGAGTCCTGCTCCAGTGCTCCTGGCCATGGGAACCGGAGAAAAAGAGCGGGGAGATGACAGCTTCCGGCGCCAAACCCGCCTTCTGCCCTGTTGCGTGGCGCGAAACCGATGTTTTTTTATGCGGTTTCGCGCCTCGCAAATTACTGATCATACTAATCATTAAGTACCTGATGTTGTATTAGATACAAATATTTGTTTTACGTGTTTTGCATGGTGAATTGTGCTTGTAGGCTATCTTTAATTAACTTGGCACCCCTGTTGTTGTCAAAAAAAAAAAAGTTGGCACCCCTGATGACACAAAAATATATTATTATAGTAGTAAAAAAAAGGGTTGGCCGTCGAGGTTATTATGCGGCTGGCCTTTGACAATGCTAGGCAAGGAATTCCATTTAGCGGCGTGGTGAGTTATGCTTGTAGGCTATCTTCGCCTTGGCACCCCTGATTACACTAATATATTAATATAGTAGTATAAAATGGACCGGTCGAGGGCATTATGCGGCTGAGCCTCAGACAATGCTAGGTAAGGAATTACATAAGCTTACCTCAACAAGCCCAGTAAGGATATGGGTTTATGGTTCAGGAAATAATTCCTCCGCTATATGTTTGTTAGTATAGATATGCAACTATCGATATAGAGATATTAATAATAACACATGTTAAGTAGTATAGATATATTCGTAGTAAAAAAAGGATTGGTCAGTTAGGATAAGTATGCGGGAGCAGGCTCTAGCAATGCAAACAGGCTCGTCAAGGTGACCTCTCACCCCAAACATCAACCCAACACGAACGGTGCCAGTTAAGCATCATCCTTTTTTGTGAGCTGCAGAGGCCATGCGCGCTCTCTCGAGCCTAAGCTAACCAACCCTTTCGCCCTCCGAAACTGGAGTTACAGGCCCGCGCAACCAAGCCTGGCTGATACTACGGGCTCAGCTATCCCTTTTCAGTCTTGTTTCATCAATATCATATTACCAGTTTGGGATTAATTAATTATTGCGAATTGCATTCTGTATGCTCTTTTTTTTTAGGGGGCCGCTGGTACTCCTTCGCATATGGGCCGGCCTTAGAGCAACTCCAGTGGACCTCCTAAACAGGCCTATATTCTAATTTTTAGGAGGTCAAGTAAAAAAAACAACTCCAGTGGCCCTCCTATTTAGACTCCCATTTTAGGAGGACTCTCAAAATATAGTTTTAAGTCCCTATGAATAGAAGGACCCTATCCCTCCCTAGCAATAGGGTCTTGAAATTGAGTTGGAAGCAAATTTAGGTCCCTATTTTTTTTTAAGCCAAAGATGCAAATGGAAAAACTAGGGGCCCTAATTTGTATCTTTGGGTTGAAGTTGCTCTTAGTGGCCCGTTTACCCTTTCTTTCCCCTGCCCGGCTGCCCCGCTTGTCCGGCCATGACGCTGGGCGGCGGGCTGCTGGCGTCGCCGTTCTCGACGCTGCATGCCGGGCGGCCGGCCTGCTCAGCGTGCGTGCTCAGCCTCTGCATGACATGACTTGCAGTTCAACGAGTGCTGGTAACTACGACAAGTACTATCCCGTCCTGCTTGTCGTCAGTCGTCACCATGCTGGTGCTGTTCTAAACCTGCGAATTAAGTATCTATCTGAGGCCTCTAAGACAGAATGAGATGATGTTCACTGGTCAACCACATAGGCTGTGTTGTGTGTTGTGCAGAGGAGGATCGTGGATGTGCTCCTAGTCTCCTATTATTTCCTGACTCTGTCACTCTGGTTAATTACCACAGAGAATCCTTGCTTTAGCCTGTGGGCCTAGGCCACTCAAGTCTCAATGCAAATCTCAACCTGACTGCAGTGCAGGGGTCCCTCTCCTGAAGTCCTCTGGCCATGGGAACCGGAGAAAAGAGCGGGAGATAACAGCCTTGTGCGCGCCAAACTCGCCTTCTCCCTCGTGCGGTGGCGCGAAACTGATTTTTTTTTTTCGTTTCGCGCCACGCAACACGCTATTATACTAATCATTAAGTAAACTAATGTAGTTTGAGTATACATGTTTGTTTAACAAAAGAAGATGTATTATTAGATACAAACCTTTGTTTACGTGTTTGTTTGACAAAAGAAATTATCTTTTTTTTATATATCAGATTATCAGTGAAGACAGACTTTTACCTATCCAGCGTCTTACCATGCTCTTGTGTTTATTATTACACATCTCTATGCTTGAGACGTTTGAAATTTTGGATCAATCGTGCCAACAAACAAATGACATGCCAACCCAACAAAAGGCATATATTTAGGAATTTTGGGATCCTTTGTAACACATGAATTTCGTTGAACCAATTCAACTTCAGAGACGAAGACATGATTCATTAAGATTTCTCGTGTTTCAAATGGGTCCTTGGTGCAAAAGAACTACATCTTGCGCTTGCCATGGACAATAACACCAAATATGTACCTTGTAGAAAGAATCATATCCATGTGCTCGATGTATGCTTGACCGCATAAGTGCCATCGTACTAGTTGCAACAAGAACCAAATCATCATGAACCAAATGCATCAAAATGTTAAAATACTAGACCCTCGATGTAGATGTTATATTGGGGGACAAAGTCAAAGATAAATCCATTTCTCTAAACGTCCATGTTTCAAGTTGGATACTATCTATAAAGCGAACCGGGATTTCAAAACTTGAAATTCCGACTCTCTTGCCCCTCTGTGATAGTCCCAGGATATCTCGGCTATCACGGGCATCCACTTTTCAGATGATTACAAAGTCATACAACATCGAGTATAAAAATAAGCCTAATACAATAATCTAATTACAAGCCCCCACGGGGCCAAAAACAAAACAAAACACCGATAAACTACTCGTAAAGTGAAGCATGATGATCATCCAATCCACAGGCATCCTTGAGAGTAGATCACAAACCAACTACTAATCTCAATACCACCGCAAGTCGAAAAAACCGCACACTACCAGATGTGTGCAGGCCATGGTCAGCACCGAATGAGCTTTGGTGGAAAATAGAAAATAAAGGGATCTGGTGATCCTAATAGTTTGGCTGTAGTTTGCATCCTAGTGCATGCGGAAAAGCATCAAAAGTATAATATATAAGTCTTCAATAATCCCAAACCACACTCTCATTCTCACATCCACTTTTCATCACATCACACCTCTCATCACACATCATCCCTCACATCACCCTCATACTCTCGGTCTAAGCGGCGAGGCGGCCTCATCCGCCCCTCGTCTCAACGGCCTCAAGCCGGACCTAGCTTCGGGGGAGAGAAGCAAAGCACAAGAGAAGACTAGCGGGATGAAACAGTTCACGGGGGTGATCATGACCGAGATCGCGGCTATACGTATAGTTTTAACTCTGCAGTGTGTACACACTGCACCCAACAGAACGCCATCATCGACCTTGGCCGTGGTCTAAGCGAACACCGCTCAAGAACTAGCGCATTCCTTACCCGGCCTGCCCCAAAGTGGAGTAGCACACGGCGCAACGCATACCCTTGGGATCGTGATTAGGGTAGCCGGAACAACCATCGGCATCCTTCTCACTGTGCTCCTAGGGCAAAACCCCGTGCACCTCTGCTCCAACAGAACTGGCTTAGTCCGCACTAGCCCAACAGAACGGGCCCCGCCCATTTCAGGGCCTGCGGCGTGCACGTTTGACATAGTCCCGTGTTCCAGGCATGCAACCCACGACGGTCCTTAGTTGGCCAGAGCAAGCACCTTCCACCAATCACATGTGGCTCACCTCTCTCAGGTAGCCACCTCCACCACACCTATTCCAACACCACAAACCAATATCACCACACAAACCCGGATATGGGGCACTCCATGCCCCTAAGGCACCCTCCCCGGTAAGACCACCTCTCACTCGGCCGATATCTCCAAGAAACAGGGGTCAAGACAAGAAATATCTCCAGAACTCCTCATATCACCACCACCCATGCGGGATTCAACGCTCCCGACGCGCTCACATGCCATCTATCTCAGGGGAAGTCCTAAGGACAACCCCAATCACCGACATTCCATCACACATCACATAACAAGTTATATATGTAATTATGATGGAAGTAAATGCAAGCAAGCAGACAAGCATATAAATAAGTAGCGAGCGCAAAGCTGGGTAGTCAGGGTGAAGAGGTTTCAAACAAGGCAATCAAGGCTCAGGCAATAGCATGCATCACATATACTAGCAAAGGAATAAAAGTAAAGCACTAGCATTTCTAATTGCAATGCCTAATAGGATTCTCTAAATAAAGGTGCTGCCATGACACCTGTGATGTCGAGGAAGTAGTGGTTCGCATCTCAGGAAGTCGACGTCGTCCACCATCAGGGTCCATCCCCTCCGGGTGCATTGCCGGGTCCATCCGAGCTTGACTCGTCGCTACGCAAAAATAAAAGTCGAACGTGACTCGCAATAAGAACCAATAAAAACTGCATTAAGAATTTACTCAAATAAGAAGACCAATTGCACTAGGAGGTAGAGGAGGATTTTAGAAAATTATGAAACTGGTTTCATAATTTTTAGAGCAAGGATGAATTTTTGTCGAATATTTGAAGGTGGCAAGGAAGGAAGGAGAGGAGCCGGATGGGCTTGATTGCTGCCATTGGTCTTGTGCGTGGTTCATGGACTGAGCTGGGCTGCTGTCGGCCTTATGGGCTTGTGTCCCACTCAGTAGAGAAGGGAAGGATACAGGGCATCCCACAGGTGCTCGACGAAATGCCCCGGGCAGCATTGTCGGTGTCGTGCTGCGTGAGCTGCGAGTGGTGTGCGTGCAGCTGCCGTGTGGCGGCTGTGGGTGGCTCGCCGACGCGGCGCTGTGCCCGTGGCGACGGCGTGCAAGCAGCAGCGTGTGCCAAGGGAGCTTGAGGTGGCGTGCTGGGTGTGCGTTAGTGATGCCACGGCGGCGTGCCGTGGCCATGGTGAGGGTAGGCAGAGCTGTGCGCGGGTGCGTGCCCATGCAGCGGCTGGTAGCTGGTGTGCTAGCAGGGCTGCGTGGCACCGCGCGCGAGGCAGGGATGGTTGTCTGTGCGTGTGCGTGCAGCTCAGGGGATGTGGCGGCCGCGAGTGGCACGACGCCGTGGTGACCGTAGCCGTGCCTGTGAACGCCGAGCTGTGGCGAGCCGCGCTCGCGTGTGTGGTGTGTGAACTGGTGGTGTGTCATGCGAGGTCTCGGGTGACCTTGGTGAAGCGGTTCGAAGGCCGGGCAGCAGGCATGTAAGGCAAAGGCGTGAACTTGAACTCGAGCCAGCTCATGTGCGTGCTCCTTGTGTGTGTACCTGCCGTGCAGTGCATGCTGGTGCCTTGGCCGGACGATGGCCATGGATGGGAACCGGCACGGCGTGTATTCTGGAAAGAGGCACGTCGGCACGAAGGCCGGGCACGCAGTGCAGCAAGGCATCAAGTAAAGTAGAGAGGCCTTGGGGATTGGGTGCTCACCAACGGGTAGAGGCAGAACGCGAAACGCCGGGGAACGCGGGTGCCGCGGCGTGCACGGCTGTGCCCACGACGTCGCCGGCGTGTAGGCTGGGAGCGTCACCGGCTTGCAGCTCCATTGGATCTTGACATTAGCAGGCGAACTCCCGGACGGCGGCTTCTGGCTAGCAGCGTGCACGGGATAGAAAGGCCGACGTGAGTCTTGATCAGGCAAACAGAAAAGAGGTGGCTTTGGTCCAATGGGTCGCGGAACTCACAGGAGTTCACGGCGTCCTCAAGAAGGCAGGGCCTGGGATGGCTCGGTAGGTGCGACGAGGCGACGGCGAAGTATGGCAGCGTGGTTTGTGCAGCCTGCCGTGGCGGCGAGGTCGCCGTGGTGCTGCTGCAAAGCACAGAAGAACACGGCTCGGGGTTGTTTGGGACGACAAGGAAGGAGATAAAGGAGGTAGCTTGGCTATGGAGGAGGCTCACCGGTGGTCCTGGGCGCTGATCCGTGGATGCGGGGTTGTCTTTTGCGTCGCGTCGCGGCGCCCGGCGAATGGCCGCTCGGCGACGAAGGGCTTGACGAGGCCTCTCTGCAGGGCAGAGAACGCGACACCAAGGCTGAGTCCAGACATGGGTGGCGACAGGAAGGTAAAAGGTGGGAGCTTTGGTTGGGGTGGCTCACCGACGGGTTCGGGAGGTTGCAGAACACGGCGAGGACGGACCGGCAAGGCGTCTTGACGCGGCGGGGCTGCTCGGCACGACGTCGGGGGGGGAGCGGCGTCACTGCATCGCAGACGGCGAAGACGGACGGCGCGTGGAGACGAGGTCACGGCGTGGGAGCAGGTCCCGAGCTCCGCGGCGGCGCACCGCCGCAGCCACCGCGAACGCCATGGCGAGGCTCCATGGCACGGGCGTCGGGCGGCGGAGTCGAAGCGGAGGCCGTGCGCGACGCTGCTAGCTCCCGGCAGCGAGCATCGCGACCGGGCCGGAGAGCATCACGGCGAGGTCGCAGAGAGGCGAGGAGGAGGGGCTTCGGGTAGAGGAGACAGGGAGCAGTGGCGGCGGACTGGGGAGAGGGTGAGGGCGGCCTGGACTTGGGCTTTTATAGCTGGAGCAGCTAGGGCTCCGAGAGCAGCAGGTGCGGTCTACGGACGGCGGCGATTCTCGACGTCCGCGCCGTGAGACACGCGGCGGGCATCCGTAGCACGGGCATGTGAGGGTCGCGGGAAGGTTCGAGAAGGGAGCAGCTTGGGGCGCGGCGCGTCGCGACGCGAGGCACGGCCTGGGAACGGCCCCACGGAGGCGTCGCCTTGGCTTCTTGCTGGCGACGGCTGCTGCGTGCTTGACGGAAAGCAGCGAGGCGAGCAAATGGCGGGCAGCGCGGGCGTGCTTGTACGGAGAAAGAAGAAGAAGACGGCTTGGACGGAAAGGAGACGGCGCGGGGGGGGGTGTGACGAGCAGCGCCCCGACGGAAAAGGGACCGGAGGACGCGGCTCCGTCTCCAACCTTGGCCGACAGGTGGGACCTCCTTTCCTGGTGGGACCCACGCTGCACAGAGGCATGCAACGGCGGCGGCAGTGCCTTCGTTGCGAAGGGAAGCAAGCAGGCGGCAGTGGCCACTGCCGTGCGTGCTGCGTACGCGACTGCCAGGGAAGGGAAGGAACTGGGCTGCTGGGCCTGGTCCGAAGGAAAGGAAGATGGGCCGGGTGCTGCTAGCAATTGGCACAAGAGCATGCTTTGCTAATTGCACGGCCTGCCTAATTACGTAGCTCGATAAGGCACAAACCAAGGGCATAGGAGCATGCACGGCTGCAAGGCCGGTTACGTGCTGCTGCTTGAGAGGGTTAGCAAACCATAGATGATTTGGGGATATATTTAGGAAGGAGTAAGAGCAGGTCGGCTGCCATGATCCGGTCTAGTTTTAAGGAAAAAGGTTTCCTATTTCCCGCTCTAGGAATTAGACAAGGAATTACCTCCGAGCACAAGCAAGAACCAAATCACACATGCAGTTACGCTACATGTGATGCACAAAATTAATTTATAAACTCGATTTGAAAGGGAAGAGAGGGGTTAGGGATTTATTTTAGGAGATAATAAATCAAGTGTAGGCTTGCACTTTGAATTCGAAAGCGTGACTCGAATTCAACCAAGTTTTTAATTTATCAAAGAAAATTATTTTATTTCAAAACATCACTCGTCACATCGGTGATCAGTCTCCGTGACAAGTGGTTCATTGCAAAAGTTTTGAAACTCGAATTTGAATTTGGGGCAGAAAAGGAAAACATTTGACTTAGTTTTGACCTACATCTGCATGCAACACGTATTCAAACAAAAAATTTTAAAAAGACAGGATTTTTATTACATGGGAATTTGCGGAATGTTACATTCTATACCTATGACACGAATAACTCCGGGCATCACATATTGAGCTGAGAGAAAAAGGTAAAATATGTGACCTATTACTCGACCACAATGTTTCTATATTTCGCTAAATCTGAGGTAAGTGTGTCAAAAAAATGCAGTGAAACAAACATACTCTTATTTCTATCTCAATGCACCACCAAACTGATCCTGTAACAAAGGGAGAAGCATAAAAGGAACTTCACTATTAACATTTGAAATCTGAAAAAAACTGATAAAATTGGAGCAAGACAATTCACACTCTCTGTGAGTTGGCGTAAATAAAAGAATACATCAATTAATTTTTTACTTAATCCACCAATTCCAACATTTTATTTGGGTTTTTTGGATTGGTGCCATTATAATTTCTGAGTATCCGAAATATGCCATTACTATTGTTGAATTCGTAAGACGACCATTACAATTTTGCCATACTTTGAAATATGCCACCGGATACTTTTTGACGATCGTTTGGGCTGCTGCGGTGACGTGGCATACTCTGGCCGGCCATATCCGTCCGTCTCCCCGTCTCAAAGAAACGGGCGCGGTGACCTCCGCCGTCATCCCCTCTCTCTAACTTCGCACTCTGCCTCTCTCGCGCGCCCCGGCTCTAACCCTAACAAAGGCGGCGGCGGTGGCGGCGGCGGCCCGGCGGCCGGCGGAGGCGGGCGGGCAGGCCGTCTGAAGGTCGTGGCGCTAGGGGACCACTCCCGGGGAGGCAATGGATTAGCGTGGTCACCAATGGGTGACGCCTTTCCGTCTTGTGGTTCATCGCGGATGGAGGACGACGAGTCAAGGTACTTCCCTCCCCTTCCTGACCATAGAACCCAATAGATTATGCGTGGATCTTTGCTTTGGTGTGTCCACATTTTGATGGTATTTGGATGTTAGGGTTCCGTTGTTTTCGCTAGAGATTAAAGTGGAAGCATTCTGTACGATAGACTCTTTGGGTAGGAAAGCTTACACAAAGGGCTCTATCATTAAGTGGGATGTGGAGACAGGCTCGTTTTCATTTGATTTGTTGATGACCAGCTTGAACAATCTTGTCAAATGGTCACCTAGTCAGTGTGCAACTGCTTGGTTCTTTGATAAATGGCTTTGTGAAGATATCAGACTAGAAAATCAATTTCAGATGAATGACATGTTTGAGACGTATAAGGACCAGATGAGTTGCCAGATTGTTGTAGGAATATTTGACAAATCTGCTTGCTCGTTGATGACCTTGATGCGGTAGAGCCTATCGATGTTATTCATCCCGAAAATTGCACCAAAACCCAAATCCCGGTGACAAGAATGTTAACCGGGGAACATCTAAGCCACCGATGCACAAGAGGTTCCCTCGGAGGTCAAGTTAATCCCGAACTTGAGCCCCGACGGGGGAGCCGATATGTTTGACAATGATGAGGAGTATGTTGGGTATGATGATGAGGGCTTGTACATTCCAAAGTACCACCTACACACCACCTAGCAGTTCACAGCCTCATACAAATTCACCCCCACCTGCTAATGTTGATGAAAATCCTGATGCTATTCCTGTTGAGGCAGAGATCAATGATGTTGATCCTCAAGAGATCCATGTCATCCATGACCCAGAAAATCCCAAGATTGTGAAGGGGGAGTTATTTCCTGATATTATAGCATTCAGGAAAGCTATCAGGCATTATGCTGTGACTAAAGGCTATGAATTTCGTGATGTAAAACCGACAAGACAAGATATATTGCTAAGTGCAAGTCGGAGGGATGTCCTTGGCGCATTCATGCATCTAGGATATATGATGGCAAGACAATAGAGGTAATTGGCTGTGCACTAGTTAATTTCTATATTTTTTTTGTTTGCACTCACTTCTTGTGTTTGTGCAGATCAAAGTACTGCCAGCAGAGCACAATTGTCCAACTAAAAAACTAGTTCAAGGGAAGATGGCATCACAGGACTGGTGTAGAGATAGGTTGGCAGGTTGGCTTAAGAAGAATCTAGCTAAACGTCCAAAAGAGGCTAAGGAGAAGTTGAAAGAGGACTTTGGCATCAAGCTCAAGTATTCAAAAGCTTGGTCAGGTATGAAGGTAGCATTAGAACAAATTCATGGTAAATATGAGGAAAGTTTTCAGTTGCTATTCAATTGGGCTGCTCAGATTGAACAAGTATCACCTGGTAGTTTAATAGAGATAGAAGTTGAAAAGGTTGGTAAGAAGAATAGGTTTAAGAGGATGTTTGTAGCTCTAAAGCCCCGTGTAGATGGATTCCTAGCTGGATGCAGGGCCATTTAAGGTATAGATGCATCTTGTCATTTGAAAGTACGTAGGTCAGCTAGCTTCAGCTACAAGTGTAGATAGACACAATTGGTTGTATCATGTAGCATATGAAATATTTGACTCAGAAACCGAAGACAACTGGCAGTGGTTCTTACAGCAGCTTTTCAAAGCAATTGGTGATGTACCCAATCTTGTAATTTGCTCGGATGCATGCAAAGGGCTAGAGAATGCAAAGGGGGGGCGTGTTCCCAACAGCTGAGAACAGAGAATGCATGAGGCATTTGTACAGCAACTTTATGAAACACTATTCTGGTGATGTTTTCACAGACCACCTCTATCCTGCTGCTAGAAGCTACACTCAAGGTCTCTTTCAGTGGCACATGCAGAAGATTTTTGAGTTTGCTCCTCAAACTATAGAGTACCTTGAGAAACATCACAATAGGATATGGTATAGATGTGGGTTTTCGAAAACAAAGAAGTGTGATTACTTGACCAACAATGTCTCCGAGAGCTTCAATGCACAGTGAAGCACCTCAAAGGGTTGTTGGTACATGAACTGGTAGATAGATTGAGGGAACTCATCATGGAGAAAAGGTATTTGAGGAAGAAGGTTGCTAGGTCAGTGGGAGGATGGAATCCTCCCTAATGTGATAAAGGACCGAATGTGATTAGCAATAACCTCAAGGTGGTGAAGGTAAAAGTTAGTGATGATGACATAGCTGAGGTCACTATCCCGGATGATTGGAACAATCATAAAAGATGCAATGGACCTAAAGAACTACAACTGCTCATCTAGGGAATGGCAGGTGACTGGAAAACCCTGCAAGCATGCTTTGGCATGGATATGCTCAAACCGAGGGATCAAAATTGAAGATTATGTGCATGAGTACTACTCGGTTGCTAGGTTTAAGGCAGCATATGCGCATGAGGATTGAGCCTATACTGCACAAATCACGGTGGCTTTGTTGTCAACCTTGGTTTCAAGGTGTACCCTTCATTCTTTGGGAAGGGGTGCAAAAGCACGAAGGGTTGTCGAGAATAAGAGGATGCATGGAGCGAGAGGGCTACCGAAAGAAGGTCGGTGCAAGAGATGTGGTGATTTTGGCCATTTTGCTAAAACTTGCAAGCTTCCGAGCTAGGTGAAGATGGAGAGAGAGGTGTAGGGTCTTCAAAAAGGTATGAAATTCTCTCTTCTTGCGATGCTAACCACAACCCGGCCACAACTAGCCACAACTAACCACTCACTGCTGGACCTTTTACAGAAGAGGCCACCGCACTGCCGATGATGCCGCACTGCCGATGATGCTTTGGACCTTCACAAGTCGGGAACAAGAAGAAGAAGAAGAATACTACTAATAAGAAGAAGAAGACTCCCATCAAAAAAGAAGCTCAAGAAGGCAAAGAAATGCTCCACCACCACCAATCGTAGTAAGTAGCATCGAGACAGCCTAGTCTTTGATGCTACAACAAAAAAATAGTGCTTGATGGCCGACGAAGGCAATGCTTTTGTGAAATATGAGCAGCTTTTTTGGACTATGTAATGGCCTTGTAGTATTTAAATTCTGTGAACTATGTAATGGTCAGCTGTGAACTATGTAACCTGTGGTCAGCTGTGAACTATGAGCAACTTTGGTAACATGTTGCTGTCATTCAAGTAATGGTCAGCTGTGAACTATGTAGGGTAATAGTCAGCTGTGAACTTGTATGCTGTGAACTTGTATGGTTAGCTTCCAGAACCATGTTTAGTGAATGAAATTTATGTATGCTATTGTTATCTCTTCTGTCAGTTGTTGTATGGTTCCTTTCCATCACATTGTATGATGACTAATGTCTTGTATGGTCAGTTGTTGTGGAAAATATTTGGTCAGACATTACAAAAAGGGTCCAAAATAAGGATAAAATACTGCTGAAATTTTAGAAACAAACATGCAAACCAAACTGCATGTTTGGGCAACAACTGCACCTAGCTCAGAGATTAAATTGATGTTCATACATTCAACACAATCTGTTGTTCATACAAACCGACCCAAAATAAGGACAAAATACAGCTGCAATTCATACATCCATTCACTGTTCTCCTGTTCATACAAAGCATGAAAGCAAACCAAAATAAGGATAGAATGCAGCTGCAATTCATAACATTGTTGCATTCACTCCATCAGCTGGGCAACAACTGCACCTACCAGTACACCGACAAGGACACCTACTAACACAGATACATCCAACACAATCTGAATTTTCCTATTACCCAAATCATGCCTTGGTTCAATACTTGGACTTGGACTTGGACTTGGATCAACAGATGGCATGGCGCCAAGTTCATTCCTCAGTTTCCAAAGCTCAGATACAACACTATCCAGTGTTTGCTTCACCTCACCCAGTTGTTGCTTGAAATCTTCAGTACCATCTGCACCAACTGAATCAAGGGGCACTTGCAGTTGCAGCTGTAGCTTCTTCATCTCGTCTCTCACATATGCCTCGTACTGCTCCTCCGAACGGATCCAACGACAAGTCTTTGGATCACCCTGCTCACCCTCAATCTGTCAAATTCAAACCAAATGCGAGACAATTCATTCAAAACTGCAATTGCTCACCTGAACGCTGTTGGGGCACTTGACGAACGACTTGTTCAGGGAGTGCTCTTGCTTGCTCTGGATACGGATCAGAGGAACATGGCATTTAGGGCAGTCCAGTAGTGGCTACTGCCCCCTACTGGTGCCGCCAGCGGTGGAGCTCGAGCTCATGACGCCTCCCTGGGAGTGGTCCCCCTAGCGCCGCGACCTTTGTACGCGCTAGCCCGCCGCCTCCCGTCGAAGCCGCCGCCGCCGCCGCCGACGAAAGCCACCGCCCGCCGCCTTTGTTAGGGTTAGAGCCGGGCGAGAGAGGCAGAGTGCGAGTGAGAGAGAGGGATGACGGGCGGAGGTCACCGCGCCCGTTTCTTTGAGGACGGAGAGACGGATGGATACGGTCGGCCGTATGCCACGTCAGCCTGCAGGCGGGCCCAAACGATCGTCAAACGTATCTCAAAGTATGGCAAAATTGTAATGGCCGTCTTACGAATTCAACAATAGTAATGGCATATTTCAGATACTCAGAAATTGTAATGGCACCAATCAAAAAAACCGTTTTTATTTTTGACCGAATATTCTCTTCCAGGCGTCGAGGTCTGCTATTGCAGCATTTAAGAAATCAGGCATGAAGGCTTCTGCAAGATCGGCGTTTGGTGAATTAAATATTGCATGACCCATCCCTAAAAAAATGCATAATCCCTAAATGTCCGCTTTGACAAATGTTGATTGCTTTTTTATTCAAAGTTACAACATATGGTGGGACCCATGAAAAAGAAGGAAAATGATGCTTGTACACTGTAGTTTGTTTTTTATATATAAACGCAAAACAAGAACCGATGCCACCGTTATGCTCCTATTTGCACATTACTGTGCTCTTGTAGAGATAAAAATTGCGATCATATCCCTTCTACATATAAATTTTCTCCCGAGCTAATATGTAGTCCCTCCATCCCATAAAGGATACAGTTCTAGTGTAATGCTAAGTCAAAACATTCCACGTTTGATGAAAATGACATTTATGATTATAATGTTAGTATTTTTTTTATAATCTTAGTCAAATGGATAGTTTAACTTAGTGCAAACCTAGAATTGTACCTCCTATGTTAACAAAAGGATGCAGTTCAAGCTTTTCGAGGAGTCTTTAATGTTTGACTAAATTTATATAAAATACTAACATTTATGACATGACATAAGTATCAATGAATTAATTATAAAATATATTTTTTACAATAATTTTAGTTGGAGACATAAATTTTAACAACATTTGCTATAAATTTAGAGGATATATCTTTTTTTGGTATAGATAGAGGTAGCCATACATTTCGATGGGTGATCTGGTTGATTTTTATCCATACACGTGACTATAATTTTTTAGAAAAGAGTTATGCAAGAAGACTGGTGCAGGGGAAATGAAACCTACCTTGTAGATTTGGAATTCAAAACAAAGATAAATCTGGAGCAATTAATGAGTCAAATCCTACCCTCCAAAATCCAGCGAGAGTGAGCGGCAAACGGAGAAGTGGTTAGTGGAGAAACGAAACAAAGCATAAATCAATTGAAAACCAGCTTCCTCCTCTCGAGCGTTTCCAGCCAGATCCAACCAGCCCCCTCCCTTCTGCCTTCGTCGAGCTCGCGCGGAGAGGTTGGGTGCAGGCCCCCTCCTAGTACTAGGTATATAGTAGTTAGGGTCAGAATGGGTAAGTCCTATCTTGTTGTCGCCGTCGCTAAGTCTTCCTCGCCGTCAATGTCATCGACTACGAGGTCAGTAGAAATAAAATAAATCTCTTCTTCTTCTTCTTCCTCGTGGATCTCCCCTCCAGCTTACCCACTTCCACCTCCACCCATCATTGTCGAGATCCGCTCCCTCCTCGTCCTCAACTTTCATCGCTCGCATCCATCTCCACACAATAGCCTCTGGTCCTAGTGCTCCGTTCTTCACCGAGTTTTCTTTTGTTGGTTCATCAATTCCGCCGACAACGACATCAACATCATTCTTCGGTCCCTGGTATGTGCCTTCTTCAATGGCTCAATCATCCCACCTTTAACCGGCACTTTGCACGGTCAGTTCATCCAGATGCATGTGTCCTTGACGCCCTTGCAACCCACCACCAGCTTCTTCCCCATGCCATCGACGTTGCTGGCTTCCAATCCAGCTACAAGACTTTGTTGTACTTTAGTTTTCTTCGAAGGACCTCTTTGTAAAACAGCTGCTGTATTTATTAATAATAAAATATATATGTTGTTGTTGTAAAAAACAAGAGCATAAATCAATTCGTTTCCTAAAAAAAACCACCCATCGCCTCGGCAGTTTTTGGCAAGCAAGAGCGGCAAGGCCGCAAGGGGGGACCTGCTTGGTTGGGCGTGGTGGCGGCCAGCACGCTGCGCGCCCGTGGGAACGGGAAATTTTTGGGTTTTCGGGGCCGCCGCGCTCGTCTCCCGCCAAAAGCCTCCGCCTCTCCACGTGCTCCCCGCGCGCCTCGCCGCCGCGGCCAGGCCACAGCCGCCCGAGACCGAAACCCCCAAAACCGGGGGTGACGGCCTGAACGGCGCGCGCGCTATAAAACACGCTCCCCGTTTCGACTCCCCTTTCCGCCCGCCCGCCCGCTTGTCGCCTTGCTCCGCCGCCGCCCCGCGCCCCCCGCGCACGCGCCTCCGTGCCGCCGCCGGCGAGAGCGACGCCGGCGAGGTCGACGCCGCCGCCGCGTCGGTAAGTCCGCCTCCGCCCGCCTCCTCCGTTAGTTTCCTTCCTGCGCTGTTGGTCGGGGCTGTCGGCTGAGTTTTGGGCGGTTTCTAGGAGGGGAATCGATCCGCGTGGTCCCGACGGTGAGCCGCGCGGCCGCCGCAGCCGTCGCTCGAGTCTCCATCCGGGTGGGGGTTTAGCCATTCCGGTGGAATAGCTTCCGGATTCTCCGATTTGGTTGTGCTGCTGCTGCTCGTGCTCGAGTCATGTGGTGATTTCGGCGCGGATTCGAGGGGAATCACCTTCGAGAGTGTTCAGCCATTCCGGAGGATTACTTTCCGGGTTTCTGCTGCTCGTGCTCGAGCCATGTGACGATTCGGGCGCGGATTCGAGGGGAATCACCGTCGAGAGTGTTCCTCAGCTTCGTCTTAGGAGTTTCGTATATGTTTTTTTTTTTCAGGCGTGACTGTCGCGGTTTTGGACGAATTTTGTGCTGCGGTAGTGTGGGATTTCGTCTCTTGCTGGTTCAGTCAGTAAGAATTTGTGCAGGATCTGGGGCTGAATTAGCGAGGCGAATCACATCGTTTGCTCCGCTTTTCCCTCGCTGTTAAGTGAGGAATTGCGATTCAGTCGATTCAGGGTTAGTGCGCCTGTTGCTTTGGGAGTCGTGCGCGTCCCCTTTTCGGCCATTTTGCTCCAGTTGTTTTTCCTACACCTCACATCGTGGGTTCCGAGCTCTCGAGGTTTGTATTCGTGTTTCGGGGTGCAGGAGCCGCGGATGTAGGATAATTCCATTGTGCATAAGTTTGTGAGAAGTCCACAGCTCTCAGTACTCCTGTGGTAGTAAGTAGGGGTTTAGGAGATTGGAGATCTTTTGGTGTGGTTGGGTGGAAGTTCAGGGTCAGTGAATTCTTGCGTTACTATGCCTGTTACTACAGTTTGTAAGTCTTAAATCTGTGGAGTCCAGGGCTGCAGTGGCTATTATCTGTAATTCTTTATATTGAAAGTCCTTTTCACTTGTATGTGGTATAGGGGGAGATATTTTGGAGTGGTTGAGTGGAGGTTTGTGCTGCATTAGTTAACCTTTTGCCCATCCCGTCTTCCTCAGTAATAGTGCAGGCTGCTTTTGCCTTATTTGTCATCGCCTAGTGTCCAGCTAAGTAGATTTTTACCCCTAGTGTACTGCTTTTGATATTGTAATGTTACTGCAATGCAGGTGCAGCAGATCTCTGTGTCGGATTCGTGTTCTTCCTTATCAATCGCTTGCCGCACCAGTACCCCAGCACTAACTGCCTTCATCTGGTGATTTTCTTCATTCTAGTTGGTATTTGCATGTTGCACTTTGTCTTCTCAAGCTGCTCAGCTGTTTCAGTGATTTTTGTTATGCTGTCAAAACAACTTATAATTTGGAATAGAGGGAGTAGTAGGTAACGAGAGCACTGTATCAGGGCCAGTATTTCTATATAAGACAGATAGCATAGTGCCACATTAATGTATCAAATTTTGTTGTAATTTCCCAGTTCTTGTCATTAGATTGATTTTTATTCGGCTTTCTCTAAATCATTTTCCTTGGGCGTGAAATATACCAAATGTGGCCAAATTAGTTATATGCTACCTTCATGATTGTATGATTTCTATCTTGGCACTGAACCTATCATTTATGTAGTTAATGCTATAATGTTGCTCTCTATTCTTCTGTTTTTATGGATAATGGCTGTTAGTAATAGTAAGTAATTATTCTTGTGCTTCTACATGATTTAGAGTGCAGTGCAGTTGAGGATGACTCATGTATCTGTTTCTTGTGCAAGTTTTTCTATTAATATTGAGTGCACACCTCTGCTTTATGTCTTATAATGACTTGACAACAATCTGTTCTATGACATGTTATAGTTCCAGCTGAAGCAGTAGGTGTACTTAGTTCTATTCAGAACATATGTTATAGCAACCTACTGTGCTTGATTTCTGCGCGTGCTTTTACAAAAGGAAATATTCTGCTATATATTGCTGTGACCTTGTAGCTTAAACTTTGTATGGACATTATTTGTACAATATGCTGCTTGTCTGCAGCTTGCATTGCATCAGATATATGTTGCATGCCACTCTAAACACACATGGACACTTTTTTTATGATATGCTGAAAGTAGAACTTCCAACTTAGAGTATGCCTGGTTGAACCATTTGACTATATTTTTGAGTGAGTAGCATAGAAGTAAGCCCCCTTATCCTTTTACTTTTCATAATTTGTATTGCTTATTTCGTCATTTCACATATTTGTTATTATCTGAGCTGCAGGTGGATTTCCTGCATTTATTTGATAGTTCTTGACATGGCTGACTAACATTAAATTTACAGGGGGGCATGGTGAAAACTCCAAGATCTCCTGTTACCACAGGTCTTGTTCTTAATTACCTAGTTTATTTGTTTTTGGATTACTTCAAGTTTTGCTAGCTTTAGTTCTCTCTATATTTTGAGGAATACAGTGTAATGTGTATTATTTTATTCCCAGTTGATTACGTGTCTACTTCCATAAAATGTTCAAAATCTGCCCTTCATTGCAGAAGCAAGAATATGTTATACCTTTTGTGCCAAAAGTTATAAATCATTACAATCTTCACCCTTGTTTGAGCTGCTAGTGGTTCTGCACATGTGTTACTAGTTCGATATAGAAAGTGCTTTGTTGACTTTCTTTATCTTTTGCTTGTGCATAGTCGTGGCAGTGGAATGGCACAAGTTGGTGATGTGGTCGTCTCACATGAATTTCCCTACGCTGCTTGCTTTATCTTACTCGATTAGATCTAGCAGTTATGGCCATTCTAGGTGCTGCAGGAGGTAATGCCAAGCTTCAAAGTGTGATTGTGATCGTGGCAATTGCGAGGCCGGCCATCATTGGTGGTGATGGAGCAACAAGTACTAGCCACTTTGTAGCAAACTCATGTGGTCACTAGCATGGTCATTAGACCTAATCATTAATTAGATAATACACTGATGAATGAACCAATGTAACACTTAGTGGAAGTTTATCATTGCATCTGCAGAGTATTGTTATGCAAATACATGTATGCTTCTTGCAACAATCACAAGGTAAACCACCTTTTTTAGGCGTAAGGAACTTCTCTAAGAAATCTTTCTCAAAACTAATCTTTTATGCGATGTCTTATATGGCAAGAAAGAATTGACAACAAGATATAGCATATACTGTGTCGTGTCTGTTGCGGTAAATTATGGGTCACATAGATTTTTGAGATCCAAGTGTTAGCTTTTATGCCAAATCCTGCCACTGCACCTACAACCTCTAATGTGGAAATAATCATATTTCAAAACACCAAGTGGATAGAGGAAATCACAGTCGCTACACCATACATAGTATTTTATTTTATTTATTAATAAATACTTAATATGTGTCCATCCATATTCAAGTATCATACTACTCACCTATATGAGAAAAAAAATCATTTAGATTAATCAAATATACAATCTTATTTTTACAGGGAATTTATACATTGGTGGAAATTAGACTATTCAAGTTCAATTGCTCAGTAATTTAACTCTGAAAAGAGAATTTAGCTCCAATTTAACAAATTCTTCTCACCCAAATCAAGCTTTGATATTACCAAGTTAACAAATTCTTCTCACTAGAATCAAGCTTTGATATTACCAAGTCTTTCATTTTTCTTTAGTTGGAGTTCCAAAATTATTTGGATTATGTTCTATTTGGATTCTAGCATTATGGGTCTATCTAATGTATACAAACTGAAGGTGGCATGATGGCAATATAAGTTTCTTTCTTTCTCTGAGCAGTGTTCACTTTTTTTTTTGTCAAAAATGCTTTCTATTTATGTGATGTAATGTACTTTTTAGCGTGGAAAATTTGGTTTTGTGTTATGAAAAATAATTAAGTTATATACCAGTAGAACAATACATTACTTTTTAATACCATCAAAGTTGTTTTTATCTAGTTTACAACGTTTGTTTGTTAGAACTGTTTTATTATTCTTATTTTTTATTAATAGAATTATAAGCTCCCTCGATTGCTCCTGTCTTTAACCATGCAGCCTGGTAGTAATACACTCTACTTTTGCACACGTGTTCAATCCCTTGCTGTGTTTATGGATCTTTGGCATCATTGATGACATTAAACTTTGAGTCAGGCACTTTCTGATCTCCACCTGGTACCATGCATTTCTTCCCAATGGTTTCTATATTCTTCATCCATTTTCCTGTCATTGCTTTCTCGAATCTTCCCTAAATCAAACCAAATTTCTTAAAACAAAAGCATGTACCTGTGCATTTTTGAGCTCCACACACGGAAACTCGAAAACAAGCTCTACGAGCATCATCTTCCCTATCAGACTGGGTGATGCATGGCACAACCTTATTGAACCTTGCCTCCCCTGTCCTGTTCTCCAACCATGCTGCACACCTGTCATTTGTCATATACTCATCAAAATTCATATAAAAAACCCCCATCGGATCAATGCCAATTCCATGCTAGTTAAAAGATAACTATGTGGAGTCGATGCTTCTTCCCACAATGTAGGGTTCACTTTAGAGCACTCAGGTGTGGCGCTTCCCTCACGGGTTCAAGCCCTGGCACTGCACTGGTGTTGCACCCACCTCCCTGGTTGGTAACGGTGTAGCTGGTTCTGTGGCTGCCAACGAAGCAAGTGTACATGAGGTTATTGCCTGCTTTCTGGGATTCGGTTGGTCCCTACCTTTTTTTAGAAAAGGGAATATATTAAATATCCCAGCTTCTGCATCGATGAATGCATATAGCTGTTCCTTATTAAAACTAAGTCAATGGGATGTCTCTCTCCTTGATCAAGTTAGTTCGAAATGGAGTCATCCCAGTCTCCTACAGTCTGACCCAAATGTCTTTCCTGAGTTGTGACAACCAGTGTTACCCAGACATCTGCGTACCCTTGTTTTTGCTGAGTCAGAAACCTTATCGGTTTCCAAATGGTATTTGAAGTGCCCCCCACCCCCACCCCAACAACAAAAATGACAAATTGGACGGGCACACTTGTGTCGGACGCCAATATCTGTGCTGGCACCTGTGTCCCATGTGACACTGGTGACAATTTGCTGCTAAAGTACTTGACAATTGTGTGCCTGTTTATCCACCCGTAACGGTAGTGTCAGTTGAGGCAGAATCTTCCTTTATAGGCAAAGTATATGAATTGATATTACCATCTTCCTCTACAAATTTCACATGAACTATTGGGGTTGATATTGCAACTATGATAACCTATTTGTTTTCTCCAAGGGTAGATCGGTAGATTAATTACATAGGCTCTATGGTATTCCAGTGGCTTGTATTTTTTTTCCTTTCTATTGTATTCGGCTGAATATTAACTACCTACCTTTTAGAACATGGTCTCCTGATGTAATTTTGTGGCTCATGTAGTTTTAGATGTAGTGAAGGAAGCACTATTACAGGCTACAACTCCATTTTTTACCACTAATTATATTCTGGAAGAAATGATGGCGTTTCTAAATGATCTTTTGCCTTAAATATTGTCTTCATTGCTGCACTTCACATGCCTATATTTTTCTAGTTACTGGTAGCAAGCATTAACAATGGTTTGATGTTTGATCAATATTTATTCTGTTCCTTAATTCTAGCCAGTCACCCAAACCTTCCCTTTTTTGTTGAATTTGTGTTTTGTCTGCATCTCTGGCCTGAATGTTTTCCTTTTCTTCGTGTTCACTGTTCAGTACTGCTATTTTAACTTCCGTTCCCCTATATAGCTGATTGATATGCTGACCAATGATTTTTCAGGAACAAGAAGATGCAGAGCAAAGCCACAAAAGAAGGAAGAGGAATCCACAGAAAACACCAAACTGGAGAATGGATCTCAGGATGCAACAGAAGAGGTGCATCATGGAGTTGAAAAAGGTGATGGACATGTTACCCGTAAGAGACCAAGGAGAGCAGCAGCCTGTTCTGATTTCAAAGAGAAATCCATACGCTTATCCGAAAAAAAATCTGCTGTCATGGTCAAGAAGAATCGTATGGAGGAAGAAGAAATAGATGCTGTCAATCTGACAAAACTTGGACCAGAAGATCCACCACCTTGCCGGAAGTTGATTGATTTCATCTTGCATGATGCAGAAGGAAACCCACAACCCTTTGAAATGTCAGAAATTGATGACTTCTTCATAACAGCTCTTATCATGCCCATGGATGATGATCTAGAAAAAGAGCGTGAAAGAGGAGTACGCTGTGAAGGATTTGGGCGAATTGAGGACTGGAATATTTCTGGTTATGATGAAGGTACTCCTGTAGTCTGGGTCTCAACTGATGTTGCTGATTATGAATGTGTGAAACCAGCAACCAATTACAAATCTTATTTTGACCACTTCTATGAAAAGGCTCAGGTGTGTGTTGAAGTTTTCAAAAAGCTTGCAAAATCAGTTGGTGGGAATCCTAACCAGGGTCTGGATGAATTGCTTGCTAGTGTTGTTCGGTCAATTAATGGCATGAAAGGATATAGTGGAACTATGAGCAAAGATCTGGTGATCTCCATTGGAGAATTTGTATACAATCAACTTGTTGGTTTGGATGAGACATCAAGCAATGATGATGAAAAGTTTGCTACCCTGCCAGTTCTTCTTTCTCTAAGAGATCAGTGCAGATCTAGGGTGGAACTGACCAAGCTGCCCTCTAACATCTCAAACACGAGTCTGAAAATTAAGGACACAGAATGTGAAGAGACAGCTGAAGAAGATGATGATGCAAAATTAGCTAGATTACTTCAACAAGAAGAAGAATGGAAAATGATGAAGAAACAGAGGGGTAGGCGTGGAACACCATCCCAGAAAAATGTCTACATAAAGATTAGTGAAGCTGAGATTGCCAATGACTATCCCCTTCCTGCATACTATAAACCATTTAGCCAAGAAATGGATGAATACATATTTGATAGCGATGACAGCATATATTCTGATGATGTGCCAGTGAGGATACTCAATAACTGGACCCTGTACAATGCAGATTCCAGGCTTATTTCTTTGGAATTGATCCCTATGAAATCAGGAGCAGAAAATGATGTGGTTGTCTTTGGTTCTGGTTTCATGAGAGATGATGATGGCAGTTGCTGTTCTACAGCTGAGTCTGCAAAATCATCGTCTTCTTCCTCCAGCAAAGCTGACCAACAGGATGCAGGAGTCCCTATTTATTTGAGCCCAATCAAAGAATGGCTCATAGAGTTTGGTGGATCAATGATTTGTATAACCATTCGGACTGATGTGGCCTGGTTAGTACCCTCAGCTACTTTCTTTCAGCACACTGCTTCATTATGCAGTCATTAAATGTGTTCTTAGCAGTTGTAGCACTGAATCCTCTTATACCATTACAACTTACATTTAGAGTGTGATTTCAGGTACAAGCTACGCCAACCAACAAAACAATATGCTCCATGGTGTGAGCCTGTACTGAAAACAGCAAGGCTTGCTGTTAGCATCATCACCCTGTTAAAAGAGCAGAGTCGTGCCTCAAAGCTTTCTTTTGCTGATGTCATTAAAAAAGTAGCTGAATTCGACAAAGGGAATCCTGCATTTATATCTTCTAACATTGCACTTGTTGAGAGGTATATTGTGGTGCATGGACAGATAATACTCCAGCAGTTTGCAGATTTTCCAGATGAGACTATCCGCCGGAGTGCATTTGTCAGTGGCCTTTTATTGAAGATGGAACAGAGGAGGCATACAAAGTTAGTTATGAAGAAAAAAACTCAAGTAATGAGGGGAGAGAATCTGAATCCAAGTGCAGCAATGGGTCCAGCATCAAGGAGGAAAGTGATGCGTGCAACAACAACAAAGTTGATCAACAGAATCTGGAGTGATTACTATGCACATCATTTCCCTGAAGATCCCAAGGAGGGAGATGGAAATGAAACAAAAGAAATTGAAGATGAACAAGAAGAGAATGAAGATGAGGATGCTGAAGATGAAGGGCAGATTGAAGAGAATATCTCAAAGACTCCACCATCAACACGGTCCCGTAAGTTGCTATCACAAACTTGTAAGGAAATTAGATGGGAAGGTGAAACATCTGGGAAAACATCGGCTGGAGAAACTCTATACAAATGTGCTTATGTTAGAGAACTCAGAATACCTGTTGGGGGAACAGTGGCGCTAGAAGATGATTCAGGAGAGACAGTCATGTGTTTTGTTGAGTACATGTTTCAGAAAAGTGGTGGTGCAAAAATGGTTCATGGGAGGATTCTGCAAAAAGGTTCACATACAATTCTTGACAATGCTGCAAATGAGAGGGAGGTTTTCTTAACTAATGATTGTTTAGAATTCAAATTAGATGACATCAAGGAATTGGTAACTGTTGATATCCAATCAAGACCTTGGGGTCACAAGTATAGAAAAGAGAATTCTGAAGCCGATAAGGTTGAACAGGCCAAAGCAGAAGAGAGAAAGAAAAAGGGCCTGCCCATGGTATATTTCTGCAAAAGCTTATACTGGCCTGAGAAGGGTGCTTTCTTTGCCCTCTCCCGTGATAAATTGGGTCTTGGTAATGGTGTATGTAGCTCTTGTGATCAGAAAGAGCCAGATTCTGATGAATTGAAAGTACTCTCGAAGACCAGCTTTGTCTACAGAAAGGCTGCATATAATGTCAATGACTTTTTATACATAAGGCCTGATTTTTTCTCTGAAGATGAGGATCGTGCAACTTTCAAGGCTGGCCGAAATGTGGGCCTAAAGCCCTATGCAGTTTGTCAAATATTGGCAATCCCTGAAGGAGCTGCATCTAAAAAACTCAATCCAGCATCAGCAAAAATCAGTGCTAGAAGATTTTACAGGCCAGATGACATATCGTCAGCCAAAGCCTATGCATCTGACATCAGAGAGGTCTTCTTTTTCTGTCTTATATGTTTGAGTTATCCATAATGTTGTTACTTTATTTTCTCAAACATGTGAGCAAATCCTAGAGTCCTGAGAATGGTCATTCTGTATTCTTTTGTTGTTAACTTTTGTCTGTTTGATTCAGGTCTACTATAGTGAAGATGTAATTGATGTGCCTGTGGATATGATAGAAGGCAAATGTGAGGTCAGAAAGAAGAATGATCTTGCAAGTTCAGACCTTCCAGTGATGTTTGAACATGTATTTTTCTGTGAACTTATATATGACCGTGCCAGTGGAGCTCTCAAGCAGGTTAGCTGTACTGTACTGAAGTTGCTATTCTGATTCATTGAGTGATAGTTTTGATAGTTCCCTGAATGTGTGTTCTGTGTCTGGAGCAGTTGCCTCCAAATGTTAGGTTTATGTCTACGGTGCAAAAGGCAACAAGTGCTTCGAAAAAGAACAAAGGGAAGCAGATCTGTGAGACTGATCAAATAGATTCAGGTAAATGGTTGGATGTGCCAAAAGAGAACCGTCTAGCTACTCTTGACATTTTTGCTGGCTGTGGAGGTTTATCAGAAGGATTGCAGCAAGCTGGTATGTATTGTTAACACTAAGGCTGTTTACCGTGAACATGATGACCATAAAAAAAAATATTTTCCTCATTGTTCAATGCTGTAGGTGTTTCTTTTACAAAATGGGCAATTGAATACGAAGAGCCTGCTGGTGAAGCATTTAGCAAAAATCATCCAGAGGCTGTGGTCTTTGTAGATAACTGCAATGTGATTCTAAAGTAAGTGCAAATTGTGTGATGCCATTATTATGCTTTTGTTGTTGAACATAACTAATATTTTTGATAATGCAGGGCAATTATGGATAAATGTGGGGATACTGATGATTGCATTTCAACTTCTGAAGCTGCTGAACAAGCAGCAAAACTTCCTGAAGTAAACATTAATAACCTTCCAGTGCCTGGTGAAGTAGAATTCATAAATGGTGGTCCTCCGTGTCAGGTTTGTTTTTATCTACAGTTCTACATATAGGCCAGAAAATCGTCACTCATCTGTTCACTTTCGTAAATCAAATGCTTTAAATTGTTTGTTCTTTTCTTGGCAGGGATTCTCTGGGATGAATAGATTCAACCAAAGCCCATGGAGTAAAGTTCAGTGTGAAATGATTCTAGCATTCCTCTCATTCGCAGAGTATTTCCGTCCCAGATTCTTTCTTTTAGAAAATGTTCGGAACTTTGTTTCCTTCAACAAAGGGCAGACCTTCCGTTTAGCAGTTGCATCTCTTCTGGAGATGGGATACCAGGTATTTCTTCTGTTCATTCATTATCTGCTAAGACCTATAGCTTACACTTTTTTTTTGTGATGGTTTAGATCTGTATACTCAGAACTTGTTTGCCATTTGGTTAGGTCCGGTTTGGAATTCTAGAAGCAGGGGCTTTTGGTGTTGCTCAGTCCAGGAAAAGGGCATTTATTTGGGCTGCTGCACCTGGAGAGATGCTTCCTGATTGGCCAGAGCCGATGCATGTGTTTGCTAGCCCTGAGCTGAAGATAACACTGCCTGATGGCCAATACTATGCAGCTGCCAGAAGCACTGCTGGTGGAGCGCCTTTCCGAGCGATTACTGTTAGAGATACAATTGGGGATCTGCCTAAAGTGGAAAATGGTGCCAGCAAACTCACACTTGAGGTAACTGCTGCTCTGAACCATCTATTTTCATTTTTCTCTATGAGCTATATGCTAAATGAGCTACTGATTAACTTGTGCAGTACGGAGGTGAACCTGTGTCCTGGTTCCAGAAGAAGATAAGAGGGAATATGATGGTACTGAATGATCACATATCCAAGGAGATGAATGAGCTGAACCTCATAAGGTGCCAACACATTCCAAAACGACCAGGTTGTGACTGGCATGACCTACCAGACGAGAAGGTAGTGTTCTGAAATCTGTTTTTGTTTTTTTTTTCCTTTTTCATTCTGTCCATGTAACACTGACCCATGCTATGTTTACAGGTGAAGCTGTCAAATGGGCAGATGGCTGACCTGATACCTTGGTGCCTGCCCAACACAGCCAAGAGGCACAATCAATGGAAGGGGCTGTACGGGAGGCTGGACTGGGAAGGCAACTTCCCCACATCTGTCACCGATCCCCAGCCAATGGGTAAGGTCGGCATGTGCTTCCACCCTGACCAGGACAGGATCATCACGGTCCGGGAATGTGCTCGGTCTCAGGTAAGCTGCTCTACATCTATTTCCATCTGCAAAGAAATGATAATGAAACTCAGGATTACCTGTTTAATATGATCCAATCTTTGCTGAGCAGGGCTTTCCTGACAGCTACGAGTTTGCGGGCAACATCCAGAACAAGCACAGGCAGATTGGCAATGCTGTGCCCCCGCCCCTTGCCTATGCGCTCGGGATGAAACTGAAGGAAGCCGTTGACAAAAAGCGTCAGGAAGCTGGCTTGGGTGTGCCTGCACCATGAGAGAAGCTTCCCTTCCATGGCTCATGAAGCCAAACGCTGAGGTCGTATTTAGAAACAGCGAAGGGCAGAGTAGCCTTCATGTCTGAACTGCAGTAACTATGTGGGTTAATCATGGTTTATCAGTCTTATTATGGACCCCGTGAGTGTATATACTAGAGAGGTGTTGATTGCTGATTGGTACCCTGATTCAGGGTAGTGGTTATATTAAAAACTTTTGAGAAAATCTAGTGTATTGTGGTTACCTTGTGCTCATACAACTATATACAAGCACCATTGGTTTTCATATCTGGTGCTACAATGGTGTGGACTTCCAACTGCAAGCTATCGCATTTGTTTCTCATTCCTCGATGTATGAGAAACATAAGAGGATAAGAAATGACATTTGAACAGGAAACTTAGATTATATTTATCCTCAGTGAGTGACATCATGACTAACTGAACTGTCGAAACCTGAGTTTTTTTTGTGTGTTTGGCTTTGACAATGTCCGTCAAGTATCCATATGTAGCAACTTGTTGGCTAATTGACATTGACATCTGATAAAAAGGAAGTAATAAACATCAGAAGAAGATTGGCTTATGGCGAGCAGAGATATAAATTTATACATGGCGACATATATTTACGAGCATAAATTCTATGTCACCACAGAACACACAGAGCATATATGACGGTAGTATTATTACTGCGCTCCATAAAAGCAATAGGTAGCACATTTCTGCCAAGTAAGGAACATTTGTATTGTACCCACATACGTGGTTCCATATGTAGTACTGGATGTTGAAATCACACATACAACCATCAGCATTTATTTATTTGTTCCCAAGCATAAGTAGAGCAACAATAACATTGATCACTCTACTCCACACACAATTGAAAGGTCAACACGCCACACAGCAATGCAGCACACACCAAACCGAAGTCCACAATCACACCATACAAGAGCACAACAATTGGCAGTAGCACGCATGAGGGCATGTCTCATGCTGCTGTTGCACAAGTTGAAGGGAGTTCAGCTGTTGGACTGAATGCTCGCTGGCTCTTATTTTATTTCACTACTGCTCCAGACAGAGCAAATAGGCCAGTCCATCCACATCACACCATCTTTCCATCAAGAGCACATAGGCAGCAGTGATGGATGGATGCCCGGGTCCATCGAGGAAGGCTGACCAAATAAACTAAACCAAATCAAATTGATGCAAACGTGACAGACCACGGGACGCAAGCAAAAGCATATGCTTCCATGTTGTCATTTGCGCGAACGCGCGTGCGCGCACACACACACACGAACCAATCAAGCTGATGGAAAAGCAGGATTATGAGCAGGAGATCGAAAGCGAGACACCAGCAGCAGCGGGCTAGCTAGAGACTGTAATCCAACAAAGAGCCAGCCGGGTTACCTCACTTGCATTAGTTGGAGAGGAGAGAATCAGAGAGAAACAATAATTAATATCCATCAATTCAAGTGAACAAATCAACAATGTGAAAGTTTGCGGCAAGGCAGTCGCCCTCTGTACGTATATAAAAGGATTGTATAATTCATCATTAGCGAATAAGCCATTGGCCAGGATCGTAAATTAATATCACTGTACTTGTCTTGTACTATAATAAGCATATATATGTGGCAGAGATGGAGGCAAGGGAGTTCAATTGGTAGCTAAATAGACCTGCAAGATAGAATTCTAATTTATAAATTCTCGAGTTGCATGATGACAAAGAGGGAGGGAATACCTGAGCACACTGCCCCTAAGCAGCCTCTGCTTTTACAAGGAGAAATACTTTCCTTCCTTGACAAGTTTCCCAGGGAGAGAGGATCAGCATGATGTTAGTTTCCAGTCAATCCTGACTCCTGAGAGGAAGATGGTCTCAGATCTGTCTGTGCGTGAGGGTGACTGGAAGCTTTTCCAAACTGAAAACGCACATCTTGATGTAAAACAGTTTATGATTGAATAAGGAGAGCTGAGAGGTAGCCATCTGTTGGCTTGCATTTAGGAATAAAATAAGAGCATGCATGTAAAACAGTTTATGATTAAATAAACTTCCGTCGATGGATGATGTTAATTATATCAACTCCTCTGAATTTGCAACCCATGTGATATATTCGTTAGCATCCGAGCAATGCAGATGTTCAGCAAGCTTTTTTCTTTTTGTTAGCATTACATATACTCGTCTCGATTAGGATTTATGAACACTTGCAGCAGTCATATACTCGCAACAGACAACATTACATGCTTGAATTACAGTCAACAACTAACCAGAACACAACACAACATCACACTTGCGTTTTGCAGATGAACAAATTCATTAATTTATTTACACAGTTCGTTGTTTTTTTTTCTTTCCTTCGCTAACCTCAGCGAACCGTACAGTTGAGCCTCGTCGCGTCAGCATACAGGCGCAACGTTCTTCTCCGGCGACGCACGCTTGGGCTTGATGGACTCATTGGTTGAGATGAGACAGCGGCATTTCCTAACAGCTAATTGCCTAATTGCACTCTTATTAACTTGTCTGTAAGTTCCCGGGGGTTTGTAACAAACAAAACTCTTATTAGAGAAAACCCTTATTTTGAAGGTGAAAACCTAAGCTGATTCATGCTCCTACAAGCTGCGAATACAAAGCACATCTGCATAAACGTGTCCATTTATTTGTCATCTTATTAAAAGAATGGCTTCCATGTCCCTAAAGGAAGTTGTTTTGGATATCAATGTGGCCTTCAAAAACAATTTTGATTACTACTTTGCTACAAAATACTTATAAGATATAGTCAATATATATACTTTTATAAATTTACATTTGAGATGAATCTACTTACATCACTTTTATATTTTTTTAAACTAAACCTAAATAAAATCTATTTGTAGTCAAAGTTTAAAATGTTTGACTTAGACAACCTCAAAAGGACTTGCTTTATGAACACGAAGTTTAAAATGTAGTAATGGATGTTGAAATCACACATAGAATCATCGGCATTTATTTAATTATTTGTTCATAAACATAAGTAGAGCAACAATAACCCTGTGCACACTACTCCACACACAGCTGAAAGGTCAACACGCCACACAACAGTGCACCGCACACAAATCTACAAACACACCATACAATACAAGAACACAGCAATTGGCAGTAGCACGCATGATGGCATGTCTCATGCTGCTGTTGCACAAGCTGAAGGGAATTCAGCTGTTGGATTGAATGTTTGCTGGCTCTTATTTTATTTCACTACTACAGCAGACAGAGCACACAGGGCGGTCTGTCTACATCACACCATCTTTCCAACAAGAGCACATAAATAGCAGGATAGCTGAGTCCATCGAGGAAGGCTGACCAAACAAACCAACGCAAACTGAGGAAGGCTGACCAAACAAACCAAAGCAAAGCAAACTGATGCAGACGTGATAGAGACCATAGGACACAAGCAAAAGCATATGCATCCATGCTGTCATTTGCACGCGTGCACACACACACACAGTTGTCATTTGCGCGTGCGCGCGCACACACACGAGCCCATCAAGCAGATATAGAAGCAGAACTGCGAGCAAGAGATCAAAGGTGAGACACCACCAGCTAGCGCCTAGCAGGCCAGCCAGGGACTAATCCAATGAAGAGCCGGCTGGGTTACCTCACCTGCAGGAGTTGGAGAGGAGAGCATCAGAGAGAAACAATAATATCCATCAATTCAAACGAGCAAATCTACAACATGAAAGTGTGCAGCAAGGCAGTCGCCCTCTGTACACGTATATAAAAGAGATGTATAATTCATTATTAGCGACTAAGCCATTGGTTAGGATCATAAATACTACTGTACTTGTACTATGATAAGCATATGTAAAAATTTTGTAGTTAGGTGGCAGAGATGGAGGGAATAGGGAACGGAGTTCAACTGGTTGCTAAATAGACTTGGAAGACAAAATTCTAAAATATATGTGTTCTCCGGCTGCATGATGGGAAAGAGGGAGGGACTACCTGAGCACACTGCCCCGGAGCAGGGTCTTCTTGTAATACCATGGGTGGATGGGTCTGTAGTTGCCCGAATGCGAGCGGTCATCCCACTCCAACCTATCCCACCATTCCTTCTCGCAATTGCACTCCACTATCTTGTTGCTGTTGCCGATGTCAGGAAGGCGCGTGAGGCTCCAACAGCCCCTAATCTTGATGGTCTCAAGATTAGGTGCAGACATTCTAACCCCACAAATGTGCTGTAGTGAAGGGAGCTCATGCAGGTAGATATGCTTCAGCCTTGGGAAGTCTTTAGAATTTGGCTTGGGACCTTCTTGGAAAGGAAATATCTCCCTGAGATCACCGCACCATGCAATCTCAAGGGTCTCCAGGTGGCGCAAGCTGTCCTTATCACCTGGAAACAACCCGTTGGTGAAAGAGAGTACGTGTATAAGCCTGGGACAGAAGTCTAGGTGCAGTAACGTCAGGTGCGGAAATGCACCATATCCATTTGATGTCAAGATGTAGCGTGACTTTAAGAGTTGGGATGCCCAGAATATTCTCAGTTGATGACTAACATAGCTTGAAATAATATTGAAGACAAAGTCCAATTTGGGGCACCTCTCAATTCTGCACCACTCTAGGTCAGGCCATTCTGAACCATATTCATCTGAAGTGATACTAGTGATGGACAGGCTATCATGCACATGCAGGATCTTAGCACACTTAGTTACAAACCATGGGACAGTAATAGTACTAGTCTCTTCACCACCTCGAGATAATTTTGTCTTTATCTGGTCTTGTATGTGCATGTAGCACCTCTTTTCTGGAAGATCAGGAACATCCGGGCAAGGGCACATCCACATGATTCCCAGATTATCACCACCGCCTTCACTAGCTTGTTGTAGGTGGCCCACAGAGATATCCGTGTACACTGCAGGTGCAAGTTGCCACTGCAGGTTTACCATCAATTGCTGCTCACCACTGCTTGCGCTCTTGAATGTTCCTTCATCCTTGCTACCACCAACAACAACGGTAGGATGAGGAGAGGAGATCTCCACATAAGCCTTGTGGGAATCAGAATAGACTGGCTTCAGGGACCAAAGGAGCCTTGCATCCCGTACAGAAATGTACCAATCAAATTCACTGCTTGTCCGACTGCCTTGTGGTGCAGCCGCAGGTGCCACTGATGTTCCTGTAGTAGCAGTACTAGTTCCCCGCTTGGCCTTTTCTTCTATAGATTGGGCAGTGGGTGCTGACTGCGTGGTGTCAATGCACAGCTTACTCAAGCCTTCTGGTTTCATATTGTCTTTGGGTGGCCATAGGATTGCACAAAGCTTCTCGCAGTCAAGTAGATAGAGCTCATTAAGGTTTGGAATGTATGTTGTACTGAGATCTAGTGTTTTCACTGCTGTGCCTGAGATGTCTACGGTGTGGACCCGGATCGTTCCTCCCAAGTGCAGATTCTTCAGTTCAGTAAACCCGCTGAAGGAGATTTGTTGTAACATATATCCATCAACAATGACGACAGTCTCAAGGCAGCTAACATTGCTGCTTGCCCCTGGCCCAAATAAGCTCGTCATGGGACTAGAACCACTCGGATGATAATTTCCTGAAAAGTCAAGATGCTCCATCTTGCTCATCACTGACAACAGATCATTTTCCGAGCAGCTGCAGCTGACACCAGAGTTCTTCACTCGGAGCTTGCGGATGTTAGGCAATCGTCCCTGTAGCTGGCCCATGTCCCATTCCTTGGCTCCGATCACATTTAGCTCCCTGAGCTGGGTCATGAGTGCCAACATCTGCGTAGACAATATCTGATCACAGTCTGTGTAGCGCACCTCGAGCACCCACAACCTCTGAAAGCACTGGCTGATGTCCTCCTCCTTCCCTGCTACATCTGTGCTTGTCCTGGTGCCGTGGCAATTGTCAAGCCAGAGAAACCTGAGGCTGTGGCAGCAGAGGAATGGAGGTGACTGAAAATCAAAGGTGCAGCGTGAGAGCTTGAGAACACTAAGTTTGTCAGCACAGTGTTGGAACGTGTCTGCGTTAGGCATAGCTTTGGCTGGAATGAGAATTAATCCGTAAGTTGGTGAATTCCAATATGGCTTGCTCAGGATTTTCCACGGCCCTAGCAATTGGGAGGAGGGCACAAATTGATGGTAGTCCATATCCAATCGAATCTCACGATGCAGAGCTTCAGCTGCTCTCCATAATCTATCTCCCTGTTGTCGATGTCCTATGATGTCATCACAGACCCAGTAGTTGGCACCGTGGGTGTCCAAATCATAGTCAATCAACTGACCACCACTGCAACACAGGTCCCACATGTACAGGAAGCACTCGGTCACTTGTTCGGGCTGATTGATGATGCCGCGAGACCCTGTATTGACCTTGCATGCTGCAACTACTTCCTCAGTCTCTTGGAGTACAAGGTAGGGCCACAGCTCCTTTCGCATTTTCTGGTATGGGTATGCCGAGAGAAAAACATCAGTTGTTCCTGCGGTCTTCATGGCCGTGTCCACTTTTGTCCGAGGTTTGAGACGGAATCGCCCTTGGAATGTCCACAGCACCTTGCTGGTTGAAAATCCGGATAGAGGGAAGCCACAACAACTGGCCAGATCGATCTCCTCGCTGCTCCCATTATGGAAAATCACTAGGAATCTGTGATTCAGCTTCTGTATATATTGTTGCATCTCCCTGAGGACTTGTTGGACCTCAGCACGGGAGCCCTGGGCCACCCCACGGAAATCGTCCTCCTCGTCCTCCCTGTCGAACAACTCAATCACTTCATGAGGAAGCTTCAGCTGCTCTGCAACCGCCCTTTGAAGCGCTCTCCTGCTCTCCCACATCGAGCAGTCGATGTGGATGACCTGATCAAACCCAAGTTCGGCCAGGGCTCTCTTCCCATCTGCTGAAGTTGCGGCGAGGCGTTGGGCGATGGCTCGGAGGACGGCGGATGCTCCCAGGCCGTCCCAGCCATCGAAGTAGAAGACATTGTCTCTGCTACTGACGGTTCTGGTAATATAAGTCTTTTCCTTGAGCACTTCGAGGATTACTTCAGCAGCCCGGTCTATCGTGTCGGCAGAAAACTCCTGCATACATATATGCACGTATGCGTGAGGCTGTTGCCGAACAAGGTCTAATCATCCGTCGAAATTAAGGTGGAACAAAAACCAGAGGAGAGATCTCTTTTTTTAGATGAACAGAGGAGAGATCTTGCTAACTGGGTGGTTTACCTCAGTACGCATGATGGAATGGATTGAAGTAATTAACCGGCCACGCCGGTCAGTTCGCCTTGGTGGATTTGTGCGTTCGGTGTACCAGCACTATATATCTCTTCAGCAATTAATAATGCTGCTGCTGCAACCTCCGCTTCACTTTGGGATGGAAAGGTCCATGTGCACCGGTGCCAACGTCCAGAAGACCGCCGATTCCATTTGGATTATAATATGGAATCTAACCCATCGATTATTCCATCTGCTGACCTGATCAACACGTACACAACGAAGAAATTAACTACTCACTCAATCCTGAAATATAAGAGATTTTCAATTTTTCTATGTCAAATTATCTTAAGTTTATTTGACCAAGTTTGCAGAGTAAAATTTTAGTTCTGTTACATCAAAGAGGTACGAAAATACATTTCACAATGTGTCTAAGAAAGCTAATTTGATATCATAAATATTTTTTTTGGAAACTCAATCAAACTTATGGAAATTTGACCCAGGACAACTAAAAAGGCATTCTATTTCAGTACAGAAGGGGCATTTAATTAAGAACATATATATTATCCATGCTCAAGGATCTTAATTTTTGTGCCATATATGATATATCCAGTTTTTCCAAATTAGTTGATTTCCATAATGAGCATGCTACATGCAGCGTAAACAATGAACTCCAACTTCAGATGGAGGGGCTCGTTCTAGTAATTAAATCACATACCTCGGCTATGTTGAATTGGCATGCAGTAGGAGATAGAAGCCAAAGAGAGAACCGACGGCTGAGCGAGCAATTGTGCTTATGTGCGTGTGTGAAGATGAGTCTAGACTCTAGAGCAGCAAAGTAGCTGGTGGTAGTCCACAGAAACTTTGCTTTCTAGGCAAATGTTCGGATAAACTTTTTCTTTTGTGTGTCTGTATGCTCATCACAGATGATTCTTTGCTTACTGGAGCGAGATGGAAAAGAAAAAAAAAGATTCTTTGCTTGGAACCAGCTAACGGGCCGCTGCAGAATTTTCAAAAGATAAAGATTAATAAAGGCATGCTAGTAATAAGTAGCAAGGGCTCCTCTGTTCCTCGTTATCTGCCTGATCTGGTGCTACAGAAGAGTAGAAAGCAATTGATGAGTACACTATCCTTTTGTTTTGCTTCCTTGTGAGGGACTCAAAGTGAGCAAAGTTAGGGAATCCAATGTATCTCTCTATCCAAAAAATTTGCTATTCTAGAATTCAAATAATGTCTCGGGAAACTTGATGTTTTATCTTTTGGATAATAGATTAGGTTCATAATCAACTTTACATTGTGGTCTGCATGTTTCCATATATTGCTTTTAAATGAAATGGTTCTTCTTAATTAGCATGGTTCGCCTTCAATAAATAGGGATATATGAGTAATTTCTATTGAGTATTAATAATCTATCCTAATAATGCTAAAACATTTTTTTTGGACAAAGGGAGTACTAGATAGATGTACAATCCAAGCTGTTGCTGTCGACTTGTTGCGCTCACTGGTCTATTAGACTATTATACTTTGGTTCGATGTTTTAAGCCCGTTATCCTTTCACGGCGTGAAAGGGTACCGTTGTTTCCGGTTGTAGCGTCAACAAATCCATTACAACGTCATTACTGCTCTTGTCCTAGCGCATTGGCTCTGGTGCCAACGTCCAGAAGACCGCTGATTCCATTTGGATTATAATATGGAACTAATCCATCGATTATTCCATCTGCTGACCTGATCAACACACAACCATGAAACTACTCACTCAATCCTGAAATATTATAAGAGATTTTCAGTTTTTCTATGTCAAATTATCTCAAGTTTATTTGACCAAGTTTGCTTTGTAAAATATGTTTCATAATGTGTCTAAGAAAGCTCATTTGATGTCACGAATATTATTTTCCTTTTTCATTATTGGAAATTGCATCAAAATTATGGCAATTGGTCTCATGACAACTAATAAAGAGACATTCTAATTCAGTACAGAAGGGGCATTTAAGAACATATATATTATCCATGCTCATGGATCCCTGATTTTTGTGTCATATATGATATTATTCAGTTTTTCAAATTAGTTGATTTCCAAGATGAGCATGCTACAAGCAGCACAAACAAATGAACTTGAACTTGACATGCAAGGGATCTAGTAATTAAATTGCATACCTCGGCTATGTTGACTTGGCATGCAGTAGCAGGAGATAGAAGCCAAATAGATAGAGCTGACGGTTGAGCGAGTGTTGTGTGCTTGTGTGCGTGTGTGAAGGAGAGTCTAGAGAGAAGCAAAGTAGCTGGTGGTAGTCCACAGAAACTTTGCTTTTTGGGCAAATGTTCGGACAAACTTTTCTTTTGTATGTCTGTACGCTCATCAGAGATGATTCTTTGCTTACCGGTGCGAGAATAAAAAGAAAAAAAAATGATTCTTTGCTTGGAACCAGCTAACCGGCCGCTGCAGAATTTTCAAAAGATAAAAGATTAATAAAGGCATGCCAGTAATAAGTAGCAAGGGCTCCTCTGTTCCTCGTTATCTGCCTGATCTGGTCCTACAGAAGAGTAGAAGGCAATTGAGTGCACTATCCTTTTGTTTTGCTTCCTTGTGAGGGACTCAAAGTGAGCAAAGTTAGGGAATCCAATGTACTCCCTCTATCCAAAAAAAATTTCTGGGAACATGCTAAACCAGAAATTTTTATGTTCTAGAATTCAAACAATGTCTCGGAAACTTGATGTTTTATCTTTTGGATAATAGATTAGGTTCATAAAACTTTACATTGTGATCGGCATGTTTCCATATATTCCTTTTAAATGAGAGGGTTCTTCTTAATCAGCATGGTTTGCCTTCAATAAATAGGGATATATAAGTAATTTCTGTTGAGTATTAATCTATACTAAAATGCTAAAAGATTTTTGGGAGTACTAGCTAGATATACAATCCGAGCTGCTACTGTCGACTTGTCTTGCACTTAATACTAGTCTAATACTTTGGTTCGATGTTTTAAGCCTATTATCCTTTCGCAGCGTGGAAGGGTACCGCGGTTTCCAGTTTGGATGGACAGGCCCGTAATAGGTTATAGCGTCAACAAATCCAACCTAGTACTTGTCCCAGCGCTATCGGCTTTGGTCATGATATATTGAAGAAAATCAGAGCGCCACCACCGCATCCTCACCAAGTCACCGCGCGTGCTGTCTCACCATCGCATGTCCACCCCGTCATCTCGCCATCCTCCACCTCAGCCACGTTGTTGTTGCCCATGCCCTCCTGTTGCTGCTCCTCCAGCAATTATACTCCCTCTGTCCCCGAAAGAAGTGATTTCTAGAGTTGTCCTAAGTCAAACTTTTTAAACTTTGACCGAATTTTTAGAAAAAAAATTAAGATTTATGTTGTCAAATTAGTATCATTAGATTTATCATAAAATATATTTTCATAATATACTCAATTTATGTCATAAATATTGTTACTTTTTTCCTATAAAGTTAGTCAAAGTTGAAAAAGTTTGACTGGCACGGTTTTTATGAATCACTTCTTTCAGGGACAGAGGGAGTATCTTTACTAGACAGGTTAGCGCGCTTCGCTGCGCCTCTTGAGGAAGGTATTGCCTGTCTTCAAGTGCCCTTTGATTTTTTTGTTTTTGTTTAAAAAAATTAGGACTTGTTTAGCTTAAATTATACCTTAATCTCTATGAAACAGGTGTGTGCCAACATGGACCTGCAATGTTAGGAAAATTGAAGCCCAACTGAAGCATATATACTAATATATACTAAATGCGGCAGTATGTTCCTGCACTAAAAGAAATGGTTATAGCTGATTCCAACAATATATATCAAATATATGTACCAAGAGTGATATTAACAATATTGGTGAATGGAAACATTTACCTGCAGAAGTAATAGGCTTGATTTTTTTATGGGTTTTGAATGCCATGACTACTAATCAGTGTACCTGGCATCTGGTTCACTTTTATGTTGGTTGATTGTGGCTGCAAAAACCAATCGGTCCAACTGAAAATTGCTATGCAAAACATCACTGCAAAAAGGAAAAAAAAATTACTGAACATGGAAGCAGGATCAGAGACCAAGAGAAGAGGCAGGGCATGCAGAACAAAAACTGCTAACAGAGTGATACCTTCGAAATGGTTGTTATTGCTATTCCCTAGTACATTCATGGAGAAAATAAATAAGTCCTAATATAGTGACATTGCTTGAGCCCTTGACATTGCTTGAGCACTTGAGGGGCCTATTTATATATAAGCAAAGATGATATCCACGGCATGAAGAAACATTTGAAGTAAAGACAATCAGGAAATCTAACACTAAACAATGACTGTACCCACCAAGGCTTAGCAAAGTAATCTACATCCAGTCTAGATTCGGATTAGCGGAGTATCAATATCAAATAATTTTGGATCAGTATATCTATCCAAGCTCGTTTTAGATTTAGATTAGATGGCATGCAAACTCCAATCTCACAACAATGGGGAAGCAGAGCGATTTTGCAACTATGAACTGTACCTCACACCAAGGAAATAGTACGAAATTAGTAAGCAACTAAAAATGATTGCCCAAATCAAGCATTAAGTAAAATTCCTTTGCTTTCAAGAGTTCATCCACATCTGAATGCTTGAAAGATAGCATCATACTCTACAGGGCAACTATGGCATGATGATGGAGTCGATGCACATGAGGCTGCTGCTGCCATATAGGTGCACGGGAGCATTATGGGGCACGAAAACCTACCCGTCCATGCTGATGTGGGAGAGGATGGAGAGCAGGCAGCAGCTCGACTCAGAGGTGAGTCACGCGTACGGTAGTTCGGCAGCGGCTCTGGTCGGAGATTTGGACCCTGCCCGAGCCGACCCATGAGAGGAGAGCAAACGGAGTAGCGTGAAATACGAATCCTTGCCTCACGAGTCACGACCATGGAGACGCCCCCTTCCAGTAGTGTCTGGCTCACCGCGTGCATCCACCTCACTGACCACCGCCGTCCGGTAGTGTCGCAGGGGCGCGGAGTCGGGCATCATCGAGCGGCGCGAACAAAAGGAAGAAGTTTTTTTTTTACGAAAATCAGAGATCGGGATGTATATGAAAACTCTCGAGCTCGGCATAGTCGCGTAAGAAATACGCCGAGGAACTCTGTTTCGTATAAGCCGCTGGTCACGCGTCCTATGCTGATTCGACAACAGTAGCAGGTGCGTCGAGAGAGCCTGAATTCTCCCGCGATCAGAGATCTTACTATTCAAGCTATTCACGGTAGTAGGCCACTGGCCACATCACCACTAATATGCATTTTGGTTGTCCACGTTAACATGTTACACCATCCATTACTGAGCTGTTTGGCTCCACAACTGTATCACAAACATAAACGATTTTATACTTGTAGACGTTACCGGCGGGAATACAAATGATCTAGTTTAATTTACGTTTACGTTACTTTTGAGGCAACCAAACAGTTCATAGAATGCATTATGCTATTTATCCATTAATGTAAGTAAATATAAAGTAGTGTAACTTAACTCAAATCTATGATTCCCGCGACAGCATGCGGAGTATCCTTCCTCCTAGTTCTCAATAAATCTCCTTTGTTACAAGATTCACAACTATCCTTCTTGATTGCTAATTTGAGAGGAACTTTTTATCAACCGGGGGCAGGAAGCCAGGAATAGAACTGTAATAAGATCCCTACGAGGAAGAAAATGTTTGTCTCCAGCAGCTCACATGGGGCTTCGATTAAAGCAAACTGAACGCGAGGTGGAGGAAGAGGAGATATCCTTTGCATCTCACCTTGGTCCTTGAATGGCAGACCTTTCGCAGCCATCAGGCCCCACTCGGCCGATGCAAAAATTGCCTCCGACTCGAAAAGTGCTTGGCGATAGGCGAGGGGAAATCTCACACTTGTGTGAGGCTGGATGAGCTGTGTTCTATCGGGGAGGGGATTGGATGGAGTAGGAGAAGGTGTATGGCAACATGTTGCACCACATCCGGATCTGGTGTATTGGCTACGTTAACAATGCACTGCACGCATTTGTGGCCGTCTGATTTTGTTGTCAGTGGTCTAGATGTGGTGCTACAGTTTGAACAGTGTTCCTGCTCGATGTTCATCACTGCTTTAACGTGCAACACTCTCATGTTCCGTCTTCACCTAGGCTCCTAGCCTTCTCATCCACTACCTCTGTCCCCAGTTAACTATCGCGGAGCTCCACCATGCCCTAGCGAGCCCACGGCGGTGGCGGTGGCCAAGCGATTAGGGCGAATGCTGCAGCCTTAGGCGCCAAAAGAATCAAAGAGATGGAGGAGGAAGATGAATAGTGCTTGATCTGATCTGGAACGTTAGTTTCTCATCCAATGGTTATGGGTCAGAGAAGTGGGTCCTCCTTAATAAATAGAAAACTCAGACACTTAATAATAAATAGCAATTCTCTTTTATATGTTGTGTCCAAATTGTGTTAGTCAAATTTTCTTAAGTTTAACTAGGTTTATAACAAAAACTTATATCTTCAAATAAGTTTATTATTAAAATTTATTTAAATATATATCTAATGATTGTTACATAAGTGTTAATATTTTTTATTTATATTGGTCAAAGTTGAAAGTGTGGATGGTACTTTTTCTGTTTTAATTTAGTCCTCGACATGCTCCCGGACACACTAGTACACGTATTTTGTGTTGACGGTGGGGTTTTATTTTTACAGGCGGTTTTAGTTGACAAACGCCTGCCTGCAGAAATCGACCAGCGCACCCAGCCTTAGAACCGCCCGGTGGAAAAGTAATATCACTTGGCGGTTCATTATCAACCGCCAGTGCAAATGGTCACATTTACACTGGCGGTTGCTAACACTAGCCGCCTATGAAAACAGGGGGCCATTTTCACAAAGCGATTGCCTTATATCAACCGCTTTGTCTTGATATTCTCCTATATATAGCCCCCTTCTTCCTCCTCTCCAGCTCCAACAGAACTGTAGTGAGCACAGTGCCATGGCCGGAGCTTTGGAGGTCCAGATTTGAGCCAATACAAGAGGAGAGGTTTTGATCCTGATTTCTTTGGAGGAGGTAGCTAAAAAAGGTTAGTTTATGTGTTTCTTGCCTTATTTCCTTCTTTTTCCTCAATCCCCACCACTTTAGAGATCTAGGGTTTCACCTCACGAGAGAGAAAGAGTAGCTAGTTTTTTTCAATAATTCTAGTCACTTTTTATTTAGGGGTTCACCTTTTGTAGCTATGGTTTATCTTTTTAAGTTTTATTAGCTACTCTTATTTAATTGTTTAGTGTTATTTATTTGTATTTAGTTTAATTAGCTAGTAGTGATGCTTTTAGCTAGGTTGTTATTAATTAATCTAGTTTTAGTTATTTTGAATTTTTCTAGATCTTGAGGTTTTGAATTAGTTTTTGTTTAATTATTTAGTTATGTTTTTCGTTAAATTAAGTAGTGGTGAGGCTTTTATTAGGGTTTTAGTTACTAGTCTTTCTTTAATTTTTTTGGTTTCATCTAAGAAATTGATGCTTTAATTATTTTATTATGTTTATTCATATTTAGTTTAATTAGCTAGTAGTGATGCTTTTAGCTAGGTTGTTATTAATTAATCTAGTTTTAATTATTTGGAATTTTTCTAGATCTTGAGGCTTTGAATTAGTTTTTGTTTAATTATTGAGTTTTGTTTCGTTAAATTAAGTAGTGGTGAGCCTTTTATTAGGGTTTTAGTTACTAGTCTTGCTTTAATTTTTTTTGGTTTCATCTAATAAATTGATGCTTTAATTATTTTGTTATATATTATTTAATAAAGTATTGCTTTGGTTATTTTATTAGTAACTAGTCTTGCTCGGATGTGTACTATTTCAGAAATATACAAGTGAGGGGTCATTTTCATCTATATATACTCTTTTGAACAGTATAGTGATCATACAAAGGTTAGTTAATAATTAATATAAATAAACATCTATGTCTACTTTGTAGTGTTTACAATATATAAATCTATTAAACTTTTTAACAGGTAACGATGGATAGAGCCTTACGGATGTATAACTTAGAAAGAGTAGATCCATCATACATACCGAGGTTCAGAAGTTTATCGATCTTTGTCAAAAACATGCTTTGAGAACACGGAAGAAACACATATATTGTCCTTGCTCAGATTGCAGGAATATTGTTGTTTTTGAAGACACAAAACCAATCTTAAATCATTTAATCTGCCGAGAATTTATGGAAGATTACTTGATTTGGACAAAGCATGGAGAGGGTAGCTCTGCGCCGTATACAGTTGGAGACCCTGCGAACCTCAGAGCGAATGGCCCAGGATATGTTTGTTGATGATATTAGCCGGTTCCTACATGAGACTCATCACCATTGTCCCCAGCAGATGCGGAACTGATGGCTTCGTCATACAGATCCATCAATATTCTTCATGAAAGGTATGGAGGCCTTAGAGAAGGCAGTAGCAGAGCCATTGTACGATGAGACTAAAGGTTGTACCAAAGAGTTCACAACTTTACGGTCGGTGCTTAAGCTGTTGATGTTGAAAGCAAGATATGGATGGTCCGATGCCAGCTTCGATGCATTATTGAGTACTCTCAGAGATATGCTTCCAAAGAAGAACAAAGTGCTTGCTAACATGTACTATACAAAGAAGCTAATCAGTCCACTTACTATAAGTGTCCAGAAGATCCACGCTTATCGAAATCACTGTATCCTATATCGAGGTGATTACAAAGACTTGGACAACTGTCCAAATTATGGTGCAAGTCGATACAAGACGAAAAAAGACTATCTACAAGAAGAGAATGCAGCCTCCATTTCTAAAGGGAAAAAGAGAAAGAAGACTCAACAGAGTTCAAAACCCTGCACCAAAGAATATGAAGAAGAAGACTACTACGCACAGAGAAGGGTTCCCGCTATGGTCATGTGGTACCTTCCAGTAGTAGATCGGTTGAGGTGTTTGTTCGCAAACCCTGAGGATGCAGAGCTTATGACTTGGCATGCTTCTGATAAGCACAAAGTAGATGAAAAACTTCGACATCCTGCAGATGGCAAGCAATGGCAAAAATTCAATGAGGACCACCCAGAATTTGCTAAGGAGACAAGAAATGTCAGGTTCACACTGTGTACCGATGGAATGAATCTCTTTGCTGAAAGGAGCAGTAAGCACAACACATGGCCGGTGATCCTCACCATCTACAATCTCCCTCCAGACTTGCTACAAAAGCAAAAATATCTTTTGCTAACCATTCTTATTTTTGGACCTACACAACCTGGTGTGGACATAGATGTATTGTTGGAGCCATTAATGGAGGAAATGAGAATATTATGGGATACGGGCGTTGACATATTGGACGCTTATCGGAAAGAGTCATTCACACTGAGAGCAATTATTTTTGTTACGATCAACGATTACCCTGCTCTCTTTGTATTGTCTGGACAGTTCAAGGGCAAGGTTGGTTGTGTAGTATGCTTGGATGAAATATTTTATGTGTCCCTCAGTGCATCCAACAAGATAGTGTACATGAGACACAGACGTTTCTTATCAAAAGGTCATAGGTACCGCTTGCGAAAGATGGATAAGTACTTTGACAATCATGATGAACTAAGGTCCACTGCTCCATCAGGTAATAGTAAAGGTCACAGAGTATATGAGATAGTTAAGAACATCAAGTTTGTATTTGGTAAGAAGACAAAAGATGGAAAAGTAAGAAAGGATATAAAGCCAAGCTAGCTTTGGGCTACATTCAAGAAGATATCAATTTTCTTCAAGTACTTGCCATATTGGAAAGAGCTTGACGTGCGGCACGCGTTTGATGGTATGCACATTCGAGAAGAATGTGTTTGAAAGCATAATTGGTACCTTGCTAGACATAAAGGGCAAGACAAAGGAAGGATTGAGTTCACGTCAGGATCTGGTCAATTTGAAGATAAAACCTAAACTTCACCCGGTATTGCTAGATAATGGAAAGTACCACCTCCCAACAGCAAGCTACAACTTGAGCACAGATGAGAAACATGCCATGTGTGTGTGGTTGAAGAAATTGAAAGTTCCAGCTGGATTCTGCTCCAACATTAAGAGCATTGTGTCAATGAAGGACCTTACACTCACCAACTACAACTCACATAATTGTCATGTGATGCTGATAACTTTCCTCCCTATTGTCATCAGGGCTATAAGTCCGGTGTTCTTAAAGATGGCAATCACACGGTTGTGCTTCTTTTTTAACGAGATATCACAAAAGGTAATTGATCAAGAGCAGTTGGAGTCTCTTCAGAAATTCGCAGTGGAGACATTGTCATAACTTAAGATGTGTTTCCCGCCATCTTTCTTCGATATAATGGTACACCTTGTCGTGCATTTGGTGCCACAAATATAGACATTGGGTCCCATGTATTTGTATGAGATGTGGACATATGAGCGTTTCATGTTAATTCTTAATGGGTACGTAGCCACTCGTGCTCGTTCTGAGGCATCTATGATAGAGGGATACACTACCGAAGAGGCCATTGAGTTTAGAGGTCTATTCTGCAACACTTGCCTAAAAGACCAAATTGCAATAGGTTTGCCTCCGTCTCAACATGAGGATAGACTATATGGGTGTGGGAGGATGGGTCAGAAATTATTCATCCCGTCGGACTACAATATTGTCCTCGAGGCGCATCATAGCATCCTACATCAGCTCTCAATAATGGATCCTCTGATCAAACAACACATACAAGAGCTAAGCGATCGAACGGCCGGGGCAAAACAGAGGATTGGGTATCGAAGGAACACAAGCGTCGATTCACCACATGGCTAATGGAGCGAGAACATTCCAAATGGAGAAACAATTGAGCAACAAACTATCAAGAGGTTGGCGGTGGACCATCTCGCCGAGTCACATCATGGCACACTTTTGACATTAATGGCTTCACATTTTGTACTACTTCTAGGGACAAAAAGAGCATGGCGCAAAACAGTGGTGTTTGTTACGAGGCCATAGATGATTCAGATGAAATTGCTACATACTTTAGCTTCATTGAGGACATATGGAAACTAGACTATGATACCTTTAAGACGCCTGTGTTTCGATACCAATGGATTGATGACAACCATATCACCATGGACAACTATGGCTTAAGAGTTCTTGATCTAAGTAAAGTAGGCTACAAGGATGATCCTTGGATCCTTGCTAACCGTCTTTGCACAGGTCTTCTATGCCGAATGCAGATCCTTTGTAAAAAAGAGAAGAAAGGTAGCGACAAGATCAAGCATATAGTTCTTCTGGAAAGCGACAAGCTATAGAAGTTGATGGTGTAATTGACCTAGATGACTTCAACCACTTCGGGCACATGTCTCTCTTCAATGATCATCAAGTAAAGATAAGAAATGTTGAGCGAAATATCTCCAAGAATTCATTACCATGGGTGCGCCACGATGGAGAAGGAAGAATAGTAGGCGGCTAGATAGCTTTTGTATTAGTTAAATATTAGTCAATGTCATGTGTAACAATTTATCGATTATAATTGCTACTTATAAATTGTTCTCTCTAGGTATTGCTCTTCAACTTATTTAAGTCCTTTTGTTTCTACTTATTTAAGTCATTTTCTTTACGCATGTTGTAGTCTAGAGTATAAAAGAAATATTCTATATCTTGTAAAATTAAGAATTAATCAAATATCCTAAAATAAAGATATTAAAACAATACTTTGTAGAAACAAATATCCTAAAATAAAGATATTAAAACAATACTGTAGAAACAAATATCCTAAAATAAAGATATTAAAACAATACTGTAGAAACAAATATCCTAAAATAAAGATATTAAAACAATACTGTAGAAACAAATATCCTAAAATAAAGATGAAAAACAATAAGCCTTAAGGAAATAATATTAAAAACAAATTCTGAAAACCATTTTCACGAGGCGGGTTGAAGAGACAACCGCCAGTGAAGATGCATTTCCACTGTGTCAAGATGTATTTTCAGCGGCGGTTGTCATAGTCAACCGCCCGTGAAAATGAAAGTTTTTCCTGAGCGGTTGACTATGACAACCGCCCGGCGAAGATCTTCCTTATATAATACCGCGGGCCGCGACACTTAGCGAAAAAAATCGAACTTCGGTGGGCGCGAACTCAAGGCGTGACGCCGCCCGGTCTGCGAATTCTCCGCCGCCGCTGTGCCGCCGGCCAGCGACCACTCCGCCGCCCGCGGCTACCTCCTCCGAACTGCGCCCCCCGCCCGCCGTTATGCGCCACCGCCGCCAAGAAGTCCTCGGGAGGCCTCCCCGCCACCGCCCGTTGCGCCACGCCCGCCGCCCGCCCGCGCCGCCCGACGAAGTCGCCGCCACCGGACCACGTAAAGGCTGGCATGGCGCTTCCCCCTACCCCTTGAATCCCGCCGGCGTTGCCCTCGGCCGAGGAGAGTGCTTGCCCAGCGGCGCCCCCGCCGCCAAGACGCTGCCTGTGCCCTCGCGAGGACGCCTTGGCGTAGGGCACCGGCCGCTGATGGGCCTTGGCTGGGCCGCTGCCACGCTCCGTTTTTCTTTTTTTTTGCATTTTAATTTTATAGTAAATGTGGGCCACTGTTGGGCCCTTTCATAGCCCAACAGTGGCTTTTTTTGTAATTTTTTTTAGAATATTAGTATATATTACTCCCTCCGTCCCTTGAAAAGTGCAGTCAGAGGACCTAGCACAAATACCAATGCAACATGGTAAATTACCAAAATACCCCTACAAACTGATGTGACATGTTTACAATCATTACAAGCTGGCAGTAGCAATTCTAAATAGGACCAGCAGAGGTATTACACGTGTACTAGTATGAGTGAAGTAGAGAAGGCTCTAGAGACAGCCATTACACGTGTCATTACAAAACTTGCCCACGATACACCTCCCAATCAAACGCGCGGAATGCAAAATTTGAACAGCCAGGTATTTCCCGCCTGTGGCACACCCTTCCTCCACACATAACCGCGCCAGTGCCACACCCCTCCTCCCCTCATATAACTGCAGGACACACAAGACCATCCACTCCATTAGCCTAGAAGCCACTTCCATCATCAGTCATGCCCATCGATCTAAACTGTCTTCCAGATCCTCATCAAGAGCTCCTACCTGATCTCAATGAAAAGCCTCCATATGAGCAACAAGATGAAAACATGAGTGTCCAGCAAGATCAACTTTATGAAGATGAAGCCCATCACCAAGATCAACATGGACAACTCTTACCTGATCTCAATGGAAACCCTGTGTATGAGCAAGATGATGAAATCACTCATCTCCAGGAAGATCATCTTTATGAAGATGAAGCCCATCTCCAAGGTCAGCCCCTACATCTTCATCACAATGAACGCCTTGGTTCGCATGTCATTGATCTCAATGCTGCTACTTCTGAGGGAGAACACGAACATCATACAGGTGATCCTTTTTCACTTGATTCCATCTGTACAGCAGTACAACCAAGCTCAGTTCAAATTACCTATTTTCAACTATGATCAAACTTTAACTAAATATTGTGCCTCACCTCATTGCAGCATTTGAAATAGAGGCAGAGCATCCACAGGCTGCATGTCTCACCTTTGACGGTCCACACGAATTTGATCTAAACTTTGGACCTTCTGATCTGCAGCAAGAGATGCATCAAGTTCACAGTAAGCTTATGACCTGCAGTCATTGTTCTTCTCTATAGAAAATCGACAGCTACAGCTACAGCCCACATGCCAATAGATTTTTCAATAAGTTAATGTCTGTCTACCATATAAAAAAATATTCTTCACCGACATCAACATGATATGTGCAGCTACATTACAATCTGTGTTTACCAATAATTATTTACTTGTACTAGCAATCACAAGTGAACCAAAAGAAAAACTAAATAAATCACTATTCCCATCTTTGCTGCTTTAGCTTAGCACTCAATTTTGTAGATTACTTGCACTGATGTTTAGCCGCAATTCTAACAGAAAAATGACTCTTTCAAATTTGCACCAATTGCTCAGCAACTCACCATTTAATTCTTCTGTAGGCATGATGGAGGACATGCATGAGTCTGGTGTGTATGCTGACGCTATGGACATAGTGTTTGATGAAGAGGAGTTGGATGACTCAGATGTTGAACAAGATCACCATGCACATGGAAACAATGCACATCAGTCCAGAAATTTGACAGACTTTCAACGGCAACAAATTTATGAAGCATTACTTCAGCGGACGAATCATGGAAAACTAAAAAGGACAGCTACAACTATAGTTGCACAAAAATTCCAGGTGAGCAGGTATAAAGTGCAGCGCATTTGGCAGCGAGCAAAACAATGTCGTGCTCGAGGAATTCCAGTTGATGTTAGATCAAGGAAGCCTAAGAGATGTGGCCGTAAAAAGTTGCAAATAGACCTGTCTGAGGTTCTCAGTGTTCCGTTGCATAAAAGAAGCACTATTCGATCTCTAGCTAAAGCCATTGGTGTCAACAAGAGCACTCTACATAGGTGGTTCAAGGAAGGGCAGCTACGACGTCACTCTAGCACACTAAAGCCTCTATTGACAGAACAGAACAAAAGAGAAAGGCTCCTATGGTGTCTCAAGATGTTAGATCCACGCACACTACCACATGAACCCAAGTTTCGTACAATGGAGAACATCATCCACATGGATGAGAAGTGGTTCAACACCACATCAAAGTTCAAGAAGTATTACATGCTTCCAGGAGAGAACGACCCACATAGGACCATCCAAAATGAGAATCGTATTGGCAAAGTTATGTTTTTGTCGGCATTAGGAAGACCCATATATGATGGTGCAGGTAATTGTATCTTTGATGGGAAGATAGGACTGTGGCCACTTGTTAGAAAGGTACAACACCAACTTGTTTCACTTTTTTACATTCATTTGTGCTAACACTTTTGATCCTTACTTGTTTTCATTGACTGTAGGAACAAGCAAAAAGAAGAAGTCGTAACAGGGGGAGAGGAACCGAAATCACTAAGCCTATTAAGGTAGATAGGACAACTATGAGGTCGTACCTGATCGGTAAAGTTCTAAAAGCTATTGTTGAACGGTGGCCAAGAGAACTTAGAGGACAAACCATATGGATTCAGCAAGACAATGCCCCGTCACATGTGCCAGAAGATGATGAAAAATTTGCTAGGGCTGTAGCACACACAGGTTTGGACATACGACTCGTCAACCAACCTGCAAATTCCCCAGATTTGAATGTACTAGACCTAGGATTCTTTGCTTCTCTACAGTCCAAAGCCAATGAATGGATCTCTAGTAACTTGGATGACCTGATTCAGAATGTCAAAACTGAGTTCGATAAGTATGATCCAGATACTTTGAATAGGGTGTTTCTAACACTACAAGGGTGTATGATTGAGGTCATGAAAGATCGAGGAGGAAATCGATACAAAACCCCTCACATGGACAAAGACAAGCTAGAGGCGTTAGGCATGCTTCCTAAGAGCCTTAGTTGTGACCGGCAGCTATATGAGGATGTGGTCGCATCCTTGGGACAAAATCATGAACATCAGGATTAGGTATATTCCTCACTAGTATTTTGGTGATGTTGTAATAAAAAGTCATGAGTATGTAGCTTCTGATGTTGTAATATAAAGTCATGAGCAATATTTTGGTAGTGTTGTAACATACTCATGAGTAGTTTGCTGCAGCTGTAATATGATGTCATGACCATTTTGGTACTATTGTAACATAAAGTCATGACCATTTTGGTAGTGTTGTAAATAAATGAAGTTGTAAATATGTATGATGTGTCGGTACTATTGACTATGGTGACTTCCTAACACAAGGTTCTTTCTCTACGTTTCTCCATCCTAGAGAATACAATCAATATAAAAGGCCTCATAGGCAGTAATGCAAAAGCCTATAAAAAGGCAAACAGCATAGCAACCAATATTAACTTAGCGGTACTCAAAATATAGAGACAATTTTTGTTGCTGCTGCAATAAAATGTAGTGACGTGATCTAGCACTTATCTTCGCATAAATTACAACGACAACTACCAATTATTACAATAAACTATAAAGGAGGTAGGGGCTGCAGCAATGGCTAACAGATGAAAGAAAAAGATACGATGAAGCGCTACTTTGCTGCTGCAACTTATATAGAAGCAAATGACATAGTATCAATAAGGGAGAATCCAAATTTCGGATCCAGATTGGTAAGAAACCTTAAATTATTCAAAAATTATAGGCTGGGATTTTCTTTGGTTCTCCATAAGTATGAACACCAAATGTGTTATCAGGGGAAAGTGCCTGTAGAATATTTTTAAAAGCTAGTCCTAGTTGTACCAACTGGAAAAATAAGATCACAAAAAGAGAGGGCATTAAAAATGGCTACAAACACAAAGCAGCACTCTGGTATAAAAGAGGTAAGTATCTAAGCAATAGCTAAGAGGCGAAAGCAAAAGGCCCCATGAAACACTCTCGATTGGTTTTCGAGATGTACAAATTGAAGAGGCCATTAGCAAGGGAACAGGAAAGGACACTATTAAAATGGTTAGTGCTACACCAGACAGGTATTAAACTCTTGTTATTCATAATTGTGATTTACAGATTTGTTGCAGAACTCAGACATTGCCTGAAGCAAAAATGTACTATACTAACAGAATATTATGAGTCAAATTAGATGGAGGAGAGGCATTAAAACAAACATAGCTATTTCTTCTTAGAAGCAGTTACATTGAGGAACACTTACTACAATTGAGTATTACAAGTAGTAACCAGTACAGTAGTTCATCATATCGCACACCTAAATAACGAGTCATTGTTACAGCTAACCTAAATTTTATACAGGACTTCATAATCCTAGAACAAAAGCATTCCCACAGGAGTTCATAATCCTAGAACAAAAGCATCCCCACATGAACAGGTAAAGCATTCCATGACACATATCAAGCCATATGAACTAGGGACGGAAGAATATAGGTACCAAAATCTTATACATGCTGATGAAGACCTCATGGTAGATCAGATCCATGTTAGCAAGCACCTCCTTCAAACGTGCAGCGACTTCCGGGGCCAGGTCCATCCCGGAAGCATCATCTGGGGTCGCCAGCGGATGGCCGAGAGGCAGATCCTCGCCGGCGGCCATGGCACTAGCCACTGGAGGTTCGAGCGACAGATCCGCGCTGGTAGCCCCGTCACCAGCCACCGCTAGCCTCTTCACGGACAGATCCGCCCCATTCGCGGGCGTGACACCTTCGGCGGACACCCCTACGCCGTCTGCGTCGACCTCCATGTCAGAGTCTTCATCCTCGGAGTCGGGCACATATAGGACGCCTTCGGCGTTGACACGAAGGCGACTCCGTCCTATACGGAGGTCGCGCGCACAGATCGTGTCTTTGCCGTGACTTGGGACCCCAACGTCGGCCGGCTTGACGACACACTGCACACCATCATCATCGTCGCATATCTTGGCGCCACCCCCTTGCCGGCGACGGATCCATGGACGATGGCTCCACCTTTGACGCCTCGAGCACCTGCCACCACCAGACATGCCCGAACGAGGACGAGAGTAGTAAGTGGAAGACTGGAAGAGGAACGAGGAAACCAGATCTGGAGAGATGAGCCTCGATCTGGGAAGGATTGGAAGCTCCGGATAGGGACGGCGGAGGAAGATGAGGAGAAAATGCGATACGGCGGAGGAAGATGAGGAGAGGCCGCCTGCGCGTGATGAGGAAACGAGGAAAGGTGAGTATCGATTTCTTCTTTTTTTTTTTTTACCGGTGCGTGGCTTGGCTTGTGTGGTAAAATGGGCAGGATGCGGCGGGTGGTGCTGGCCTGATGCCAAACGAGTGGAGGAGATTGTATCAAAAGAAAAACAAAAAATAGAAACATGTGGAGGAGAGAAAACGTGATGGATTTTTTTTTTTTTTTTTTTTTATGATGAGAAGTCTCCGTGCATTAGCTGGCAGCTGGCTGGTGCTGCTGTTGGTGTGGGTCCCTCGCCCTAGACCTAGTATAGGACTCCTGGATTGCGTTCTTTTGAGAAAAAATTTGAATTTCTGGATTGCATTTTTCAAGGGACGGAGGGAGTAATTCTATAATTATAAATGTAATAATCACATTTGAAAATAATTCTAGCATTATGTAATAATTGTAAATGTAAAAAGCTACATAATTCTATGACAAATTAATTATATCATTATATATAAATGTAAAAAGCTAAATAATTTATGGCAAATATTATTTCCTTTTATCACATTATATAAATGTAATAATCACATTTAATATTGTAAATGATTTCTTTTCTTCATAAATATTGGAAATAATTAATATTGCAAATGACTTAGAAAAAAGCTAGAGATATATTTCTTTTCTTCTTAAATATTGTAAATGATTTCTTTCCTTCATAAATATTGGAAATAATTAATATTGCAAATGACTTAGAAAAAGCTAGAGATATATTTCTTTCCTTCTTATTATTATTGTTAGCTTATTAATTGTATTAATGACTGAGTGCCTAGTGCATGTGCTAATATTTTATGTAAATGTAATAAATATTATTGTTTTCTATTATTTTCTTTATTATATGTGTGATATTATTAGCAATTCTAGGAAAGCAATGATTATTGTATGTGCTAAGTACTTTCTTTCCAATGACTAAGTACTTCCTTTATCATATGTGAAATATTTCCTAGTGCATATGTAAATGACTAAGTACTTTGCAATGATTTTTATAATGTGATAAGTACTACGAGTACAATGATTAATTCTAGGTTTGATTTAGTGTGTTATTGACTTAGTGTACTAATGACTTATCATTTTTATAATGACTTAGCATTACTAAAGAGAAGATGACTTCTCCAAAATCCGGAGAGCATGCAGATGACCCGGTAGCAGAGTCGCTCAATAAGGTTGATACACCTCCCACCAACGGTTAGTATGACACAATTATGTTTAGTGAAACGATGACTTATAGAAATGAAGAACTCATATTCTTATTGGTCTTGCATTTTTAGAACTACAAATCCTCCAGCACAAGAAGAAGGAGAAGAAGATTACCATGGTGACATGTTGGAAGAAGAAGAAGATGACGGAAACCGAAGTGATCCATGCCCTAGCATAGATAGACAACCTCAACGTAGTGTAGACCCGCAATATGATCCAAATATCGATGAGGTACGGTTATTACATACAAACAAATGCTTTCATTCATCCCAGTAAAAATAGGCTCCGCTCCATGATGCGTTGCATATATCGTGCAGGAGGTTTTGTCTCAATTGCGGGACATTCTGGCCGAGGAAGAAGAAGTGCCAGAAGGAGAAGCCCCGTAAACAACCGAGACAACCACCTCACAATCAAGGAAAAGAAAAACGCACGGATCGAAAACGAGGTGAAAGGGGGACGAACAAGTGGCCAGAGTAGACCTATGTTATTCCCGACATAAGCCCAAAAGGAGAGCCATTAGAGTCAAATGCGGTGGCGGCCAAAATACGAAATGCGATTGGTTTCTTGGTTAGGGATAAGCTTGACATCACAATCTAGAGGAGGGCGGATGTGAGCGTAGATACATGAAAAGAGTTATGAAGAAAGTTCGGTGAAAGGTTTGTCATCCCTACGGGGACTGACAAAATTGTGAAAGAGTATTTCTTCAAGCAGGTTGCAACGTCATTCTGAAACTATAGATCGAAAATGAATATCAAATATCTGAAGAAGGGTTTGGATCCAACGAGTAAGTATAAGATCACCGCCGGTCGGGTGGACGTATTCGGGGAGTAGAAGAAAGATCCAACTTTCCAAGCCAAGAGCGAAGCCGCTTTTAGAGCTAGCAAAGAAGAACAAGTACCACCACCACCTTGGCAATGTGGTTACAAGTCGCAGATTCTCAAATGGCGGGCGGGGGGAGGAAGAGCTCAAGAAACAAGGCAAGCCTGTCCTCTCGGAGGAAGTTGGTGAGAGGACGGCGAATTGGCTGAAAGCTAGAGGAACAAAACAAACTTCTACCGGTTTGAACTGTCCCGATGAAATGACACCGACAGTAGAGAAAATTGTGGAATTGGCCGCGGATGTCAAAGAAGGCAGATTGAAGCCACAAAAGGAGAGGGACATCTTGACTTTAGGTCTAGGCAACCCTGAGCATCCTGGTCGTATACGAGGAATATCATCAAAGAGGGGATGGAAAGAGAGATTTGGTGAAGAGTGGTTGGGCATGTACAAGAAAAGAGATCGATACAAGGAACATATGAAAGATTTTTATGAGGAGCAGGCTGAGGAACAATTCAAGAACATGATGTCTAATTTTCTATCAAATCCTGATCCTCAAATAATACGAAAGCTAGCTAGTGCAATGTCTGTTCAACAATGAGCACACAAGGTCCGCGGATGCGGATCATCCCACACAAAGCCAGTTTAATCGGTCCTCGGGGAGATGATTGCTGCCATGTCCACACGATCACCGGCTTTCCAAGCGGTGTGGGGTCTACGGGCAACAAAGACCGCTTCCTAGTGGATGATATCGAAGCACCGACACCCTGCAAATTGCTGATACGATATGGTATGAAGCATGTTCATACAAAGGAAGTTGCCACAGGCTTTGCAATCCCAGGACGTGACTACCACCATACCATCATACCAGAAGAATACTGCAGGGTAGAAGTGCGTACGGTCATCCCTGGATATCAGAAAGATGTGCTTGAAATTTCAGGCCCCGACGATGTTGAGACACTCGGACAGGCCATTAACACTTTCATCCTATGGTCTCGACGAGACGTGGAGTTGACGCAGCCACCACAACCGCAGCAACCACCAACCGCTAAAGTGTTGCCAGGAACTCAAGAGTCACAACATGTGGAAGTTGTTCCGGACCCAACCCCGATATCACCATGTCCCCAATCTCCTCCACCTAATATACAATCACCGCTAGCCAATCCTATATGAAACCCCACAGTCATCACCTAAACCTGCAGGATCTCCACCACCACAAGCCAATCCTATTGAAACCCCACCATTCAATGATCCTGCTCATGCTTCTCCACCACCTCATGACCTCGAACAATCGCCTTGGACACCACCGCCGCCACCAAAAAAGATCCAAGAACCACCAAAGAAGAAGAAATTTCTGGTTCCCAAATTGATCTCCCTGTTCGAGCCAAAGAAGAAAACTGCTGGAACCGCCAAGTTTTTAGCAGGGATTGCACAAAGCCGCAAGTCAAAGATCATTAGCTGAGCAGGAGAGGTTGTCAAAAGGCCCAGAGATCAATGTCTTACAGATCAGGAAGCCCATATGGGAGGATTATGAAAACGTCCCTAATAAATACATACCGGGCAAGCCTCTCCTTAGTTGGGAGAAACTGAAGAAACTACCAGCTGGTATAAAAAGACTACATGACTGGTATATGAGAGCTGCTTCTGTCGGCATCGACACGATCCAAGTAAGCATACCACCCTCTGCTTTTAGAAGTGAACGAGATACCGCTTTTGTAACTTTCGAAGACATTTGGTTGATGATGAACCTCAAGCGGCTCCATGTTCAGCTCATAACATTATTTGCATTGTAAGTCTCACTCGTACTAACATGTTCATCCTTTAGTATTATTGAGTTGTATTACTAAGATATCCCTTTGATGACATGCACTTGTGCCATGCAGAATGGAATATGATAAGAACAAGACCACTTACGGCTCTAGACCAAACAAACATGAAAGCAAAAGAACTGGGTACCTTAGCCCAAAGAAAATCTGTGAGAAGCACCCCTTTCGGATTGGTCATGACAGCGATCAATTACAAGGGTTAACAGAAAAAGAAGCTGCAGAGAAGAAAGAAGACTTGGAGAGGAGACACGAGGCTATGTACGCCGCGTACATAGGAAATGCATTTCTTCAGTTCCAACACACAACTTCGGGTAAGTCTGAGTGTATATATATAAAAATCACGTTAACAATATGAATAGAAACACATGACAATTCTGGTCCATTCGTGCAGCGACCACTGGATATGCTTCTATATCTATCTTAGGGACGGAAAGATGCTGGTCTTTGACTCTGCAGATTATAGACCTGAAAGCTATGCAACGGTCACGACCATCTTGGAACGGTAAGCTAACATACTTGTATACATACTTTTATCGCTGAAAGTTATGAAAAACTAACTAATTCTATTTGAGACCATAAGGTTTATAGGTGGTACAAGTTCAAGGGTGGGAAGTTTGACTTATCCAGAAAGGGCGAGGAACTAAGAATATTTCATAACTGGCCGGTAAGTAAGATATGAAGCCATATCATGTATGTACAGTAGTTAAGACGATGTTGCAAGTCAATAACAACTTCTCCTCTATGTAGTGCCATAAGCAACCACCTGGCTCCGTACACTGTGGATTCTACGTGTGCGAGTTCATGAGACTGAACGGACGGTACCGTAAAAACCCTTATAAGGTATAACTAATAGTCACGCTATATTTATGTCGTTACCAAGTGCAAACATATGATGTCTATAAACTTCCTTTCCAGGCGGTTGCAGAATCATCGAAGCCCAAACACCTCACGGAAAAAAATCTATATGAACTAGTTGAGGATCTGTGCTCCTTCATCATGAAGGAAATCATTCCAAGCGAGGGAAATACCACGAACCGGATAGCGTCTTAGCGAAGCCAGAGTTCACAGCGCTAAGGGAGATTAGCGCTCGAAACTAAGTTGAGATGATTATTAGAATCATCATATCATTTGCGATGAAAAACTTTGTTGTCGTGGCCGCAAAACAACTATAATGTATATTGATGTATTGATGTATATATAAATTTTGTAATTAAATTGTTAATGGTGAGTATATGTATATAATTATATTGGTCTTTTGTAGCATAATTTAATAGCCTTTTGTACTCCTATCATTGCATGTAAAGATCATTGACAAAGGGAGAGAGAGAGGGGAGGGGAGGGGAAGGAGGGCGTTTCACATTTAAAAATTCAAATTTGAAACTGGCGGGAAAGATATTTCCACAAAGGCGGTTGAAATAACCAACCACACTGCAAATAGTATTTCCACCGGGCGGTTGGTTCTGTGAACCGCCGGTGGAAATACTATTTTTACAGCGGTTGGTTATGTCAACCGCCTTGTGAAAATAGCTTTCTATCGGCGGTTGACAGGGGGGACGCCAGTGGAAATGCTCCATTTCCATGGCCTCCCCCGCACAGGCGGTACGCCAGAACGCCTGTGAAGGTGCGTCTGGAACCACCTGTGCAAATAGTCTGTGTACTAGTGAAAAAATAGTTGAGAAAGAGAGGAGGGCAAGGGGTCGATCTGCTACCAAACAATGGAAAAGAAACAGTCTGTGTTGTTTTAGATGGATTCCATGCTCGAAGTTTCTGACGGGGGAACTCCATCGATGTGCTTTTAAATCCAATCATGAGAGGGTTTTGTGATGGGATACGGCAAGAGTGCAATCATAGATGCCTTGAAATGCTTCTTCTTCTTCTTCTTCTACAGCTGCTCCCAAGAACTCCATCGATGGATGCCATGCATGACGCAGGTCGAGATGGCGACAACCAGCAGATCAGTGTGAGGATGATGGCCGTCAGCATGGCGCAGAGAGATGAGAGGGCTGGGAGAGGCGATTCTTCAGAGCAGAATGACGGTCACCGTCAGCAACAGAACTCCAAAGGCAGCCTGCGATGCGCCTAGCTCCATGACAAGGCTAACAACGACCGTAGCCAAGAAGCCCGAAGAGAGCTGTTCAGCGACGATGGCAGGGGCAAGCGCACTACTGCAGGGTGAGAACAGGGATGGCTGACTGTCGACGATGGTGGGAGGAGGAACAGAGGCAGCTGATGTATGTCGACGACGGTGGGAGGAGGAGCAGGGGCAACTGACTGTTGACGACGGTGGAAGGAGGATTGGCGAATATGCCCGGGGCACGGTCCATTGCGCTGATAGTCGACGGAGGTGAGTAGTAGCAGCAGGATCAGCGAGCCGTTGATCGGTGACGATGGTTGGACAGGGAGGAGGATCGGCGAAGGCAGCGGGGGCACAATCCATAGCGCTGATGGTCGACGAAGGTGGGCTGACCGGCTGATCATATAGAGGAGGAGGAGCTGCTGTGGCTGAAAAACAGACTCTGTTATGTCATTCCATTCCTCTATCCTCTTTGCTCTCTGTGTGTGAGGAGCCCTCCCCTCTGTCAGTGAGAGCTTTAGTGAGGAGCTTTTTCTCTACCAAATGTCTTTTCTCGACCGAGTAAGGAGTTAGAGAGATGAACCGAGTAAGGTTGGTTTGTGACCTTTGGTGGCTTCGGTCGCTCTCATGCATCTCAGAGTTGAATGCGTTGGTCAACTGGAGAGAGCTCTCGCATGCATTGCATTAGTTGCAGTCCAATGGTGAGTTCCTGTGAAATAATGCTGATCACATATGGACAGCAAAGGCCAATAGGATCCGCTCAAGCTGCTGATTCATCAGCAGGAATCGCAGGGTCTGTTGCACGTGAAAGGAGGTGAAAATTGTACTCCAATTTGGGAAACTTTCGGATAAAGTGCTCCTCACCAAGAAGCATGGCAAAGAAAGAGGGCTGGTAGCCATCTCTACTCCTTTGAACCGATGGCCTCATGGGCTCTGGACGGGCAGTTTAAGTTACAACCAAAAAAAAAAACTTTTACCCTGCTATAAACAGTAAAAAGAAGAAACAGACCACCTTCACCCAGTTGAACATGGTAAGGCTCCTCATGGGCTCTGGATGGACAGTTTATTTTATTTAATCCATATGACAAAAGAAAAGGTCCTCTTGGGCTCTGGATGGGCAGTTTAAGTTATTACAACCAAAAAGAACTCATATTTATATATGGGCCTTGCTAAGGTACACCTTTTACCTTATAGGAGGTAAGATCTCAAACAAATCTCATCCCTTGATTTTTGAAGTAATTATTAATTAATTAAAATAAATAAAAAAAGCAACAAACTAAATCAACGTCAAAAGCTAGTTTGTTACCGTATAATACGGGTGCACCTGCATGCAACGGCGGCATACTCCTGTACACAAACGTACACCATGCATGTACAAAAAAAATACATCCGGTACGTGGTATGGATGAATCTAATAAATCAACGTGACAGTACAACTTGTTACCAACATACATTTGCAAAATACTAATGTTAGGATTATGAACTGGTTTTTTTTCTCGAATACACAAAAGGTTTGTATTTTTTGTATTAAGATGGGTACGGTGTTCTCGCCACCACTAATTTAAATACCAACACGTTCAAAACGTTCATAATTCAATTTAAATAAATAAATAAAAGCACACCTCTAATTTGGTCACATTATAGAAAAAAATACAACTCATGGTATAGGTATACCTTTTTTTTAAAGAAAACTAGTATAATTATAGCTAACGTCGGTATAAAATATATTACATTTGTCATGCTGACCATCCATGCAAATATATGCCTCGTACTATTGCGTGCATGTTAGATCTAACTGATAGATATTTTACTTAAACTTCTGCTTACTTTCCTATTTCTCAAAATAAAAAATATATTTATTCTATTACCTCTTAGGAGGTAATATGTGATTATCGTCATCTGGATCGACGGTCCATAGTTATTTCGGAGTACCGTAGTAAAGCCCTTTATATATACCTACCTTGTTAAACAGCAAAAGAGAAAAACAAACCTTCACGCAGTTGAACACCATACCTAGGAGTCAACATGTTTTTTTACCCTTGTTAGGCACAAGTTATTTACATTACATTGCATTGACCATATGGATTTATAGAATACATAGAGCCAACACACATGATGGTAAGCAATGAGGTATTATTCCTATTTGACAGAATCACACACAAGGACCATAACGCGGGGCACCAGTCGACAACCCAATGGGCCTTCTGCACCAGACCATACCGGACTCAACCAAAACCTCTACCAAAACAAAGGACAATGACATCAGATCTCTGCAAAGAGCAATTCAAAATCCAACAGAAACAAAGGAACTGTGGCACCTGCACTCTACACCACCAAGCAACCCCTTTTTCCTTTTCCAAGCTCTTGACTTGTCCACACTGAGTCACGGTCGTCCGAACAAGGAAGATTCAACTCAGGTTTAATTGGTGCAGTAACAAGATCAGTCGCCTAATGGCAAGGCACGTTATTTGCATACTGTAATTGCTTCCCTCTATCATACGAAGGCTCCTCAGCTAAACATAACACTGGAGGTGGAGGTGTGGAAGGCTACAAATTTCCTGCTTCCTTCCATCATACCAAGGATTCAGTGGAGAACACGTTCGTATTGTGCTCATGGTTCGCGAGCCAACCCACATTTATTATAAACTTGAAAAATTTTAACTCTTCAAAATTTATAAAATGATTTATAATTTAGAGCGGAGGGAGTATACAGTAAAGGAGGGGTCATCGCTTCGCTCGCTTGAACCGAGTCAGTGGCCAACTGCTATTCGATTGGTTTGTTGTGTCCTAACGTGGATACATTAAATCCAGAACCATGTCCTTTATTAAGGAAGCCTTCAGTCCCACGTTTGGCAAACAATAGAGATATACTCCGTATATTAGTCCCGTATAAGTATATTGCTAATAATTTATATGGAAGGCGAAATATTTTTCTGTGTATAAATATTGCCCAAGCTCCTGAAGTTTGCAACAACGGACCCAGCGTGACGACGACGTACCTGGTGGACTGGCCTGTCTTCGTCCTTGTGCCCGCTCTCTCCTTTTGTCCGTGTTCGTCATCGACCGGTCGGCTTGACAATGAAGGCTGCTAACGTCGTTGCATTGGCCTGGTTGGCCGCCATGCTGCTCGCCTCCTCCTCCCTCGCCGCCGACCAACCAGCAGCGGCGGCGGCGCGGCCGAGCCGGATGGGTGAGGGGTGTGCGGGCGCGGAGGACATCGCCATCTGCCAGTCCACGGCGTCGCCGCTGCCAAGCGGGGTGCCGGCGTACAAGGTGGAGGTGGTGAACCAGTGCGCGGGCGACGGGGTGGAGTGCGCGATCAGGGGCATCCACGTGCGCTGCAGCTTCTTTAGCTCGGTGAGCCTGGTGGACCCGCACAAGTTTCGGCGCCTGCGCCACGACGACTGCCTCGTCAACGATGGCCGCCCGCTGCTCGGCGGCCAGACCATCTCCTTCGAGTACGCCAACTCCTTCCCCTACAAGCTGCCCGTCAGCGCAGCCACCTGCGTCCGACGTCGGCCGTAGGTGACGCCGCCCTCATGCATCCAATGGCTCCGTCAGCATGCAGGATCGGACCAACCAGTCTGTACCACGAGTTTCATAGGATAGCGCCTTTTTTTTCATGACGAAGTTCTATAGGATATATCAGTTTGCAGTAGTATAGTACTAGTAGGACTACATGTAATACTACAGTACCTACTAGCTTGCTTGGGTGATTTCGATCGTTGGCTTGTTGGAACGGTCAAACCGTAATTTTGGAACTTATATAACGTTATCTATAACTCCTATAATCCTAACCCCCACTAAGAAATTCTCTAGCCTCTGATTGGTCGAATCCTAAAAAGTGATGTCATGTGACATCATCAAATCTGTTACACCCACTAAGCCTCATTTATCTCCCACTAGCTATTTCTTTTAAAATAAAAAAACTCTTAGCAACCTAAACCAAATATCGTAATTAAAATCCAATTGCACCATGGTGTTCCTCGCAATAAACTCTTCAAAACAAGACCCCACATGCACTAGTACACAAACGATTTCTCTTGACACTAGCGTTTTATTTCTACTGGCGGTTTTCCTTTAGAACGACTTTGTAGAAATCGACTTATTTCTACAAGCGGTTCTCTTAAGGAACCGCCTGTAGAAAATACGATTTCTTGGCGGTTTTCTTAAGAAACCGCCAGTAAAATCGACTTTTTTACTGGGCGGATTTCTTAAGAAACCGCCAAGTAAAATCATTTCGGCGGTTTCTTAAGAAATCCGCCAAGAGAAATATTTTGAAATTATTTTTTTGAGTTTTTAAACTTCCTAGGATGGAGAAACTTCCAAAATAAAAGTTGTAGATCTCAAAAAGTTATGAAACTTTGTAGTTGGCAACTTTTTCATTTGAAATCATCTTTCTATAGAAAACTACGATCAAAATTTTGAAATTTGAAATTCAAATTTTACAAATGACCTCGGATGGAGAAACAGTCTAAATGAAAGTTGTAGATCTCGAAAAGTTATGAAACTTTGTAGTTCACCACTTTTTCATTTGAAATCGTTTAGACTCTCAAATATTCAATTTACTGTCGAGTTTGTATAATATGTGGGAAACAAAAATAAGATATAGTCACAAGTGAGTGTGTGGTGCAGTGGTAAGGTAGGGTACGCGCGAAGCCGAGGTCGCGGGTTCGAATCCCACAGGCCGCGTAGCGCGCGATTTTACGAAGGGGAACAAATTTCACTGGCCTCTCCCACTGGCGGTTGGGAAAAACGCCCGGTGAAAATAGGTTGTCAACCGCCCGATTACAAAGTATTTGTGTACTAGTGATGGATATATTTTGATAACTTTTTTTGTAAATTTGAACCGCTTCAAAAACCTAGCAAAACTGTATATCATATGGATGGACTGCATGTGGTCCTTCAAAACACGTATAATTTTATAAAGGAAAGGTCCTAGAATTTTAAGAGGGGATGACCCTCGGGTATAGTAAGGGTGGGGGTTTGGGTAGATGAGATTTGGGTGATGCCCAATTCAAATAATCTATACCATGTATATCAATGGATATGACTTCTGCAATTGACCTACTACATCCATATATATGTATCTATTAATTTATAGTTTCGACCATTATAGACTTCTTAAATTTCTATTTCATACCCAAGCAGCAACGCGTGGGGCCTCCTACTAGTATTATATAATATTATAAGCAGTTGGATTATTAAACACTTTTCTTAATCTCCAATCCGAGATTGCTAAATACTTGTGCACACATATGGGAGTTGCTTTTACATAAAAAAACATATGGGAGTTGCTAGGCTCATTTTAGGAGACTAGTTATTGCACATAGTTTTTATAATAAAATTGTAGCTTTAGTTTGTTACAATTCATGTTGACATCATACATAATTTTTGGTTTCGAGAATAAAGCCCCTGTTAGACAAAACCAGAAACCTGACAAATTTTGATCTGTGCTGGCACAAAGATAATTAATAATTGTTTATATAGAATCTGATATATGTTGGCACTAAGATAATTAACTATTTATAATTGTTTCTATAGTCAAACGAAGACAAAAATTTGATATGTTATAATACAATGACAAATAACAAATCAAGGATATAACAATTTACTAATACCAATTGGTTTCGAGTGTTATCTAAAATTATCTTAAAAATTTAGACACCTTAAATATAGAGTCGTGCACGGATATATTGGATAATGCGCCATGGCCCGTGTAACATATATGGGCCTAATAAGTTCATGTATGTGTGTATATATCAACTTATAAGAGTGTACAGTAAAAAAATGTCAGTTGCTCAAAAATGTTAAAAAAATTGTCAAAACATCATGTATATCACGAGCGTTGACCATCTCGATGGTCTTTTGAAGAGAAATTGTTGACACCAAAAATCAACACAGGAGTCGCCAATAAATAGATCACTTCACTTTGGTAGAAACATTATGACTAGTTTTTGAGCAAACTAGTAAAGAGATAAATTTTTCGATTACGACGAAGAATCGAACCGGCTGCTTTTACGAGCAAGAACAGCAGATACCTTGATGACGCTGGAGCATGCGGCTTGTTTACCGACTTAGAGGCGAAAAACGTAGAAGAACAATAATCTATCCCTAATACTTAAATAGCAAAATTTCTTGCGATAAATTTTTTCGTCCAACTAAGAGTTCGACTCAGTTACGTCTTAGTTATCTTCTTCTATTATTTTTGTCCGTTTCAGTTTGGGTTTGGAAGACAATCCATAACAAAATTGACAGTAACATGTGCCCAATTTTGCTCTTCTATATTCACCACATGGACACATCTGTCTCTCTGGTTTCAGCTCTAATCTGAGAATGTCAGTTCCAGTTTAATTTTGATATTAAATTTGTTGCTTCCGTCTCCAATGAATGCCTGCTCTGAAGATTCCAGTTCTCTAAAATTTGTTTCCTCTTCATCAATCTGTTACAAAATATTGGGCAAATGCGATTTACTATATGGATGCCTTGAGTTGCCCCTGAGATCTGAGAGCACATTTATGATTTGATAGAAATTTTTGGATTCTTTTGGATTTGGAAGGTGACTGTCAAATGGTTTCACATCGGAGTGTGCGATGGAGACCAGAGAAGAACCCATGAGTATGATTACCCAAACATCATTTTATAGGGGACATGGGTTTTGTTGTACACAAGAAACTACCACTGGCTTGTCTATACATATGCAAAAAAAAAAGTTCTAACTAAGCCCTTAAATATATTTTTTTGTTTCTCTGGTTTGTGTCCTCACCTCCAATGTGATGGACTCCCAATGCGAATCTAATAGGAGAAATTGAATACAATAAAATGGCTCGGTAAATAAATACGAATCCAATAGGAGAAATCAAATACAATATGTGAGAATAAGTTAATGCAAATTAGGTTAAATTGAATGCCAATTAAACCATTTATAAGCAAAGGCACCATATCACAATAAAGGAGGTGGCACAAAAAGACGCTGAGGCCTAAACGATGATGGCGCAAGTCACGGAGACGATGGTGAGATCAAGCAACAAAAAAGCAACCTGACGGGACGTGATGTCATGATACCGAGGTCAGGATGTGCGATGGCGACGACATGGGACGAGGTCAGAGTAGGAAACGGTAGCGCGGGCGAGGCAGCCAAGTCGTTGCGGCATGCGGCCGCCAGGGTTACATATCGCATGGACCTGTAGGCTATCGGGACGCCGTCGCATGTACTAGGGCATGGTCATGTCAGGGCTTTTTGGGCATGGGGGTGTTGTGACCATCATCTTTCCAGTGCTCCATTGCTGCCTTGGCAAGGCTACAGGCAGACGAAGTAGGGGCCTCGGGATGCGAGTGGATGAGATTACATGACTGATACGAGCTAGCAGATAAGGATGGGAAAGAAGAGAACAAATAAAGAAAAAGAATGAAAAGAAAAATTGGGTATTCTATTTCCTCATTGACTATTAATTATGTACTATTGGTCTCGACTTTAACAAAAATTGCACAATGAACTGTTCATACACTACGTAAATTCAGCTATAATTGAAAGTGGAAGTAATAATGTGAGCTTCTGGCCATTCGTGTTAGCTAGCCTGCGCTGTGGCATAGATGCAGTTGATTATTTAAGTAGAAGAACAATATATTGATTCAAAATTACTTTTATACACACACACAGTTTTTGAGCATAGCGTCAAGTGCAATACAAATATAATGATGTAAATAGGAGAACATAGTTTTTGAGACAAAACAACACATATAGATGTCAAAACTTTGGTGCTATACATACTTTTCTCCCGTTACAACGTACGGGCACTTTTGCTAGTAATAGATTTAAGATCAATCAACCGTATCTACCCATTATGAATGTGGGCATGCCTGGTCTTCGGCAACAAGTATAGGACCCTTTACTTGTATGTATACGTACAAAGTTTATTTCCTAATGTAAGCCAAATATAATATGTATTTCTATTCCCAATCTGATTCGGCTATACGTCCAAATATTCATGACCCTCACCGTTGAGTCCAGCACTAATACGGTTCGTGTCTTTGGCCCAGTTAAACAACTAGCAAAACCTTTCTTGATCATATATAGTTGGAGATCCCCATGGCGGTCATGTCCAATTCTATTGCACATCATGTCCAGCCTGTTCCTTAAGACGACCACCATGTTCTTTACTGCCAGCCTTCCTGATGCCTGCACTGACTAGCTAATAATAGATTAATACGTACAAAATACTGATTACAAGCCGAATCATCTCGTGGACAAATTAAACCGGCTGTTGGCAATATTTCAGGCTTCCATCGGCTAACAAACAATAAATTATAAAGCCAAATTTAACAACAAAACCTGCCTGACCTGCCTGGCCAAATTACACCGTCAACACGCACACTGCACGACCTACGCGAGTGAGCTAGTAGGAGTTTGCAACATCCATGGCGGGCTCCTCGTAGATTCACCATTCACCAAGGGCAGTTCGCGGCCGGGCTGGTCACGGATGCGCCGGAGAGCTAGTGGGCCTGGACAGCGAACTTGACCACGGCCCACGGGTCTCTCTGCTGCTAGGGTCGGTGACCCTTTTTTTATTATTTAATAATTTCCGGAGGCAGGCGTTTGCATCGCGTTCGCGATTAACATTGACGCTTACGCAGTAATCATTTTTGGCCGACGTTGAAAATGTTTATTGTGCTAGTGCAGCTCACCATCTCATTAATGATTGTAGAAGATGGTCAATGTTTGGCATGGTTAATGATCCGGCAAAATAATTGGATTGCAATTGTCCGAGAGCAGAGTATATCATGCTCATCATTATTGATTTCAGTTGTTTCGCATAATTTATTGATATAACATGGTTAATGATCCTGCAAAATAATTTCAGTTGTATCGCCATATTGTTGAAAAGACCAACTTGCTACAGATGGTCTTCCTAAGTCAAATCAAGACAGTACAAATTTAAAACACATGCAGATTTGAAACACATGTCGTGAAGAAAGGAGGGTCAAATTATTCAAAAAAAAGGCGGAAAATCAGAAATATCATAATAGATCCATATTATTACGTAACTCTGCAGACAATAGATCTGGAGTTCTGAGAATAGATATGCAAAGCTGCATTAAACTCTAATGAAGACCAAGTGGTTAATTGGGAACTGATTGCCTTGCGAAGCATCTTGCTGAGTGCAGTGCTATGGACCTCCTCTTCGGACCCCCTCTGCAATTGCAACCTACACGACAATCTCGATCAACAGCGATGAATCCAAAACATAAAAATGGATCCACAACTGTGGAACACGACACGAGTTAGTGCGTGCATGGCTTGTTAACAAGACAAGGAAACAAATGGTAGACCACAAATGTTGTAAAAAAAAAAGGTAGACCACAAAGCAAAGCAAAACCATCATTGAGCGCCGCAGCATATCGTGTGGAGGTAGAGGGAAGACTGCATAAAGGAGGTAGCCGTGGCGCACCTATCGTAGCCGTAGGCTGCGTCAGGTGAAGCCCACGCGGTCGGTGTAGTTGGGGACATTGAGGAAGAGGACCTGGCCAAGCTTTCCTGGAAGGCGGCAGCGTGATGGCCCGTATGGTCCAGGGCCTCTAGGGCGGAGTTGTCGACTGGATCCGACTGACTCGTCTTGGATGTTGCAAACTCATGCTAGCGGCTTCAGCAAAATCCCCAAACGGTGGATTAGCGGCGGCGGCTGAACCAGGCCGGTGGCGACCTCCTCCACTTTCCAGGTCAAGGGGAAGGGGCGTCGCCGCCACGTAGCACTCGGCCTACGTGTTTAGGAATGGGGAGTTGGGGATGACGACCGAGGCACGGGCTTCAGAGAGGAAGATGAGATAGGGTAGCAGGGGATGGTGGCGGGTTGATAGCGAGGCCGCGCCGCCGCTGCAGCAGGATAGTGCCCGGGTCGGCAGAACCCCGGGTACCACTGGTCCTGGTCGTGAAACGGCAGCGACAACGACATGGGCTAGCTTAGCTAAGCTAGCTGAAGCAGGTACCATCACTCAGGGGAGACCACATCATGGTACTCATCAGGCTTGTCTGAAAGCGTACGTGTGTGGCACAGTGACACTTAGCAGTTGCAGCATCGTGGAACCAAATACTATCATATATTCAGCCGATACCAAAGCCGCAACAGGAAGAAGGAATAAATAATCAATATTGTTACAGCAAATTATCCATTAACAAGGTGGCATGGCACACACTCTGCTGGCCGGCGACCCTCATCAGGTCATAATTAGTAACACACACACTGGGGATCTTTGCTGGTATACGGTAACTTGTTGAGAACCTGCAATTGCGATGTCCGTCATGTTGCCCCGGGGGGCTCCGGCGGCGCAAACAGAAGCACGATGCGCTCCCAGGCGGCGTGTTCCACGGCACGCAAGCTCATATTGCCCCGTATCCACATCGCGGCCAGGATGCAGGTGAGCGTGGCAGCCGACAGGGCCGCGGCCACACATCCCCAGCGCCCAAATCTGGTAGCGATGGCCACGACGAGGAGGTCGCTGCAGACAATTGCGCCCAGCTTTGCGCAGCAGACGGAGACTTTGGGGCGGTTGATGACCGCGGCCATCAGAGCAGTCGGCAGCAACACGGCGGCCACCATTGCCAAGACGCCGTACGCCACCTGTGGCGCCGTGTTCCAGCCGCCGACGCGTCCGAGTTCAGGGATGACACCGATCAAGACAGTAACATTGTATCCCAGGAGCGCGAACACGACCTGATGATGACAACCCTGAAAGTAATAGTAAATAAAGTTACTAATGAGGACATGCACAGGCATGGCTTGCAGGACTCGCCGGCCTGTGCACTCTGCGACCAACAGCCTGTAGACTATCGACCATCTTCTGCTCGGCTGCGCGTTTACTCGCGGGAGATCTGGGCAGCCGTGCTGGGAAAGCTCAACCTGCCCAACCTCAACCCGAAGCACGACGTGGGGCTGTTCCTCTGGTGGCTGCACGCTAGGAAGCAGGTGCCCAAGGAGGCGCGCGCTGGTTTCGACTCCCTCTTCATGCTCATCGGTTGGTGCAATTGGAAAGAGCGGAACGTGCGCACGTTCGGGCGGAGTCTAGGACGCCCCATCGGCTCCTAGCTGCGATTATCGACGAGGCACACATCTGGTCGGCAGCTGGTTTCAGGGCGTTGGCCACGCTCACGGTCTTGCTCGCGCAAAATCAGGATTGTAATGTAACGTTCGTGTGCTTTACTTGAGGGGGCACTTCGGTAATCCTCATTACCCACTAAATCCTCCTCCCTGTAATCCAAATTTTCTTCTTCTAAATGAAAAAGGTGCAGCGCACGATCTCAAAAAAACATGCACTCATCGACAACATGAATTATTGAATATCCCATCATATATATAGCGATGGAGCTAATTAATAATACATTCGATTCAATAAATATTAAATATGATTCTCCCAGTTCCGAATTAATACTTGCCTCGTTGCCCGGCGCCACGCCGCGGCCAGGAGGAACAGGGGGGTTGCCGGCGGAGGCGTTGCTGTTGTCAGCAGGAGCAGGGTGAGTAGTAGTCCTCCAAGCCGGCGAACCGACCGGCGGTGGCGGAGGAGTATTACTAGCTCCTTCTGGCAGGGTGGGCTTACGAGGTGCGGAGCTTGTGACGGTGCCCTCGGAGACCAGGGGGGCGTGGTGGCCGGAGACGACAGCGGCAGAGGCGCGCTGGGATAGGGAGGCTTCTGCACCTGCAACAGATGCCATTGCCCAAGAAACGACCACTTGCAACAAAATAGTCTGTGGAGGCCGGAGCTGATGAACCTCCGGAGTTATTATTATTTATATACTCGTCTAGTGGAGAAAGCAAACTTGACTTGTTATTGCAGGACGACCCTTGTAGGGAAAGTGAAAAAAAGTAAGCCTATTATATCATCAACTGTATATATAGTTATAAAACAATCAGCTAAAAGTACCAAGATTCGGCACTCATGCCCTCTGCTTTCTGTGCTGGGAATGAAGAAGCAAAGGAAGAGCCAGTCGGTTTATAAAAAGACCAAGGGGGTGGCCGCCGGTGGGCTAGCTAGTGCCGTTGCCATTGTCGGCAGTGAGACCAGTCACTAGGTGTGTTTGTAAGCAGTTCCAACTTCTATCTGCAAAGTCTAAGAAAAAATTGTACTTGAAAACATTTAACTAAGAAAAGTTTATAAACACATATACTCAAAAAAAATACATGCATGTATATATAGGCTCTAGAAAACTTGTCACCATACCAATTATTTCACATTCTCTAAATCAGTAGCCATAGTCACTGTTACAATTACAATCAACATTCATGTGCATTCAACACTCAATATTCAATGGTTACATAATTATTTAATGGTTTATTAAGTAAATAACATGGTAGATAGACATAGATTGTACTCTTCTAAACTAAAGATAAAGAAGAAATATTTTCCTTAGCCATGATGATTGGTGATGCTAAAATATTTTATGGATAAACCAAATAGCCGTGCTTGGTGGAGCTAAAACATTTTTAGTGAAAATAGTAAAACAATTAGTAATATCGTACGTATTTGTGGCTTTCAATGATCCTATAGAATCGAATAGACAAACGCTTTTGAGTTTACTAAATATAATGCAAAATACAAATTTGGACAAAATAAATAAGTGGACGTCTATTTTCATACCTTATCAACTACCGCCTTTCCTTGATGGATGGCTTCCAACGACGATGGCATCCAAATGCCAAAGCACAAGCGCACTAATAGATAATATGTAAAGGTAGTGAAACAAAGCAACACGGCGGCCGGGCGACGGTGATGGCGCGTGTCGCGGCACTGCTAGCTAGTAGCTGTCCCCGTACGTGCGACCGGCCGATCGACAGCACACGGCGCAGCTTCTTCCTCCATCCGCTCCTCGGCGCGGACGTACTGCACGGCACGGCACGGCACGGGCGATCCTTTCCTTCCCAACCGCGTCCGTACGTGACGAGAGACGACGACATGCATGGTGCGCCGCTGATGTGGGAGCGCATCCATGTCAGTGCGTGGGAGAAATGCATGCAGAAATGGCACACTACAGGAGCCACGGGCACTGCACCGCCGCGTCGTCGGAGACGTACCAATCAACCTTGCCAAGCAACCACATCTCTAACTACTCCTCCCCCAAACCCTTCTACGCGCATGCACATCCACATGCATGCATGTGCAATGCCCACTCCTTTTCATTTTGCGAACAGGACACGTACGCCGGCAGCAGATCTATCTGGAATCGATCAGGAACTAGGCAGGACTGCCAAATGCAGTAGAATCTAAATTTGGTCACATCAGCGTTTGGTGAATACTTTTAAAAAGATTTTTAGAAAAACCGTACTTTACAAACTAATAAGCATCCAGCAGCCTGAAAATTCTGATTACAGCATCGTGTTTCTTAGGATAATAAATATTTCAAAACAAGATCCTCTGTTGATATATTTGGATACAAATTTGTTGATGAATATATATTTATTTTATGAAGGCAAAACATTTTTTTTATAGAGCAGAAACGATGCTCTAGGGCAAGAAAAAACGTGTTGTCCCTTCTCACGAGAAAATGCATGTTTGAGGTTCATGCGATTGTTGTTTAGTGAAAATGGAGGGAAAGTAAATTACAGATAATCAGCTAAATGTGCTCTGTCTCCTGTATTCGGCACTCATGCCCTCCCTCCGCTCGCTGGGAACAAGGGATGGAAGACCCAGCCAATCGGTTAAAAGATCTAGGGACCGGGGGTGGCCATTGGCTTGCCATGCACTTTGTTGTCTGCATGAGTGACCTGTGAACAGTTATCTACTCTCAGTGAGGCTGTGCTAGCTGGGACCTACTATCGTACGAGTGGCATCTTCTCTTCATCTGCTAGCTAACCCTAATGTATCCGGCTTATACGGCTTTTGCCGCTCATAAAGTGTTGTTTCAGCGAAACAAACTAGTATTACCGAATAGAGAAAGTGATACAATTTGTCGGAGCATCGAAGTGGCAGGCTAAAGCGCACTGAAAACCACTCGGACCCCCCGACTTCAGGGGGAGTCGCCCGCCTATTTATAGCCATGACCTGCCCGGATATGGACGGCTCTGCCCCTCAGGTCTCGGCTGGGAGCATAGCCACCCTGAAACCCTAGGGATATAATCGTCCGGCCCTTCGACCTGCGCCGTGCCAAGCCGAGACGGTGGGGCCGGACAAGCTCTGACTAGTGGACCTCTGGCTCCCCCCTCCTGCCGCAGCGCCGAACTCGCCTGCTCATTCGCCGAACGCGGGAGCCGAATGTGGGAGCCGAATGCGGGAGCCGAATGCGCTGCGTCGCCTTCCACCTGTTCTCGCAAGAAACAACCAATGGTTAACGCTCCCGCCCTTCGGCCCGCGCACTCATTCGCCGCTCGGATATTGCTAATCATCTCGCTCGGCGGAAACGTGACCCGAAACTCAGCCAGTGGAACCACTGGTACGTCCATTCCGTCAACGTGCGGTGCGTTCCTCTCATTCGCACCCGCGAATTCAGGGAGTTCTGGCCTCGCTTATTCGGCTCTCATTCGGCGATTCACTTCGCAGCCGAGCGGTGGCGCCGGCCTCGGCTTCGGGCGCCCATTTCGCCTGGTCGATTCGCTTTGCACTTGGCCTTCGGCACGACTGTGCGATGCTCTGGCGAAACAGAGGCCCGAAAGGCGAGCCTTGCCCCCAACAATAGCCCCTTGAGGCACCCGTCAAGGCTTGGCCTCCTGAGGGGCGGATCACCCAAAAGGCGCCACCCGCGCGACGGTGATACATTCGCCGAAAACCGAGTTTTTTTTTGAATTATGTTTGAAAATTTTCGCGGCGCTGGCGCCCGTTCATTCTCCCGCCCGTTCAGATTCCTCGGGGCGCGTGCAGTCTGGTCTATATAAAGGCGTCCTCACACGTGGGGCTAACCCCTCCCTGTCACTTTCATTTCCCTGCTTCCCTCGCATTCAGAGCTCTCGGCGCTTCTTCCTTTCGGCGTTCGCATTCGGCGGTCTCGCGCTCGTTGCTGCTTGTTCGCTCGCCTCTCTTCCCTTCAAGGTTTGTTTCGTCTCTGGCTACTTATTCTTATTATGCTTGTATTTGCCAAACATTTCAGGCGAGCTGGATTGCTGTATTCGGTTATTGCATTCGGTTGGCTTTCTCCGATTAGCATTTCTTTTTCGTATTGTTGTTTAGATGTCGTCCTCCAAAACTGGTTCGACTTTTGTTGGCTCTGCTTCCACGGATACTCCGACTTTTGAGGAATCTGAAGGAGAGGGGGTTTCGGTTGAAAAGGTCAGCGAATTGGGCGGTGTTTCTCCGCAGGATCTGGATGCCAGGGACGCGCCCGTCGTTTCACCAAATGAGGAAGACGCCGAAGGCGAAGATGGGTCCGAATCTGTTGGGACCTATACCGCTTCTCCCGAATCCCGGAGCGCTTTCTATCTTGGGCGGTCTCTTGTTGATTCGGCCCAATTGCAGAGTTACGTTGCGAAGCGTTTTCTCACCGCCAGCGAACCCTCTCCCTTTCGGCCTCCCCGGTGTCGAGGGAGATTCCACAACCGATGCCCTCTGGCGGTCGTGTTTCGGGATTACTTCACGGCCGGGCTGCGGTTTCCATTGGATGATTTCGTGGCTGGTGTGCTCGAGCGCTACAACGTGCAGCTTCATCAATCCCGACACCGAATGCTATTCGTGGTTGGGTGTTTTCTCCTTCGCAATGAAGATGCAAGGCCGTCTAGCTTCGGTCGACGCCTTCGTTCATTTCTATACTCTTCATCGTGAGCCCGGCGAAGTCTGATGACGAAGGACGGAATTTGGGGCTTATAATTTTGTCCCGAGGACGTCCAAGCGAATTCGTGGCATTGCTCACACGTGCATCAAACAAGTGGGAACAATGGCGCGATTCTTCGGTTTTATTATCGAGTGTGCTCCGATTCGGACGTTGCTTCCGCGCGAGCAAATGGGCTTTTCGCGTGCCGGCACTTTTTTAAGAGCTCCAACCTTGGACCGGGTTGAAGAAACCCCGATATACTCCCACAGCTCCTGGATGCCGCGAAAGCGAGGACGCATTCACCTGCACGGCCCAGGTCCAGACAAGCCGTGACCTGGTTGAGGAGTGGATTGCGCTTCGCAGGGCGCCTCTTTGCTCAAGTCATACATTCGCTGCGTATGGCGTGCACAATGGCTACCGACGGCCTGTACTGGCCATTCGGCGTCGGACCCGATTTTCTTCGATGCCATTATGTGCGCTCTATTGAAGCGAATCGGTTTGTGGCCTGGTGACTTCTCGTGAATGCAGCGCGAAACGGGCTGCTCTCGGTGACCGGCCGTGATTGAATCGTGCTTTCGATTTAATGGGGTGCGATATGGCGAGCGCGGTGAAAGCGGCGCTGATCCCAGTGAGGAAGGCGTTGTGTTGGCTGTACCTGCGGTTGGAGGGTCTCGGCATCCCGCGAAATCGGGACTCAAACGCCGAGCCAAGGAGCCCGCGGATGTACAAATCGGGCGAGATCTGGCCAAGCCTGTCAAACGTAGCCGGAAGGTGTCGTTTGGCGACTCGGTCCCTGTCATCGAGCTAGACTCCGAAGAGGAGGTCTGCTTAGCTTCCCGGAGTCCGAGATTCGCCGAGACGCGTTAACTTTCGGATTCGCTAATGCCTTTTCTTTTCTTTGTTTGCAGGATTCGGACGACGCCGAGGAGATGGCTCCCACGAAAGCTCGCGCATCTCAGCAAGTCGCTTCCGCACTGAACGACGACATGTCGTCCTACTCGATGCGGAGCTTCGATAAGTCGAAGCGGCAGCTTCGCAAGGGGGATCGTGGTGCGGATGAGGCCGCGAAACGTGTAAAGGTGGCCACTACGAAGAAGCCGAGGGTTGCCGAGGCCTCGGAGGCGCAGGTGTTGACACTCCTTAGCGTCAACTTTTACTAGTACTTTAAACCTGAAGGAGAACATGAAAACATACTAGTCTAGGGCTTTATCTGACAAATTCCACGAGTTTTGCATATTCTATATTTTCCAGGGGATTTTCCAGAAAAGGATAAAAGAAGGATTTCAATGCATAATTATCACGAAATTGATCCACATCGGAGCAACATCGCTAGAGGACTCAGGAAGGGTCTAGAAGACACCCGAAGCAGCGGGGCCCGCAGAGGAGATAAGGTGGGGCCGGCCGGCCCCACCCTGGGCCGCCCGGCGCCCTAACTCCACCGATCACCGCCGCCTTCTGGAGTCTTCCTCCCTCGGTTGCGTGGAGTCCAATCGCAGCATCCCTACGTTGATTTGAGGTCGGTTTAATCCGACGGTGCACATGAGATGAAGACGCGGATCGCTGACGTGGCGGTTCCTTGCCCCCTACTCCACCTCGGCCTATATAATGACGCCCAAGGCTCCCTCCTGGAGGCATTCTACACCCCAAGGCTTCATATTCTTCATTAGATTAGGGTTAGGGTCCCTCTAGTTGATCTAGTCTAGTTCATCTAGTTCTAGCTAGTTCATCTAGATGTAGCAATTAGGAGAGACTAGTTCTTCTAGATCTAGTCTTGTTTAGAGATTAGAGAGATTGAGTAGAGGAGTAGAGATTCTGGAGGAGCTCCGGCATGTCGGCGCTTCTTCGTGGCTGTATTCTTCTGGATTCAGCTTCCTCGCCCGGAGCTGCGTTCTGAGGTACTTTTGTATTTACTATTCTGATTCAAGTAAGCAGTCGTTTATATTCGTTCTTTAGTTCACATCTCATATTGAGGACTTTGATCTTGGTAATTGCTTGGTTGAAGTAGTATTTCGTAGTGTAGGCGTGGTGCCTAGGCTAGGTTTACTTGTGGATGTCCCCTGATTAGCCGGATAGTGGTAGCTCGCGTAGGTGACTTTATAGCTGCGTTGAATCCTCCGTAGTCCACTTCCGTTGATAGGACGAGGCAGTGATAGGTGTCCGGTAGGTAGATTACTCTGTTTCTTCTCCTATTCAGGTCACTTGCCCGATAAGACGATATTATACAAAAAGTTTACCTGTAGTCGAAATAGAGTACATTAGCTATTTCTCTTTTTCTTGATATGATCTATGCCTAATTGTAGGGTTAAGTCTATACACTTTGTCATTATCACAACTGTTCCCTGTGGATACGATATTTAAAACCTCCGGGTAAAATGTAACACTGGTATGATATCTCGTAAACTTGCGGATAATCCTACTTAAAATTTATTTAAATGGAGTGCAGTTAAAAAATACCAACAAGCATTTTTTGGCGCCGTTCTTGGGGAACGGTTTGCTGATTTTGACTTAGTTTAGCTTAATCTTGTATTATACTTTAATCTTTTCTTATTTTATCCCAGTCTCTTCAATAATTTTTGTGTTCATCCTTATGGATGCTTTAATCTGTTTTTTATCTCAGTCTCTTCATTATTTTTGTGTTCATCCTTATGGATGTCTTTAATTTTATTTCTATCTATCTTTATGACATGTGCGAAGCTTTGAGCCACCAAAATCTATGGAACCTATCATAACACTGGCTATGAGCTACGCCCATGTCTAATTAATATGATTCGGGATATCCTATCACCCGAACTAGATATGGAAGTCTCGGTAGCTAAAACATAATCATTCTATTCTCAAGATTTAGCTATCAATCCTAAACCCTTAAAATTTCACTTTAATGATTTAGACTTCCAGTTGGCTAAGATGCTCATAAAACAATACACATTAGATCTTCTCAAAAGAGCATCTTAGGAAAAGTGTAGTCAACTTCCTTTTCCTTCTGAAAGACATTGGAAAGAATGCAAGGATGGCATGTTGAATAATGCCATAGAAGGAGAGCTAACCCACTTAGGAATAAATTCTATCTTCTCCCCTTCTATGCTCACATTAAATATCTTTAAACCCATCTCTAAACACATCCTTGACCCCAATGAATCTTTCATGCTCTTTCTACTAAACTTCATAATAATCCTAGAAATCTATCAAGACATCTCAAAAATAAGGGTCATGACGATTATAGGAATACCCAAGAAGAGCAACAATGGCGAGGAATGCATAGAACATACTGGAAATACATATGCCATTGTGAAAGAATAGATGGAAGAAGATGAAGCTCTAGCATCTAAACTTGGTTTAAATTCAAATAGTGAACTTAAATTAATTTCTTTAATAAACAAAACTCACCCAAGTTTAGAGAAACCTTTAGAAGAGACCAACCTTAGGAACATCAATTCATGGGGAATCCTAGAAAATAAAATATCTAATAAATGTCATAGGCATAAAATAATAGAGACAAACTTATTACCTATAGACATCCATGAATAGACATCCCTAGAGTTTGAAAAGGGAGATTACATCGATGAGCATGGGAATTATCTCATTAACACTTTATCAAATCCATGCACATATGAGAAATCTCCCCGAATCTTTTGGTCTCTCTAATATTACCGCACATGAGATCTTTAACCCCCTTATTTTACCTGTTTATAAAATCATTAAGAGGGTGGTTGTAGATGCATATGTTTATCATAAATACTATAGATCTCGTTGTAATATGGATATAGGTGCACAAGGGCTAATGTTCTAGAGGAAACCACCTCACCAATATAAAAGTATGATAATCGGAAGGTTTGCTAAGAACAACTTTGTGTCCCAAAATAACCACTCTTAAAAAAAAAAAAATTAATTGAGCTTGCACCTTTTGTTATACCCTTGTGAATTGAGCAGAGTTATAATTATCAAAATATTCCTTTGGGTATTTTTGTCACTAACCATTTTAGGTTTGAAGTAAGAAAATAACTAATGGCGGCACTGTATGTCAAAACAACCATTATGCAATTTTGAATTACATCCACTCAAGCTTACATTTACTTTATAAAATTCCAGCTTGGGGGAATGGTCTTATTTAGAAAATTCTATATTGCTAATATTGGTTGTCTCTACTGTTAACACTTGGATTTTGGTAAAGACCAATGACAAAATGGCCGATTCGGTAAAATCTATGAGAAAGCAAATCCAACGCGTTCGGCAAATGAGTGTGCGATCGGCTAACTTTGAGCTATTCGGCAAGCGTATATGCTATTGACTTTGGGTGATTCGGCAAACATTGGTGCGGTCGGCTATCTTTGAAGGCGGTGGCTCCATTCGGGAAGCAAAAGGTGGCAAGCATGAAGCCGAATAGAAGAAAAGCGTGATGATCAAGGACTCCGAGGAAAATTATAGCAAGAGTCTCGCCATACTTTTGAGTTACCTTTAAAATATTGTGTAAGTCGTAATCTCTTAGGATTCATGTTATGTCCAGGGTATAAATATAGACCCTCGACCATTGTAAAAGATTATTCACAATCAAATCAATACAACCGCCCCGTGCCACGTTTGAGTCCCTTTTGTCGTGTCGTCGAAGTTCTTCGAGAGGAGCCATCGATCCGTCGACCTCCGTAAGTTCCGGCAACCTTGCTATCATGTCTAGTATCATGCGGTGGATTTAGATCTTGATGCAAGTAGTCTTGTTCGTCTCGATGGGATGGCCGTGCGGCAAAGCGTCTACTTGATGATCAAGAAGTCTTGGCTTATGCTTGGTCTATCTCGACTAGATGGCCGTGCGGCAGCGCCCGCTCGATAGCTTAGCGGGGCAAGATAGTTATCGGTTCTTGGTTAGATCGTGAGTCGTGCGGCTAGGATCCGCTCAAGGATTAGTTATCGGCTCTATTAGATTTGGCAAGATCTAGTAGATTCATTAAGTTATCACGTGGTGCATGTCTTTAATGTTTTAATCATTTGTAACACTCTTTTGCCCAATCTAGATTTGGTCGGTTTCGGCTCCTTATTTTATAAGATCTATTTGCTCTCTAATGTTCTTTACTCTTATATTGTCATGATAAATAGATCGTATGCTTACGTAGCCGAATTAGATCAATCTAGATTGTTACATGTTGCGGGTTCTTGCACGTTAGAAACGGTTAGACTTCGATAGGATCGGGTATCGTCTTGGCGGATGCAGGTCTTTGATTAGTTTATTCGTGACAACTTGTATGTTCCTTCTTCATGGACCCCGAGTCGGTTTGTATTGCCGAGCTTGGTTATGCTTCAATTCATGGTTAACTTTCACTTGTTCAAACATGTCTTCTTATGCATGCATGTTCGGTAATCAATACACTACATGTTTCACCTTCATATTAGCCGAATGAGTCGTATGCATGATTGGCGCATGCTTCTATAGCTGTATGTCGCCGTAAGTGGCTTCCGGGGGCGTATATACGGAACTCCTCGGTCTCATCCGACACGTTCCGATTTTGTATTTAACGTTTTCTTTGTCCCTTGTCGGTTTTTCGAGTCAACCGACGCGCACGCTCGGGATCTCCGAACCGTGCGGCCGTCCGATTGAAGTCACGCTTTTTACTTGCGTGTGTGCTTGGCGCGGGGTGCAGATTTTGTGCCAACACACTTTTTGGCACGCCCGGTGGGACAATCTCCCCGATTTAAGATGTCGGACGTCAATAACAATCATGTTACGGGCGTGACAATTTGGATGAATTGCCGACCCATTGAGAGCTACAGATGGAGCAAGCATGCGAGCAATACAAGCATAAATGCTTAATGTCTTTCTCCAAGAACAAGAGCAACAAGGTTTTTCGAAGCGGTCATTGCCAAGGGTTCTTCTTGCACATCAAACCGATTGCTCAAGAAGAAGAAGCTCAAAAGGTGTCGATTTGGTCCATAAAGCCTTGGCGTATACCATCGGGAACCACAACACGGCCTTTCTAAATACTTTTCGAGTAATCATGGCTAATACCTTCGGCCAAGCTGGCGATAAGTATTTTGAAGAGGGTGTGGGACCAATTCGTGGACCAGTGCTTTTCAACATTCCAAAGTATCGAGAGAAGCAAACCGAAGATGAAGGAACATCCGGGATTAACAAAGATGAAGTGGAGACTCATGAAAAGCAACCACTTCCTACTTACGGCCAAGTGGCGTTTGGCACTACTTGAAAAGAGTACCGCAATCTGCATACAAGATATCCGGCATCAAACAAAGTTACAAAGGAACATGTATGGGGATGGATATCATGAGTTCACTGACTATCTTTGCTCTAGATGCTCTACCGAATCCGGGATATAGAAGTGCAGCGGGAATACCATCCGGAGGACAGGCACGTGGAACTCCGAAGACAGACATTGACATAATCATGCGAGGATGGCTGATATGATGCAACATCAGTTCGGCCTAAAGCCAAAGAATCAATCCTATTCATACAAGTCTGCGTACCCGAATGGTATAACAGGGTTGCACTACCCGCAAAGGGTGAAGCCACCAACGGACTTAACCAAATTTTCCGGTCGGGATGATACAAGTACCACAGAGCATATTAGCCGATACCGATACGGCTTGGGGGAGGCGTCCACGACAAGCTTGGAGGATTCGGTATTTTCCATTGTCTCTCACAGGCCCGGCTTTCACCTGGTTTACTTCTCTACCAGTGATTCTATTGGTACTTGGGCGTAACTTGAACAAGTTTCATGCTTATTTCTTCACCGAACTCTTGAAAAGAAGGCTGGTAGACCTTACCGGTTTAAAGGCGAAAAGCTAATGAGACACCACAAGAATATCTTCGCAGATTCGGAGAAACTAAGAGTCTTTGCTTCTCGCTGAATTTACCGAACGATCGGTTGCTGGAATAGCAATAGCGGGGGATCTTTGCCGAATGTCGGGGAGAAGGCGTTTCGGCATGGAATTTGATGATCTTGGTCAACTTCGCTTCGGAGATTAGGCGTCATGAGTAATCAGGCTCGGGGTTTCAGAAGGGATAACCGCTATCATAAGGGTAATGTTGCTAGTGAGATGTATCGAGAGTTTCTGGAAGAAGCAACCGAGTACGAGGATGAAGATGAAATAGCTGCGGCCGAGTTGACTTGGGACAAAGAACCTACCCAAGTAAGTCGGTGGTGGCTGAAACAACAGAAAAGGGACTTATGATTTTGATGTGTCCAAATCGGATAAACTTTTTGATCTGTTGGTGAGGGAAGGACGCATCAAGCTACCGGAGGGGCATCCCATGCTACGCCCTAAAGGGATGAGAGATAAGAGATATTGTGGTTATCATAACACTAATTCTCACTCCATCAATGATTGTCGAGTGTTCGAGTTCGGATTCGAAGGCAATTCGGGAGGGACATCTGAAATTTGATGGCAAGATGAAGATTGATGGCAAACCTTTCCCTCGAAACATAATTTCTTTTTCTCTCGTCGGAATGGTCTCTGCAGATGACCCTAAAGGCAAGGGAAAAATGAAAGTGTTGACATCGAAAGAGCTCGAAAAAAATGGTAAGTAGACCCCAACCGACAGATTCTTCTTTGAAGAATTGAAAGAGAAAGTTCGGTTCAAAAATAGCCGAACCGAAAAGAGGTGAAACGTCCGGGCTAAGGGTGACATCACGAGTCTTCTTGAATAAATGGCGGAGGCAGCAAGAGCAAGAATATTATGAAGAACAAAAGTTCTTAGAAGAACGGTGGAGATATGAAGAAGAGATGTACCACCGAGAACAAGAAGAACACATGAGGGGAACTAGAACAGTCTCATTGGGGTTGTTCATTTTTTAAGCATTGTTGGAATGAAGGCTTGAAGTTTGCTAGAAACAATTGCCCGTAATCACGATGATCGTATTATGGCTACAGGGCAATCTCGAGTCAACCGCCGACCAGTCCATGAAAGAATTGGAGCTCAATTTCCGAGGACGATCGGCGTATAAAATTAAATGACTTTGATCATCGGAGGAAGAGATTCGCGGATCAGCATTGGATTCATCCCAAGAGCACGAAGAGGAAGGAAATACTCATGGATATAGATGGCGAAAAGGGCAATGGTGCCCTCCGGGGTTGAGGAAAAGTCAGAAGAGAAGAGTGCAGCGGTTGAGAAATAAAGAGCTGGAGCAGGCTGCTGCAGAAGAGAAGAAGGAATGGCGCCCAAAGAAGAAGGGTCCTTCGGGTGATGCATGCATGGCTTTCTTCCTCCCATCGGGAATTCATAGCTCCCGACAATCAAGAAGTACAAGAGGAGATTTACTCGATTTCGATGAAAGTGAGTTTCGAGGATCTAATGGCTCAGCTTATACTAACACGACAAGCAACTTTTGACAAGCCGGCCAAACATCGTCACTTGAAACCGCTTTACGTGAAAGGATACGTCAATGGGAAGCCTCTGACCAAGATGTTTGTTGATGGAGGAGCTGCTATCAATATAATGCCATATTCCACATTTAGAAAGCTCGGGATGACGGATGAAGATTTGCTTAAAACCGACATGATCCTTAGAGACTTTGCCGGCAATCCTTCCGACACTCGAGGAGTCTGTGCATGTTGAGTTGATGATTGGGTCTAAAACCCCGATCACTACGTTCTTCGTCATTGACGGCAAGGGGGGCATACGGTTTACTTCTTGGGAGAGATTGGATTCATGCTAATTGCTGTATTCCTTCAACCATGCACCAAATCCTTATTCAATGGATAGGGGATGACGTGGAGATCATACATGCCGATGATTCGGTAAGTGTGGTCGCCGGAGCCGACTTACTTGGGAATATGATGGTGTTGATTGTTTCTCCGGCAAAGTATGGAAAGAAGGTCCTGTTAATGTATTCAACAAGGATCAACGGCCGATCCAAGCGATCGGCTCGAACAGCAATTTTGATGGGTAACCCAATCGATGGCACCAAAGGAAAGTTGGGACACGGTTTTATGTCGGCCGACAAATTAGAAGAGATAAATGTTGGCGATGATTCCAAATCAAGGCCGATGTACATTAGTGCAAATTTGAGTCCGAATATAGAGAGCAATTAGTAAATCTTACGAAGGAGTTTAAAGATTGCTTTGCTTGGGATTATCTGAGAGATGCCCGGACTAGATCGTTCTATTGTTAAGCATCGATTACCTATTAAGTCGGGTATCGACCTTATAAACAACCCCCGAGGAAGATCTATAAAGAAGAGGTAATTGGCCGATGTGAAGAAGGAGATTGAAAGGCTATTGGAAGCAAACTTCATTCGGCCGTGCAGTGCAGCAGATTGGATTTCGAATATAGTTCTGTTTACAAGAAGAATGGGAAGATGAGAGTTTGTATAGACTTGAGAGATCTTAACAAGGCCACTCCAATGGATGGGTATCCGATGCCAATTGCCGATTTGTTAGTAGACGCCTTGCAATCGGGTATGAAGTCATTAGTTTTATGGATGGCAATGCTGGCTATAATCAAATCTTCATGGCAATAGAAGATATTTCAAAAACGGCTTTTAGATGCCCTGCCACATTGGTTTATTTGAATGGATCGTAATGACGTTTGTATTGAAGAATGCCGGTGCAACTTATCAAAGAGCCATGAATTACATATTTCATGAGTTGATCGGCAAAATTGTGGAGATCTACATTAATGACGTAGTAGTCAAATCTAAAGACTACAGAAGACACTTAGCTGATCTGAGGAGAACTTTGGAATGCACTAGAAAACATGGTTTGAAGATGAATCCAAACAAATGTGCTTTCGGAGTATCAGCTGGAGAGTTCTTGGGATTCCTTATTCATAAAGGAGGAATTGAAGTTGGAAAAAAGAGCATGGAGGCGATAGATAAAGTTGTTCCCCGACCAATCTCACGAAATTACAGTCCACGCTTTCGGCAAGATCAATTTCGTAAGAAGGTTCATTTCTAATTTATCGAGAGAGAATCTTGCCCTTTTCTCCATTATTAAAGCTCAAGAGGAATCAAGAATTTGTATGGGGTGACGTGCAACAAAAGGCTTTTGATGAAATTAAAGAATACATGAAGGCACCACCGGTTTGGTACCTCCACAACTTAGTAAGCCTTTCAAGTTATGCGTGGCGGCCGATACCCTAACGATAGGATCGGCCCTCATGCAAGAGTATGAAGGGAAGGAGCGAGTTATAGCTTATCTTAGCCGAAAGCTGTTAGACCCAGAGACAAGATATTCGGCTATAGAAAAACTATGCTTGTGTGTGTATTACTCATGTACCAAGCTTCGGCGTTATTTGTTAAAAAGCCGAATGCGTGATTATTTCAAGTCATGATGTAATCAAACATATGTTGTCAATGCCAATTTTAAATGGGAGAATTGGCAAGTGGATTTTAGCTTTGTCGGAATTTGATTTAAAATACGAATCGGCAAAAAAAAAGGTGAAGGGTCAAATTATTGCTGATTTTATTACGCAACATCATGACCCTAGCACCAATATAGTAGGCATTGTACCTTGGACTCTATTTTTCGATGGTTCATCCTGCAACAAAGGTGGGGGCGCTGGCATTCTATTAGTTTCTCCACAGGGGAATAACTTTTGAGTATGCTATTCCCATTGAATTTCATGTGACTAACAATCAAGCAGTATGAAGCATTGCTTAGAGGGCTTCGGCTTCTTGTAGAGATAAAAGCCGTCATTTGTTGAAAATCTTTGGAGACTACGAAATGGTGATCAACCAGTTGATTGGCCAATATGAGTGTAAGAACGACGCGCTAAGAGAATACTATGAGGAATGCCGGGAACTTTTAAAAAGCTTTCGGGTAGCAACCTTGCATCATATCCCTAGGGGGCATAATGAAGAAGCAAATAGGTTGGCCCAAATCGCTTCTGGATATCGTGAAAATCAAGAAGTCTTCACTATATGAGAGAATATTCCGGATCTTTGAACAGGTGGTTGGCGATTGGAGACATGAAATCATCAAATATCTGAAGGATCCATCACGAAAAAGTTACCCGAAAGCTCGGGTACAAAGCCCTTAAGTTCGTCCTTCTCAATGATCACTTGTATTACAAATCTATAGATGGAGTATTGCTCAAGTGTCTAAGCCAAGAAGAGGCCGAAAGGTGATGTATGAAGTGCATGAAGGATTATGCGGTGCACATCGGTCGACTTACCGAATGAAGTGGATAATTCGGAGAACTGGTTATTTTTGGCCAACTATGTTGGAAGATTGCTTTGATTATTATAAAGGGTGTCATGATTGTCAAAAATTTGGCAATATTCAAAAGGCTCCAAAGATCATTATGAACCCAATAATCAAACCTTGGCCATTTAGAGGATGGGGCATAGATTTAATTGGTCGAGATACATCCTCCTTCTAGCAAAGGACATAAGTTTGTGCTCTTGGCCACGGATTATTTTACCAAGTGGGTCGAAGCTATTCCATTGAAGAAAGTCACATCGAGAAAATATGATCGGTTTAGTTAAAGAGCATATAATTTATAGGTTTGGAATTCCTCAAACTATAACGACTGATCAAGGGACTCAGTTCACTTCTTGAATTTTGTGACTTTCTTTGAAGACATGGGAATTAAGTTGTATAATTCTTCTCCTTATTATGCACAAGCCAATGGTCAAGCGAAGCATCAAATAAGATTATGATTAAGATCATTCAAAAGAAGATTGATGAGAAGCCAAAAAAGATGGCATTCGGTTCTCAATGAAGCATTGTGGGCTTATCGGATGGCTTGTCATGGGTCAACTCGAACATCTCCTTATGAATTGGTTTATGGGCATCAGGCTGTCTTACCATGGGAATTGCAATCGGGTTCAAGAAGAGTTATGTTGCAAAAAGGATTTGGAAAAAAGAGGATTATACAAATTTGATGGTAGACGAATTGGAAGATTTACATTTTATTCGTCTCAAGGCATTGGAAAATATTGAGAAGAATAAAATACGTGTTGCCCGGTATTATAACAAGAAAGTTAGAGAAAAGCAATTCTTGGAAGGTGACCTGGTTTGGAAAACTATACTGCCGATTGGATCGAAAGACAGGGCATTCGGCAAGTGGTCTCCAAATTGGGAAGGGCCCTTTCGGGTAGAAAAATGCGTGCTGGCAATGCATATATTTTGAAGACTTTGTTTGGGGAAGAATTTACCGAGCTATCAACGGACGATATCTTAAGAAATATTACCCCATATCGAAGTTGGTTCGTAAAGAGAATTTGAATCAAACAGCCGATGAGATAACATCGCCTTTAGTGAAAAAAATATAAAGTTGGTAAATAGCCGATACGATTAGTGTCGCCTTCAGTTCAAAATATAACCGAATGATCTTATGTTGACCTCAACATTCTCGGTTTGGTTGGTTTATCGGGAAAAGAGAAAGATGAGATCCCGAATGATACTTGCTCGGTGACTCGTCAAATCGTTTGTGGCGTAAGACTAAGATCTAATCGACTAAAGTGATGTCACTTTGCATTCGGAAAATCACTCAAGAGCTGCTTTGAATCGAAAAAGAACACCGAAGGCATTCATTTGGCAATCAACACAAGATCATAAACAAGACACATTCTCGGAAGATGATTTTATTATTCACGAGATCAATCCCTAGTTACAAACTACTCCTGGAACAACTTATTAAGAACAGATTGGGGATTGGTGGATTCGGCAAGGGCGATAGTATGGTCCCCGTAGAGCTCAATTTGCTCCTCGATGTCCTCCACCTCGTGAGGATGACCTCTGCAAAGCCAACGGCCCGAGCAGAATAGTCCTCATTGGTGCGAGAGGACATCGCTGCCAGGCCGAGGGACACGCCAAGGTGGACACCTTGGATGACGGCCTGATCAACACGGCCATCCATGGCATCCAGGCGTGCCTCAGGAGTTTCTCCTTGGGCATTCACCTTGTCGGCCGCCCGGTCGCTTCTTTGCCTTCAAATTGAATCGTTCTCCTCGCAGAGAGTGCTGAAAGATGAAAAGTTAATCAAGACAGCGAAGAGGATTGAGAGAAAAAAAGAAATCTATGTGAGGATACCGAACCCGGTGATGGCGTCGCCGCGGAAGCGCTTGCGCTGATCCTCCCATTCGGCTTGCGCAATGCCGAACTGCTTGGAGACGTCGCCCAGCTCGGTCCGGGCTTCATCCCTTTCCTTGCGGAACCGGAGCGCCTCCTCATGACTGTACAAAGGGTCCTCGCCCTCTGATTCCGCCGGACCCCAAGGGTTGGCGTTGTATGAGTTGTCGGACTCAGAGGAGCTCGACGAACTCGAGGAGCCGGAGACTGAGACCGGCTGGTCTGAGGTTCCCGGTTGAGTCACCACCATCGGGGGAAGAAGGTGAGACTGGTTAATGATGACCCTCGCCCTAAGCAGATGAAGAAAACCAAGATTAGGGGAGATGAACAGTGAGCAAGAACACGCAAAGGCGGCAGATTAATCTTACCCATGGCGTTGCCGACGTCGCGGCCTGCTCCCTCCGGCCTCTCCCTCAGCAGGGCGTTTTCCATGGTCACCGGCGCTCGACATTGGTGATTTGGAGGTGGGGTTTTCTTCCTAAGGGTTTCGGCGAGAAGGTGAGAAGATGATGATGAATGCTAACCGGCGATGGTGGTGGAAGCCGGAAGAGGGCTTTATTTATAGGCCAAAATGGAATTCGTGGCGCACGACTCGGGGTATACCAAACGACAAAGTAGGGTTTACTTCTCTTTTGGGCCGTTACCGGACTGGGCCAAGCTCGGCTAAATCGAAAACGACGATTCAGAGGAATCGGCTAATCCTCTGATCGGGAAATCCAGAATGATGGCCGTCTGTCTATTCGGGAAGTTTAAAAACATTCGGCTATGTCGTCAGTCAGACAAGAATGGAAAAGACCAAAGCACAACAAGGAATACAATTGTTTGAAAATCACAGAGTGTTATTAGCCGAATGTTTTACTCATTTAAGAATAGTTTGATTGCGTCTATGGCGTCATCTCTAATTCGGTGACTTCTTCTAGCACCTTCTTGTCATCGTCCTCGAAACTCGGATTACGGTAAGCCTGGTTTTGATCTGCGATGCTCCTTGATGACAGATGATATCTTTGTTTTGGCTGCATCTATAGAGTTCGGCAAGGTGGCAATTTTATCTTTGTGAGATTGGATTCTCACATTCAATTGAGCTAATTGAGCTTCCAACCTGGCCTTTTCCTCCTCCATGGCTTCCAGTTCCGGTTCGGGGGTTACCAAAGACTGCTTAGCGGCACTGATCCGAGAGTGCAGATCTTTGACTTGATGCTTTTTTTCGTCGATTATCATTCTCAAGAACGGCTCTAGAGGCTATGTTCTGTTTTCTCTCCCGACCTTACCAAGGTGATCATCAAGATGAGTGGCGATTCTAGAGAGACCTTGAGAATTGGAGGGATGTCTTGGTCAATAAGCTCAACCAATTCTCTTATCTGGTCTGCATCTTGAACGAGAGCATTTATATCTTTGGCCAGTAAGAAGGATATCTCCTTTAGCCGAGCCTGGTTCTCTGGCCGATAACCTCTGCTGAGAAGTAGCCTCTTCACCACCTTCATTAATGTACTCTTCAATGGTGAAGGAGTAGGCGACGATCGGCTTAGTATCATCCTTTGAAAAAAGGGGAACCATTAGCCGATTGATCGAGTTATCTAGGAGAATCAATGAAGTAAAGGATTACCTTTGGCGCAGAAGCTTCTTCAGGCTGGCCCCTATCCTGACTTGATTGAGAATTCAGTTGGATGCCCGGGGATGATGAGCTCGAAGCTCGATGGGAAGATGATTCTTCTGACATATCATCCAGAAAATCATCTGAAAACGATTAATGGATGCAATGAGTAAAATTGACAAAAGAAAAGGAATAAGGGTACATGAAAAGTCAAGTACCTATATGACCGATGGCTCCCCTGAATTTCTGCACTATCGACAGGAGCATGAGGAGGAGATTCTTCTGCCGCTTCATCCAAAGAATGATCTGCTTCTATCAAAATCAGTTCATCTGGTGCAAAGAAAGGGGGCAATCAATTAAGGAAATAGTACCTGTATGGCCAGTAGTTTCTTGAATTTCTACATCTTCCTCTTGAGATACTTGAGGAGCTGTTTCAGTAGTTTTTGGTACATTGGCTGATCTTGAGGACCTGACCTGTGGCTGTAAAAGGAAAAGGAAAGTGATGAATATAAGCTTCATCATGATTCAAAGCAAAAATTGACCAGAGGTATACTTTTGGAGAAAGTTTGGATTTTTTGGATCTTGTTCTCCTGGGCACATTGACGTCTCTGCTTGACCCAGTGATGGTTTTTCTTTTGCCTTCGCTTCTTGAGGGTGCTGTGCCCAGAGCTGCTGGTATTTTCATGAAGGTTGCCAAGGATGGAGCATCAAAACCTAAGGCAGGGATGGGTCCAGCTTGATAATATTGAATGGCCTGAGAAGGAGGAATAGGCTCAAGGTCCTGCAGAAAGACAGTGCAATACTTAAGTTTAGAAGCAAAAGACAAAAAAGGAGAGAATGGTGAGTATAAGGAAATTACCTCACTGTCAGAGTCAAATTGATCATTGAAATCTTGACACAAAGGATGTACTGGCATGTTAAAAATATGAGAACGCCACTCTTGCCACCAAGAGGAGAACAGAGGATGAGCAGCTTCTATTAGCCCTAGAGGTAAAGGCATGAATTCTGTCAGGTCCCATCTAAGCTCAAAAATTTTCTTGGCCTCTATCTCATCTCCTACCCTCTCCCTGGGCCTTATAATGGTGGAAAAGAAAAGTCTTGGGGGCAGTTGCCCACAGCCTAATTGCCTGGCAAACATGTTTGGGTTATAAAATTCATAGGAAGGATTCAACAACCTCCCATGGTGAAACTCTGCTGGCAAGACACAGGGCTTAATGAAAGAATTGAAGATCTTTGTAGCAACCCTGTCTGAGCAGCCAGACTCATAGCTGAATTTGCAAGGCAGAGTCAGAGTGTCACTTTCTCTATAAGGGAGTCATATCACGTGATTGAAGCCTTTAAAGAATAGCTTGAATAGATGGCCAAGATCTATATCAATGGTGATAGCAGCTGCTGCTTCTCCATAAGTTTGACAGGCCTTCTCTTTCACTTGACCGTCCTCATCATCATTGACAGAGGGAAAACCCAAAGTGTTAAGGTCCACAGAGACTATCTGGTGCATGTACAATTGTAGCCACATCTGCACAAACCACCAGGGACCATTTACACAATGAATTTCCTCATTTTGACGCATCTGAACAGTGATCTGATGCATCATGTGATAGACAGCTCCCAGGAGATATTTGCCTAGAGGAATTAAAGTTTCTGCAGCCAGCTCCTCGGCCATTACCATGTGATTGAGAGTTGGCTCATTGGATTTGCCACAAAAGATGAATCTGCATAGCCACATGTTTAAAAAGGCCTTGTATTCTTTGTCGATCCACAAAGACTAGTTGACATATACGTTTGGATGTACTTGGTCCATCCACTTCAGTTGATTGACCCTTCCTTTGCTATTGTGCTTATATTTGGAGGGATATACTGGCTCTGTCACATTAAGGCCGGTCATCATGAAGATATCAGCCAAAGTAAAAGACATTGGACCATGACCAAAAATGAAAGCATTGGTAGCATCGGACCAGAAGTGGGAAGCTGCTATCGAAGAGAATCATTCCAAGGTGTTCCCGAAAGGGATAACTCTAAGCAAAGCTTGGATATCCAGGAGTCCCAAAGTGATCGCTACTCTTGTTCAAAGATCCTTTGGTACCACTGCCGCCATCCAAAGATTGGAGGGAAGGGCCAGGTTTTGAAAGTGCTTGGCCATCTGTTTGGAGGAGCAATTCCAGATTTGAAAGGGATCCTCAAAGTTTCTTTCTCCACAAATTCGATTGGGTTGGAATCTCCCATCGGACCCAAAAAGTACGAATCAGGATTGGGGGCATAAGGGATCAAAAATCCGTCCTTGTACTCCTTCAAAAAGATAATACGGCCGGAAGGGAATCAGGAAAGATGAAAGATCAAGGAAAAATTTGCCGAATACATGAAAGGAATCAAAAATACCTCTGGAACTCCATCAAGGGTCGCCATTGGGGATTAAAAGTAGGCTCGAATCTAGAACGAAGAAGAATCGGATTTTGAGTGGCGGCTACAGAGTTGAACAGTGTTGACCTAAATGAGAAAAGAGTCTGTGTTCAATTTCGGAACAAAATTACTTTTATCCCGAAATTGAGGGGGCATGTGTTAACACTGGATTTTGGTAAAGACCAATGACAGGTGGGCCGATTCGGTAAAATCTATGAGAAAGCAGAAATCCAACGCGTTCGGCAAATGAGTGTGCGATCGGCTAACTTTGAGCTATTCGGCAAGCGTATATGCTATTGACTCTGGGTGATTCGGCAAACATTGGTGCGGTCGGCTATCTTTGAAGGCGGTGGCTCCATTCGGGAAGCAAAAGGTGGCAAGCATGAAGCCGAATAGAAGAAAAGCGTGATGATCAAGGACTCCGAGGAAAATTATAGCAAGAGTCTCGCCATACTTTTGAGTTACCTTTAAAATATTGTGTAAGTCGTAATCTCTTAGGATTCATGTTATGTCCAGGGTATAAATATAGACCCTCGACCATTGTAAAAGATTATTCACAATCAAATCAATACAACCGGCCCCGTGCCACGTTTCGAGTCCCTTTTGTCGTGTCGTCGAGTTCTTCGAGAGGAGCCATCGATCCGTCGACCTCCGTAAGTTCCGGCAACCTTGCTATCATGTCTAGTATCATGCGGTGGATTTAGATCTTGATGCAAGTAGTCTTGTTCGTCTCGATGGGATGGCCGTGCGGCAGGCGTCTACTTGATGATCAAGAAGTCTTTGCTTATGCTTTGTCTATCTCGACTAGATGGCCGTGCGGCAAAGCGCCCGCTCGATAAGCTTAGCGAGGGCAAGATAGTTATCGGTTCTTGGTTAGATCGTGAGTCGTGCGGCAGGCTAGAATCTGGCTCAAGGATTAGTTATCGGCTCTATTAGATTTGGCAAGATCTAGTAGATTCATTAAGTTATCACGTGGTGCATGTCTTTAATGTTTTAATCATTTGTAACACTCTTTTGCCCAATCTAGATTTGGTCGGTTTCGCTCCTTATTTTATAAGATCTATTTGCTCTCTAATGTTCTTTACTCTTATATTGTCATGATAAATAGATCGTATGCTTACGTAGCCGAATTAGATCAATCTAGATTGTTACATGTTATTGGGTTCTTGCACGTTAGAAACGGTTAGACTTCGATAGGATCGGGTATCGTGCGGGCGGATGCAGTGTCTTTGATTAGTTTATTCGTGACAACTTGTATGTTCCTTCTTCATGGACCCCGAGTCGGCTGTATTGCCGAGCTTGGTTATGCTTCAATTCATGGTTAACTTTCACTTGTTCAAACATGTCTTCTTATGCATGCATGTTCGGTAATCAATACACTACATGTTTCACCTTCATATTAGCCGAATGAGTCGTATGCATGATTGGCGCATGCCTTCTATAGCCGTATGTCGCCGTAAGTGGCTTCCCGGGCCGTATATACGGAACTGTGCGGTCTCATCCGACACGTTTCGATTTTGTATTTAACAGTTTCTTTGTCCCTTGTCGGTTTTTCAGGTCAAACCGACCGGCACGCTCCGGATCTCCGAACCGTGCGGCTGTCCGATTGAAGTCACGCTTTTTGCTTGTTGTGTGCTTGGCGCAGGTGCAGATTTTGTGCCAACATCTACCTTTATTCAATTTATTAATCATACTCTTTCATCTCTGTTTGAATAACATTCTATAAACTTTTATGTTACCTTTGCTTGCTATAGTATGTTTAAGGTTTGGAGAAATTTCATATACCTTTTGAATTAGGCATGGTGCTTAGTTTAAACTGTTTTCTTGAGTCATAATTAGACAAGGTGTTTAGTTTGATTCTTGAACTAAGAGGTGTATTGATTTTACTTTCAAAGGCTTTTTGAATTAAGCGTGGTGCTTAGGTTAGAATGCCTTCCTAAGTCAAATTAGACGTGGTGTCTAGGTTGATTTTTGAACCGATAAGATACTTGTAGTAGACATTAGATATTTTGTTGGACTAACCCCTACAGAAATTCTCAAAATCAATTTGGGTAAGTCATGAGATAAATTCAAATTAGAGATGCGACAGAGTACATGCTTAACTTTAATAACTTTGTAAAAAGAAGACATAGCTCATTTATCATGAATGAAAGAACTATGAGCATTAATGATTCATTCACTTTATCTTCTACTACAAGTTACTTTGCCTTAAATCATGTCGTATAAAAAATATGATTTATGCTAAACAATATTAATATTATCTTTTCATTAAGCATAGACAAAATAAAATACTTGGACAAACAACCTGTGTTCAAAATCTGTATACTCCTTCGGGTATGTACTGTCTACTAATCTATTGCGGGCATAATAATAACTGGAGTGAAAAAAAAGTCAAAATATCAAAGAAGCAAAAGATGATAAAAGAATAGATGCAACAGAGGAGACAAGATGTCCATGAGCAACTCAAGATTCAAGAGGAAGGACCACCAGTCATTTACCATTCATCACTTAGTGCTATCACGCTCTAATAATAAAGGTAATATTTTAAGATAAGTGGTCACTTGCTCTTCTCTTTGATCTTGATGTTCACATAAATTAAAACACAAACATCTTAGAGTTACAATTTTAATTAATTAACCTAATTAACTCAACATGATCTATCTTTTAATATTATTCATGGCACCGTTCTTATAATCTCAGTCTTAACCAAACAAGCTAAAATATTATATTCGATCTTGGGAAGATGGACAATCCTTCCATTGGTTAAAGCAATTTATTCTTTTCTACCACGAGAACTTAATTGCAACATTAAATACTTAATCTTTTGATCCTACCACTTATGACATAAATAAACAATTCATGTAACACTAACTTTATCTTGTTCAATGTGCTTAAGGATAGAGAAGAATAAATAAAGAAATAGATTTGATTTTGTTGGTGTTTTACCACCAGCAGAACCCATGCACTTGATCTCTGCCTTGGTTTTGCAAACAGGGACAACACATCGAGAAAAATTTATTAAATCTACAAGTGAGGGTTCTGTGAACATGTACATTGAGCAAGATGCTGCCAGCCATAATTAAAAGCTCTACTTCAACCTATTGGTCAAATCAAAGAACAAAAGTGACATCATCATCACTAAAGGTATGCAACATCATAACCTCCATCTCTCAAGATGGAGAGATACACAAGAGTGGAAGAATAAGTTCTATCGGTAAACTTAAAATTCCGTACCCTTGCCATAAGCTAATATGGTAGTTATCTAATTAATTAGTATTTCTATCTACATTAATAATTTCGCTTTAGTATATTCATCTTCATAAATATTAAAAAGAAAATAAAAATCTTTATTGCTTCATTTACTGCATCATAAAATATTGAAATCCCTACATGAATAAACTTATGGTAACCCTATAGGAATATTTACTGTGGTGGTATAAATAATAATAATAATAATAATAATAATAATAATAATAATAATAATAATAATAATAATAATAATAATAATAGTAGTAGTAGTGGTAGCAAAGAAGATCATCTATGTTTACTTTCTTGCATTATGAAAGAAAAACCTAAGCCCCATAAGAATAAATATTCTATGTGGAGGCATAAAAAAATAATAGAACTATATATCATGCACTCACATTTAATTTCTATATAATTAAAATAGAAAATTCAAAAAAAAAAAAGAATCCTGCTAGAGCCTGTCAATTTAAATCAACTCAAAGAATAATCAATTACTTATTGGCTGACCGCTAACCTATTATTAAATTCAAGCCTCGAGTTTTGGTTTTCTTGTTGGAGTATAATTATGCAGAACAACATTATGACAAGGAGAGAGTCTATCGGTGGCATCCACTAGGGCCGCCCGCCGGTTACCTCGCTCAAAGATCATTAACACCAAGAATTGCAAACATCTAGCTTGGGGGGGAGCATCCCCTAGTTATCGGTAACTATACCTAGGCGATTATCGAGTCTACTTTATATAGTCATAAAATACCAAAAATATGTGAGCACATGAAGGTTCACAATAGTATCATAGAAAAATTTGAAAATGCTAAAACTATATGAGCACATGAAGGCTCACCCTTAATTAAGAAAAATACAAAAATATTCGGGCACATGAAGGCTCGATGCGATCGAAGGGACTAGCTTGGGGGAGATGCACCCCCGTTATCATCGTGATTAAGGTATGTCTTTACTATTAATTTTATTTTAGTAAGCTATAGTGTGTGTTAGATTTAATAATAGTATGTTTAAAGAACTCTCTCTCTCTAATCTTTTAAAGTGGAAATGATGAATAGTTGCTCTACTGAAATTTCTTTTAAGTGCCTAGATTTTAACCATGGATTCTCCCGAGTTTGGATATGACTGCTTTGATATAAGAATTTACTCTGAACCTAAAATTTGTGGAGGCACACGCTTGAGCTAAAGTCTAGGTAATTGATCGACAATGATACATGAAGGTCTAAGCTACTATTTATCTTATTCTTATCATTACTAAGTTCGGAGATTTATTTTGAAAACCTAAAATCTTACATGATGAGCTCTTGTATGACAAAATCTAAATTCCTACCAAAGCCATATATGATACATTTAGAATTAGAAAAACCTTTGCACATTTATGCTTGCTTGCTTTATTGAGTTTAGTCAACCTTTGGAATATACCTTATGAGAGTCTTGTCATGCTTTTAAAATCAAGATCACTTACGCACTCCACCCACATATGCATTACTCCTACTCTAGGAAGTAAGCGCAGTCATTTCCACTTTCATCTAGATCCACCTTAAAAATGTTTCTCTCCTACACCGGGAGTGTACACCCCAAAATATACCCTATAGGACAGCCCCCATTTAATTGCTCTAAGTTCTTATCATTACCTCTCCAATTATTTATATTCAAAGCATGCATGTGGCTATGCAAAAGTATTGAAAAAAATAGAAGAAAAAAAAAAAAGAGGGGGAGTAAAAGACGGACAAGTGTCTTAGCATTAAAACAATGGGTACATAGATGCCCGCCTCCCAGATAAAAGAAAAAAAAAGAGAGAATAAAGATAGCCCATGTTTTCCTGTGAGAAGTTCTAAGTTTTAAAGGAGGGAGTTATTTTCAAGTAGCAAAAGTAGAATTAGAACTAGCCACTAAATACCATATATACACCCATCCACCATACACCACACACAAGCACATCTTGATTTGATTGTATGCCTCGTTCTCTGTGGATCCATTGTTTGACTTTATAATATATGAATTGCAAGTATGTTCATCCTTGTTATTGCCACTCCTATGAGCTCCACTATAAATACTTAGTTGTAGGAAGGCATGACATTATTAATGCCTCAGTGAGATCCATAAATACCATATATAATAAGAGACTTGAGGGTGTCATACAATTAAGTTCTGAGTTTTATTTCGAAAACTTACAAAACTCGGAATATTGGTACTTGTGAAGAATTTGAGACATAGTGCTTCACTTGATTGTTCTATCTTTCGATTGCTCAAGATTTATGCACAAGCTGTAAAGCTCCATAGTTAAAGGTAAAATGGGTAAGTTTGAAAGTTAGAGTAGTTTTGTCTAAACCAAAGGAAAATTTATGTTTAAAAGCAAGTGAGCTTAAAAGAAATAAAAGTATTACAAAGAATTCCCGATCCAAGTTTATTAAGAACTAGATTTAGATTGTTTGCCAAGGGACCGGCAAAAGGTAAGCTTAGGGGTATTGTTGACACTCCTTAGCGTCAACTTTTACTAGTACTTTAAACCTGAAGGAGAACATGAAAACATACTAGTCTAGGGCTTTATCGACAAATTCCATGAGTTTTGCATATTCTATATTTTCCGGGGATTTTCCGTAAAAGGATAAAAGAAGGATTTCAATGCATAATTATCACGAAATTGATCCACATCGGAGCAACATCGCTAGAGGACTCGGGAAGGGTCTAGAAGACACCCGGCAAATGGGCCCGCAGAGGAGATAAGGGGGGCCGGCCGGCCCCACCCCCGGCCGCCCGGCGCCCCTAACTCCACCGATCACCGCCGCCTTACGAATCTTCCTCCCTCGGTTGCGTGGAGTCCAATCGCAGCATCCCTACGTTGATTTGAGGTCGGTTTAATCCGACGGGTGCACATGAGATGAAGACGCGGATCGCCGACGTGGCGGTTCCTTGCCCCCTACTCCACCTCGGCCTATATAATGACGCCCAAGGCTCCCTCCCCCGAGGCATTCTACACCCCAAGGCTTCATATTCTTCATTAGATTAGGGTTAGGGTCCCTCTACTTGATCTAGTCTAGTTCATCTAGTTCTAGCTAGTTCATCTAGATGTAGCAATTAGGAGAGACTAGTTCTTCTAGATCTAGTCTTGTTTAGAGATTAGAGAGATTGAGTAGAGGAGTAGAGATTCCGGAGGAGCTCCGGCATGTCGGGCGCTTCTTCGTGGTCAGTATTCTTACGATTCGACTTCCTCGCCTGAGCTGCGTTCGAGGTACTTTTGTATTTACTATTCTCGATTCAAGTAAGCGATCGTTTATATTCGTTCTTTAGTTCACATCTCATATTGAGGACTTTGATCTTGGTAATTGCTTGGTTGAAGTAGTATTTCGTAGTGTAGGCGTGGTGCCTAGGCTAGGTTTACTTGTGGATGTCCCCGATTAGCCGGATAGTGGTAGCTCGCGTAGGTGACTTTATAGTCGCGTTGAATCCTCCTGTAGTCCACTTCCCGTTGATAGGACGCACAGCCGATAGGTGTCCGGTAGGTAGATTACTCTGTTTCTTCTCCTATTCAGGTCACTTGCCCGATAAGACGATATTATACAAAGTTTACCGGTAGTCGAAATTAGAGTACATTAGCTATTTCTCTTTTTCTTGATATGATCTATGCCTAATTGTAGGGTTAAGTCTATACACTTTGTCATTATCACAACCTGTTCCCCGTGGATACGATATTTAAAACCTCCGGGTAAAATGTGACACCGTATGATATCTCGTGGCGCTTGCGGATAATCCTACTTAAAACTTATTTAAATGGAGTGCGGTTAAAAATACCAACAAAGCAGGCCTCCGGAGGAGCCCCTCATTCTTTTGCGAAAGAGAAAGGTCCAGCTACGTAAGAGCGCTTCTATCGCGAAAAGTCTTCGCGTTACCGGATATGCTCGATAATCGGCTTTTGGGTTTCGGACGCTTGGACCTTTCGGCGCAGCTTCGGGACTACGGTGATCCCTTTTTATTCTCGTTCCGGCTCTTCCGGGGACACTGACCCGCGAAAGGAACGATCTTATCATTTTGCTCGTGCTCTAGGTGCCTCATCCGGAGCGAATTTGGCGTGCAATTTCGATTGTAGCGAAGTCGGGGTCTTACCGGACTTTGATGAAGGCTCTTCGAAATACGTCGAATTTTGCTCCCGCTCACCGACCCTCCCCGAGATGGAGCGCGATCTTCTTGCCGTGGACAGCACCACCCTTGCGGATGTTTGCCGCATTCCACGAAATCAGCGTAAGTGTCATGATTTGGGCTGTGTCGTTGATGCTTTTGCGTGTTTCCTTTTAACTTCTCTCGCTCTATCAGCTTACTGACATTTTCGTTGCTGATTCGGGTTTGAAGGCGCTTTTGATTTCGCGCACTCTTGCGAAGCAAGGTCAGATTGTGAAACGGTCCTTGGAGCAGGACCTCGAAAAGAAAACCAAGAAGATCCAGGACCTTGAGGCGGAAGTTACTCAGCTTCACCGGGAGCGAGCGAATGATGCCCAAGAGAAGAAAGACCCAGCGGCTCGGATCCGGGGAGTTGGAGAAGATCGAGAGGAACGAAGCCTCCCGCAAGGTTGCCTTCGGCGAGGCCGCGAAAGAGGCTATCTCAAAGTACTCCCGATCTACAAGTCGCTCGGGGTTGAGGTCATGCCTCCGAGCGATGACGAGCCCGCCACATTCGCCTCCTGGCTTCGCTCCGAGTTGGATTCGCTTGAGGGAAACCTTCACCATGCGCGTGACTTCGCCGCAACCATGGCATTTCGCACTTTGTGCGCGGGCCTGGGTGAGGTGAAATGCGAGCACCTCGCATTCGTGGACTTGAGCAGCGTTGATAATTTCTGGCGGGTCCCCACCGAGGCGAATGACACCGCTATCCGCTTTTTCGAGCAGTTTTGGTGTCAGGGGGGTAGCGACCTTTCGCTCATGAGGGCTGCTTCCAGCCGGGCCAAGGTGCTGTTCCGTTGGGGCTCTACTTTCGTGATTTCAGTCTTCTCGTTTTGCTGCTGACTTCGGTTTCGGCTGCTGATTTTGCAGGATAATGCCGACAAGGACCGCCTTATTTCTCTGGTGAAAGACTATATGGCCGAGCGGGACGCCCGAGATGCTGAGCGACAGAGCACGGATGAAGCGGGGACGCCCGAAACTCCGGGTGCTACCTCCTCGCCTCCTGGGGCCGATGCTGCTGTTGCTGACGCGGCGGTAGATCCCTAGTTTCGCTTGGCATGTCGAATTCTTGGGCCTGCGCGAATGTGATGCGCGAAAACAAGTATATTTTGTAATGACTTGGTTGGTGACTGACTATGTGCGCAGGTTCCCGGTTGGGGGCCTGCGCACCCTGAATTCGTTTGGCCGCTGGCCATAAACCGAGATGGTCTCCATGTCGGCGGCTCGTCTTGGTTTCGACATCGCCAAAAATTCCCTGACGTGAAGCTGTCTGACTTCATGGACTCGCGACTTTCGCGGGCCATGATTGCGGATCGCAAAATCAAAAGTTTTTTTGCTTGTCTGGATCCGGCGGTTGTAGCTAAACGGCGCCGGGCTCGCCGCGCTCGTCGTCGCTCCGAAGGCGCATCCCATGCTGGTTCCGAGATTATGCTTTTAGAACCGAAGAAGGAACCTATCGAGGAGGATGTGGCGGAGGGCGCGCGGCGCTATTACTTTTATTCCTCCTTGTCGTAGTGTATTTTATTGTATTCGTTTTCGCATTATTCGTGCTGCTCTTGTTTGCTAATTCGATGACACGCTACCCCTCGCATCCGCTAGGGTGGTTGGCGAAAATCATGTCGTGAAATGGATTGGTGTAAGCGTTTACTTAAGATTATTTTCTTAGAAAAAGGCGCCACCCCTCGCATTATTTGGGGTGGTCGGCGAAATCACGTCCGCGAAATGGAATGGTGCAAGCGACTTAGGATTATTTTCTTAGAAAAAGGCGCCATCCCTCGCATTCGGCCGAGGCGGGGGTGAAATAGTGTTGCGAAATGGAGCGTAACCAGCCCCTTTAGCGATTTAGTTAATTTTTCTTTAGAAAAGGCGCCACCCCTCTCATTCACTAAGGCGATGGCGAAATAGAGTTGCGAAAAGGAGCGTAACCAGCCCCTTAGCGATTTAGTTAATTTTTCTTTTAGAAAAGGCGCCACCCCTCATTCGCCGAGGCGACCGGCGAAATAGAGTTGCGAAATGGAGCGTAACCAGCCCCTTAGCTATTTAGTTAATTTTTCTTTAGAAAAGGCGCCACCCCTCTCATTCGCTGAGGCGACTGGTGAAATAGTGTTGCGAAATTTATACATGGGTACACTCTCATGGAGTGCCCTTGCGGGTATTACGCGAGATTACATTACTTGATTTTACAAGGCTACCTCTCTTTGGGGGACTCTCAACATGCTCAGGTCGGCTTGCTTCATGGAACTAGCGTAGATGGTGTCTCATTGAAGGTTTCCTCGCCGCCGTTGTTGGGTTGTTTCGTGCGGCTTCGTGATTTGTCTTTTGGCTACGCGAAAGGCAGCGTCCCACCCGCCTTTTGCTCTTCCCTGTATGCCTCTCAAGCCGACTCGGTTTGGGTAGTGGTCCGATTTGATCTCTCTTGCCGTTTCCCGTTGCTACCCGCTGAGGTGTACCTCTGGGGTCCTGCTGTCTCGCCTATTTATTGGCGGCTTTTTCGTTATGCTGTCCTTCCTACATTTATTTTTATCCTGAGTGTAGCCTTAAATGAAGCGTTTAGTTGGGTTGTCCCCTGAATTATTGTCATTTGTTACTTGCTGCCTATATAAGGGCTCTTGGTTGGCTGAGCGTGGGTGTCTTGTGCGTCCCGTTTGTTGTAGCCCCCTAATTTAGGAGGATGCCCGGTGGTTATGCTTCCTTTGGAGCGAGGCTGTCGTATCGCTGCTTTGCGACAACCAATGTCATATATTGTTTGGGGATGGGAGAGCATTCGGAAGGCGGATCGGCCCGTGGCCTCGGGTCGGCGCGAGATTTGCGTTTTGCCGTTGTTTTACTATCTTGTACTTCCGCAGGATAGACGAGATATGTAACCTCGGTGCTGTGTGAAGGTTCCAGTTAATGTCAGTCCCGCGCATATGCTACTACAGGGATCACGGGGCGCTTGCTTGTTGGCGCTGAAAAGTTCGAATCACCCTGCTCTCTTGTCGTAGTTTCGGGTGGTCTGGGGCGATCTTGGGCTTGTCTAGGCCATGGATGTACGTGGATATTGTAACTATCTTGTGTACTTTTATTTTTTCTTATAAGGCCCCCTATTTTCGCTTATTGCTGTACTTATATCGGCTTCGCCCCCTCGCCTCTTCGTGGGATCGAAGTACATGGGCCCTTAGACCTTTTTCGGCTTCATCCCCTCGCATTCTCGGGGGATCGAAGTATGTTAGGCCCTTAGGCTTTTCTCGGCTTCGTCCCCTCGCATTCTCGGGGGATCGAAGTATGTTAGGCCCTAGGCTTTTCTCGGCTTCGTCCCCCCGCATGCTTGGGGGATCGAAGTATGTTAGGCCCTTAGGCTTTTTTCGGCTTCGTCCCCTCGCCTTCTCGGGGGATCGAAGTATTTTGGCCCTTAGGCGCTTCTCGGCTTCGTCCCCTCGCCTTCTCGGGGGATCGAAGTATTTTGGGCCCTTAGGCTTTTTTTTCGGCTTCGTCCCCTCGCCTTCTCGGGGGATCGAAGTATTTTAGGCCCTTAGGCTTTTCTTGGCTTCGTCCCCCCGCATTCTCGGGGGATCGAAGTATGTTAGGCCCTTAGGCTTTTTTCGGCTTCGTCCCCTCGCCTTCTCGGGGGATCGAAGTATTTTAGCCCTTAGGCATTTTGTTTGGATGCGAAAGGTAAAGGCGACTTCGCGGAGACGCTTTGCCGTTCGCATCCTTCACTATTACATCAGAGTTGCCGATAACCGAAACAAATGGTCTCCTTTGTCTCGCATTCGGCCTGCTTGGTTCATGTTTCATGCGGGATAAGTTTTACGAGATACACTTGGTTTCTTGTATCTCGCGGATGAAAACCGAACGACGCATGCGTAGCTTAGGTGTTACAATAAGTTCAAAGTTTGCTTAGAAAAGAAATCATTACATCTTCCACTGCTATTGCAGAAATTGAAATTCTATGGATAAAAACGCTTCATGTTGTCGGTGTTCCACGTGTGCGTCGTCTCGGCGCCTTCTTCATTGAAGAGATGGAAAGTGTTTTCGCCGACTTCGTTTGGCGGCGACGAAGGGTCCGTACCATTGCGGCGCAACTTGCCTTGCTTGTCGGGGGGTGACGGATGAGCACCAAGTCTCCGGGACCGATGTTTTTGCGAAGCACCTTTTTGTCCCTCCACGCCTTCGTTTTCGCATGATATTTATCAAGATTGTTAGCCGCCACTATTCTTGTACCTTCCACATTCTCCAGGTTGAAGAGGCGTCGATCTGCTGACTCTTCCAGGAGTTGAGTCCGAAAGGACCCGAGCCTGACTTCCTCCGGTGTAATTGCTTCTTCGCCGTATAGCAGCTTGAACGGGGTGAAACCTGTTGCCCTGGACTTTGAGATGTTGTGGCCCCAGACCGCGGTTGTTAGTTCCGCGGCCCATTTTCCCTTCTTGGCGTCGAAGAGCGACTTGGAGATTGCCGAGAAGATGAGTCCATTCACCCTCTCGACTGCGCCGTTTGCTTGCGGGTGATTGGCTGATGCGAAGGTGAGCTTGATGCCTAGCTCTATGCAGAAATTTCAGAATTCCGTTGAGTCGAACTGCTTGCCGTTGTCGCAGGTGATGTGGGCTGGGACACCAAACCTGCATACGATTCTTTGCCAAGCGAAGCTTTTGAGTGAGGCCGATGTGATCTTTTCCAGCGGTTTCGCTTCGATCCATTTTGTGAAGTATTCTAACGCTACTGCTGCGAAACGGAGATTCCCTGGTGCGGACGGTAGCGGTCCGACGATGTCGATCCCCCAGCGCTGAAGCGGCCAAGTTGGGACTATGTTTCTGGTGGGTGCAGATGGCGCGGACTGGTTTCTTGCGAACATTTGACATCCTTTGCAGTTCGGACGACTTGTTTTATGTCTTCTGCAGCTGTTGGCCAGTAAAACCCTTGGCGCATTGCCCTATGCGCGATTTCGTGCGGACCTCTATGTGCTCCGCACATTCCCGCATGAATCTCATTGAGCAAAATTTGACCTTCCTCCCTGCCGATGCACTTTAAGAGTGGAGCCACTACTCCGCTGCGGTACAGTTGCCCCGAGATCATAGAATATTTTCTGCACCTGGACTGCATTCGCTCATCTTCGTGTTTGCTATTTGGTTCGAAAGTTCCATTTAGGTATGCTATGATCTCCGATCACCAGTCCTCGCTCGCTATGATGTGGATTGATGCCGGTTTTTCCTCTGCTTCTTTGATGGCTCTTGCTGTAAGTCTTTGGTAGAACACATCACGGGTAACAGTGCGCTTTGAGCGGCGGCTTTTTTGCCAATTGGTCCGCCTCGGTGTTTTCGCCTCTTGGGATGTACTTCATTGTGAATCCTGTGAAGTGCTTCTCCATTCTTCTTCTTACGGCTGCTAGGTATTTGGCTAATTCGGGTTCTTTAGCGATGTAATCTTTTTCGACGTGTCCAACCACGACCTATGAATCTGACATGACAGTGCATCTTCTAACTCCCAAAGCCCTTAGCTTCCGAAGGCCGGGAGCACAACCGTGCGTACTCAGCTATATTGTTAGTTGACGCGAATTCCAGCCTTGCCGCTTATCTTAATTTCGGCCCCGAAGGTGGTGTGTGAGGGCGGCGATTCCCCGCACCGGCCGCTCCCCCCCGCGCCGTCGCATAGTATGGTCCACTCAGCTTCCTCGAATTGCGCTGTGGTGTTGTATGCCGCTGGTGTCCAATCCGCAATGAAGTCCGCTAATACTTGCGACTTGATTGCTGAGCGGTGCTCGTAGTCGATGACGAATTCATTGAGTTCGGCGGCCCATTTGGCGATTCTTCCGATTGCTTATTTGTTTTACGAATAGCGCCTCCAACGGTTGCGCCGAAAGGACTCTTATCTTGTGCGCTTGGAAGTATGGTTTCAGTTTGCGCGATGCCATGACAACCGCATAAGCTATCTTCTCGAGCTCTGAGTAATTTAGCTTGGCACCTGACAATGCTTCGGACACGAAGTAAATTGGGTATTGCCTCATTTTGTTGTCGTGCTCTTTCTCTTCGATCAAAACAGCGCTTACTGCCGATGGGGAAGCGGCAATGTATAGGAGAAGGACGGCCTTCGGTGTTGGCCGAGATAACGTTGTTTGTTTGGTGAGGTAAACTTTCAGTTCTTCGAATGTTGTTTGCTGTTCGGGCCCCCACTCAAATAGGTTTGAATTTCGCAAAAAATCCGAAGAACGGGAGGCCTTTCTCGGCGGATCTTGCTATGAATCTGTTGAGCGCCGCGAGTTTTCCGGGCCAACCTGCTGAACCTGCCTTCTTGTCTTCGGGGGTTGCATGTTGATGATTGCTTGAATTTTGTCGGGGTTTGCTTCTATTCCCCTTTCTGATACGAGGCATCCGAGCATTTTTCCCTGTCGAACTCCGAACACGCACTTGGCCGGGTTCAGTTTCAGGCCGCTGCTTTTGAGGTTTTTGAAGGTCTCTCCAAGATCTGTGATGTGGTCGCTTTTTGCCTTGCTGGCGACCACGACATCGTCGACATATGCGACCAAGTTTCGGCCTTTTTGTTTGCCGAAGACTACATCCGTCATTCGGGAGAAAGTTGAGCCTGAGTTTCTTGAGCCTTCGGGCATTCGGCGGAAGCAAAACGTGCCGCATGGTGTTATGAAGTCGGGTTTTTCTTCATCCTCCTGGATTCAACCATATCCGGTGGTATCCCCGAGAAACATCGAGGAGGCTCAGCATTTCGCTGCCCGCCGCTTTATCGACGAGCGTGTCGATTCTCGGTAGGGGGTAAGGGTCCTTAGGACAGCAGCTGTTTAGGTCTGTGAAGTCGACACACATTCTCCACTTCCCATTTGCTTTCTTTACCATGACGACATTCGCTAGCCATTCCGGGTACTGGACCGGTCTTATGACACCTGCGTCAAGTAGTCTTTGCACTTCGGCTTTCGCCGCTGCAGCCCTTTCCTCGTACATTTTTCTTAACCTTTGCTTGCGAGGCCTGGCGTCCTTATCTACGTTCAGGTTGTGTTGCGCAAGGTCTCTGCTGACCCCTTGCAGGTCCTCGGCCGACCATGCAAACACGTCTTCGTTCTCGCGGAGGAATGCGATTAATGCGTTTCTTTCCTCCTCTGATAGATCTGCTCCGAGCTTCACTGTTTTCTCTGGCTCTTCGGGGCGTATTGGTACTTCGATTGCTTTTTCCGATGGACGAGCTCTTCTGGAGTCCAGGTTTTTGAAGTCCTCCGATTCACGCTCTTTGGTGGCGACCTCATTGATCATGCTGTATCCGGGCATTGGTTTGCCTTCAATTCTCCTGGCGGCGACTTGGTCGCCGTGTATGGATATAACCCCGAATGGGGACGGCATTTTCATGCACAGATAGCTTTGCTTGATTATCATTTCAAACTTGTTCGTTACGCCTCTCCCGAAGATCGCCGTGTACGGGTAATCGATTGCCACGATATCAAATGTTATCAACTCCGTTCGGACCTTCTCGCCTTCCACGAATGACACGGGGATGCGTTTCTTTCCAATTGCGTTTATCTGCTTTCCTCTGAATGCATACAACGGATTCCCTGCTGGTTCAAGTGTCCGGGCGTCAAGACCCATTGCCTCGAACGGCTTGATGAAAAGGATGTCGGCCGAGCTGCCTGTGTCAAGGAGAATGTTGTGCAAAGTGAAACCGTTCACATTCGCGCTTATGACGAAAGCATCGGTGTGGGGGAAATCTCGGACTTGGAAATCCGATTCGTCGAATGTGATTTGGACTTGGGACCATGCCGGTCTATTGAGGGGTAGTCTCGGGGTTACTGTCATTACTCTTCGCTCGTACTCTCTTCTAGCTCTTTTGGTGGCGTGTTCCTGGTTCGATCCGCCAGTTATGGCGTAGATGTTTCCTCTCGACGGGAGAATGTTGTTCACTGTTGGCTGCTCTTGGGGCGAGTGTTGGTATTGGTTCTGTTGGCTGGATTGTGGTTGGTCTTGGTGATGGTTGGAGGACATCGCCGCCGATTGTGCCGGATGCATGAAGTTCTGTTGCGGGGCAAAATGCGGTTGATGCCAAGTGTATCCGGGCTGAATATATCCCTACATCGGTGGCGCGGAGGCTGCTGGATGATGCGCTTGATTGTATGCTGGATTTTCAACTTTGGCATTGTGGAATATGTGTTTGTGGGCCTCACTTCCGCGTGACGCGTCATCCTTCTCCTTCATTTCTCTGGCCAGCTTGGAGTATCTGCATTCCCGGGTTGTGTGCCCGGCGTTTTCGCCGCAAACAAAGCAGAATAGTGGTCTTTGAGGTCGATCTCCGCGACCACGGCCTCCTCGGCCTCCACGTATTGCTCCTCCACCCCTTCCTCTTGGCGGTCCCTCGAAGTTACGGGATTGTGGTTGGTTTTCGCGGTGTTCGGTTTCTTGGCTGGAGCTTCCTGATTCTTCGCGGAGATTGTTTATCGTGCGGAAAGGCTTCACGTTTCGCTGGTTGTATTGTGGTTGTTGCTGGGCGGGTCTTGGTATCTTAGGGGCTTGCCGTGCGGAGTTTCGGTTTGCCTTGCGCCGCCGGAAGTCGGTGTCTGATTTGGCGTAGTCATTCATAATACGGAAAAGTTCAGCAACCGAGGTTGGTGGTGAACGAGGCAAGAATGCCGCGCACTGGCCAGTTGTGAGGCCTTCGGTTGCCGCTGCGATGACGGCAGCTTCTGGCACATTCGGCGCTTGCGCTTTTACTTGGATAAACCTCTTGATGTAGTCGGAGAGGGGCTCGTCGTCGCGCTGCACCACGCTCATCGATCTCTCGTTGTTTTCATCTCGGGTTGATAACCTTGAAACGTTGCTAACAGCTCTGCCTTTAACTGGTCCCAGGACTTGATGGACAGTGGCTTTAAAGTGATGAACCAATCATGGGCAACGCCGTCCGCCGCAAGGATGAATGATTTTGCCAGGGCTTGGGTATCCCCTCCTGATGAGAAAACCGCCGTTTCGTACGCTGCGATGAACTTCTTTGGATTTGACTGGCCGTCGTAGTGTGGGATCTTTGGCTTGTAATTGGGTGGCCACGGATATTGTTGTAGCTCGGTGAAAGTGGGGATGTGTCGTCCCACTTTGCCACTACATCGCCCATTCGGCCGGGTCGTGCCGCCGGGGTGGTTTCCCAGGCGTTAGGGTCTATGCCCCTTCGCAATGCTTCGACCTCGCGAAATAGGGCATTCCGCTTTTCTTCCGCCTGGCTCACCATGTCTTGTATGCGAATTCCTCGCTCTTTCTCGGCCAACAGTTCGGCGAGTTGTTCTTTCTCTTGTTCCAAACGCTGGATTTCTTGCTCGAACTCGCTCAACCTCTTGAGATGCGCTTTGCTTGGGCCATTGTTTAAATCGTCAACTTCTTCTTCTTCCTCCATCGTGTCTTCGCCTCGAATGTCTTCGGGCTCGTCATGCACTTCCGCTCCGGGAACCGGGGCAGCGACTACGGAATGCGGGACTACCGTGCCTCCGGGAGGGGCTGTCGGCGGTTCGACCACATCCGCAGGCGCGTCGTCGGCTGGCGGAGGTTGGGCGGCTTCCACCACTTGCCTTTTGTCTTTCCTTGGAGCCATGAAAAGCTCGTGCAACAACCACGGTGGGCGCCAATGTTGTTTCAGCGAAACAAACTAGTATTACCGAATAGAGAAAGTGATACAATTTGTCGGAGCATCGAAGTGGCAGGCTAAAGCGCACTGAAAACCACTCGGACCCCCCGACTTCAGGGGGAGTCGCCCGCCTATTTATAGCCATGACCTGCCCGGATATGGACGGCTCTGCCCCTCAGGTCTCGGCTGGGAGCACAGCCACCCTGAAACCCTAGTGATATAATCGTCCGGCCCTTCGACCTGCGCCGTGCCAAGCCGAGACGGTGGGGCCGGACAAGCTCTGACTAGTGGACCTCTGGCTCCCCCCCTCCTGCCGCAGCGCCGAACTCGCCTGCTCATTCACCGAACGCGGGAGCCGAATGTGGGAGCCGAATGCGGGAGCCGAATGCGCTGCGTCGCCTTCCACCTATTCTCGCAAGAAACAACCAATGGTTAACGCTCCCGCCCTTCGGCCCGCGCACTCATTCGCCGCTCGGATATTGCTAATCATCTCGCCGGGCGGAAACGTGACCGAAACTCAGCCGGTGGAACCACTGGTACGTCCATTCCGTCAACGTGCGGTGCGTTCCTCTCATTCGCACCCGCGAATTCAGGGAGTTCTGGCCTCGCTTATTCGGCTCTCATTCGGCGATTCACTTCGCAGCCGAGCGGTGGCGCCGGCCTCGCCTTCGGGCGCCCATTTCGCCTGGTCGATTCGCTTTGCACTTGGCCTTCGGCACGACTGTGCGATGCTCTGGCGAAACAGAGGCCCGAAAGGCGAGCCTTGCCCCCAACATAAAGTTTAGCTAACCTTCACTCACCGCCTGTGCCTGCGTGCAATTCTAGATTACTGTATATGTATATGTATATGTATATGTACATGTATATGTATATGTATATGTATATGTATATGTATATGTATATCAGTATATGTATATGTATACTAGTAGACATGCACGTGCGACACGCATGTGTGTCTATCAAAATATAATAATTTATTAATGGATGAGAGAACAAGAATATTTCGATAAGCTAATACATGAAAATTTAGAATATTGTCATTTTATTATGAAATTCAGGTCTGCAACATAATCATTTCGTAGATCCTAACTAAATTAGCAAAAGTGCCACATCTGCAACATAATCATGGCGTAGCTCCTAACTAAATTAGCAAAATTGCCACATCTACTAATCCTAATCCCCACCTTCCATTGCCTTAGTGTAATAACCATCTCACCAGTAATCAAACCACACGAAAGCTATACAGTACAGACAACCTGATTGATGTAGCATGTTTGCATCTGAGATTGCATCATAGTCATGAAAGCATAAAAGATCAGCTATGTAGCCGTTGGCCAAGGTATCAATGGTCCGTTCATGTTCTGTGCTGCTGGAGCACTATAGTGTCTCATCTTCCATTTCCACTACTGGATCATATGTAACTATTCAAGTTTGAAATGGCAGCAGCCTTCACTCTCTTTAAGAAATTTCAAGACCTGGTATTGTAGAAAAGTTGTAAACAAGTATGCTGAATGGACCAGTTCTTTTTTTTCTGAAATTGCAATTATGTTTTTTTTTTTTTTTACTTCTGTACTTACCAAAATGACATCAGTAAAAGATTCACTTGCGCTACCATGAATGAATTCGTAAGAAATAATAATTAAGTATTTTTGTGTGCAACAACAAAGAATATAGTACCAGTTCTGCCCAAATATAATCAGCATGTCCTTTATAAACTGTATATAATCAGCAAACGATATGCGGTTACAGTTTTCTTCTAGGATCGTCGATCAAGCCACCGTATATAGAAAAATATAAAGCATTTCCTGGTGCAATGGGTTTTCTTCAAGAAAAAGTACATAGACATCAATCTTCTAGTTGACATTCCCTAATGAAATAAATTAATACTCAAGAGCCGAGTACCTGAACAAGAGTAGTTTGTTAGCCAATTTAGATTTGGTGTTACCTAATATAACACCTATCTGAAGCCCAAACATGATACACAACCCCGAAAGTTTCAGTGATGTCAGTACATGTTAGATGGGGAATCAAAGCTGGCACTTTGCTGACCCAAAATAACATATTTTAAATTTCCAAAATGCGATAATGTTACAATCAGGTTCAACATTTTCTGATTTACAAGCGGTGTGCTTCGAAAAATAAAGAATTGATGCATTGAAAAAACACACAGAGCAAAGTGAAAAATGTACCTGTAGAAATGACAATGACTGAGGTGCATGTCAACATGCTCAAGCAGGCAGCTAGTGCGCCCCGATTCAGCATATCTTTGATGGTTGAACATGTACCTCGCCTATAGCTAAAAGGCTATCTCGCAAACATTAGGCGCATCTTATCCGGCCACTCGCTCTTATCCTCACCTATCGCTAACCAGCAATCTAATGTATGATAAGAGGAAAAAATTGAGCACCAAAATGAGCAATATTTCATATCATATGAATCAATGGCAAATGTGGTGTCAAGATCTGTGGAACATTTGAAAAGACAACATCAGTAAAGTAACTCAAGTAAACAATACCATGAAATACTGCTTAAATATATCGTGAGGCATTCCTATTTAATAAGGTTTACTTGAAGTGTCCAAAAAATTTATTGGTGGTGACTGTTTGTTACATATAAATCATTTAAAATTCGTTGTTCTTTTTAATGAAATAACACTCAGCTCTCCTACATAGAAAAAAAAATATTTTATAAGCTGAACAGACAACAGGCAAAACACACAAAACACACAGACGGGTGGTTAGTTCAAGGAAACAGATATTCATAACGCAGAGGTCAATATATGTACATAGAAAAGGACCAGTTTCACCTAAATATGGGCATATAGCATCCAACGTAAAGCATGCATATCTAAGTCGTCGTCAAATCCTACAAGGTTGTTTTATATGTTACAGATAATAGACCTGATGTTTGGTTACAGTTGAAATCATTGTTCTTTTCCTTCCCAACATTGAATTTTATTATTATTTAAAGCACAACCAACTGGATCACCATAGGATCTGGAGTTACCAGCATCCTCATCCTGAAAAAATAATGATATGAACCCAAATGATAGGAGCAGCTGTCTGAATGTCACCAGAAACGCAAGGTGTCACAACGTAACCCTAAGGTGAATGATACAAAAATTGGCTAAAAGGAATACCTCAACTCACCATATGCTGTTATTCTTTCGTACTTCTGAGTCCTTTCGCTCATCTCGCTTCTTTTGGATATCCTGTGCAATCTTATCATCTTTTGACTGCCGAGCCGTGGAAAGCATCAGAAATTCCCTCATCTGGATGACAGCTGGAATGATGGGATTCAGGATTAACGTAACTTTCCCAAAATAAAGATGGGTCCGCTTAGCAAAACAAATCTAGCCAGGATTATCTGGATCGGAAACTGTATTATGTACAGAAAGAAAAAAAAAGAATAGAATTAGGCTTGGATTTGGTCTTGAACGATCCAAAAGTAGATGGGGACAAATTACCGGAAGATTGGTATGGATCTCCGTGCGGGGCCGTTTCATTCCATCGAGTCATCGACGCCGAAGCCGAACGACTGAGGCCGGTCTTCTGCTTGCTCGCCTAACCGCCCTTCCCGTGCCCCTCCGCCGGTCCGCCCGATCGATTTCCACGCCATGTACGGCGTGCTGCCCTCTTCCCCGGCCTGCTGCGGCGCGCGGCACAGATGACTCGACAGGCAGGAACGCGGCCGTGGGCACTCGACCGGCGGCGTGCTGCCCTCTTCCCCGGCCATGGCCGGATAGCAGTTCTGGGTTCGGCGTTCGGCGAGAACTCCTGGACGGCGCAAAGGAAGCACGGCAGTTTTTGTTTTTCCGCGGCCAGGGATCGGAGCGAGGAACCACGGCTCTTGGCGTTGTCGCGAGGATGCCGCGCGGCTACGTGCGGGGCGGGTAAGAAACTTCACCGGTGAAAAAAGATTTTAGCCGCAGACATTCGTTCCTTCGTGGAACGTGTGTTCCATATGTCAGGATATACTTAGGCCCACAGTTACACTTAACTAAACACGTTGGATCAAAATCTAAGGGTGGAGGACTCACGTGGGTAGGATAGTTTTAGGTGAGAAGTATTTTTAAATCCTGAGCTCCTTTATAGTATAGATGTATATGTATATCAGTATATGTATATGTATATGATACCAGATACGTATGTGCGCTTCGCTGCGCTGCTATAGCCTCAAACGCTAGCTGCCGCATTAGTTACAGCTCTATTAGCCATGCAGAAGCATAGGTTGGTTCTTGATTGCTGTTTTTGCGTATAATAATAGCAGTGAAGTTTATTATCTGAAAGAACGTATACGAACTCGCTTGTCTTGCCTTTATATTGTGCTATAGAAAAAATAGCTAATAATGCGATATTGTATTTGAACAATACATATAAATAATTTTATTGGAATATTTGAGACTAAGGAGCCGAACAAATATATATATATATAATTGCATCCCACTGCCGACCGTGGAAATACGTACATGCGATTGCGTAGATCACACGCATAATCAGCTGGCACCAAACACAGCTACGCGGCGATGATCCTGTAGTGGCCAGGAGCAGGGGATGCCTCTACATGCGCCAAATCTCCCGCGTGTAAAGATTTACATATATGTACGGGCCATTCTGTGAAGCAAAGCGGAGGAGAGCAATAGGGATTCCGTCGATCGGCCGGCCACGTACACCGCGTGCTAATTTCACCAATTTGATCGGTTGAATTCAACAGATCCATGCTCGATTCACAGCATACATGCAATGCAATCCTCTTTAGGGCTTGTTCATTTTATTCCCAGACGAAAGGAGTTGAAAAGGATTGAAGGAGGATTAAATTCCCTGCAAATTAAAATCCTCTACATTCCTCTCCAATCCTCTTAATCCCTGTGGTTCAGGGATTTTAGAGAGAAGAATACTGCTACCTAGATCTTTGGTCAGTTGAATCAACGCGTATGTATGCCCTCTACGTCCACACATTACTTTAATTAACTCAATTGATTGATGAGCCAAACCCACCCACGCGCGTGCGTGACACATACACAGGCACTAGAGCTGGAAGCCACTGCATTCCACTGCACCCTCGCCGACGTCAAGCGGAACCAGACGGGTCACGTCAGGACGGAGACGGCGGCATGGGGAGACTGAGGGGCGGAGGCGCATGTTCGTGGGGTTGGGTGGGGTACCAAGAGTGGGGTCCTAAAGTTTTTTTACAATTACACAGTAAATGTAGACGTCCATAACATGTACGTTCTCTTATTCCCTAAAACATATGTACATAAAACTTACCCCTATAAGCACCTCCGAAAGATTGAGCCGACATATTTGGAGATTCCCGAAGCCACCGCAGGCGCCTCGTTGTCGACGGATATATTGAGCTAGGCCTTTGGGTGTGAATATCTTTAATTCTATATCTGAAAGTTAGTGTATCCTGGTAAATCGAGTACTGGTAGTAGGGATGAAAATGGTATGGAAAAATTTTGTACCAACCGGTGCCATATATTGTAAACCATGTGCTTGGAGGTCCTTGGAACGGCCGCCAACACATGAAGGTGAGTGTAGAGGGCAAAGAAAAAAATTATAGCCTGGAATCCAGATGAAGCTTTCATATATATGCATACAATGAGGTGCTGTTTGGTTCGAGGACAGTTAACGCAAACATAAATGTTACATGCAGTTCACAGCGTCCGCGGGAATAGAATATGGTTGTTCACGTGATTTGTTTGGAATCAAGCACACGACCTCACGAAAGCAGTTGCATGGTAACGGAAACGGATAACGCTCGCCAACGGGTGGAATTGATTTTACACAGGCCATAACAGGTCCTGCCGTGATGCGATTACAGCCAAAACAAACCAAACGCCGATTACAGCCAAAACAAACCAAACGCCGTAAGTTGCGGAAACTGATAGCGGGGAAATAAATAGTGGCGTAAACCGATACCGGGGAAATAGATAGCAGCGTGAATCATTTACATTACCTGTTGAGCGAACCCAACGGCACCTGAATTGCTTGCACTAATGTAAAGAAAACATGCAGCTTGCGTGAAACCTCAAAATTTTCATTCCCTCACTACTGGAAACTAAAAATTTTCTGTCGGTATATCCTCGACAGAAGGTAAAGTGAAAAGAATTTGCAAAAGTCTAAGAAACATTTATACTTGAAATATTTAACTAAGAAAGTTTATAAACACAAATACTCAAACAAAAGCATGTATATATAGGCTCTATAGGAAACTTGTCACCATATCAGTTATTTCACATTCTCTAAATCAGTAACCATACTCAATGTTACAATTACAATCAACATTCAGGTGCATTCAGCATTCAATGGTTACATAATTATTTAATGGTTTATTAAGTAAATAACATGGTAGATAGAACATAGATTGTACTCTTCTAAACTAAAGATAAAGAATAAATATTTTGCTTATTAGTCACAATTAGCGGTGCTAAAATATTTAGCGGATAAACCAAATACAGGTGTTTAGTGGAGCTAAAGTTTCTTTAGTGAAAATAATAGAACAATTAGTAATATCGTGTCGGTAGGCCCTTTGAGAAAGCTATAGCAATGCTTAATAATGCTAGAATCGAACAGAGAAACTCTACGATAAGCAAATTTAAATATATTCATTTATTAACATCCATACAAATAATACGAAGAATACAGACATCCATATTTGAGCTTATATAATAAATACAAAATACAAATTTGGACAAAATAAATAAGTGGACGTCTATCATTCGTACCTAATAAATAAGTGGATTTCCAACGACGATGGCATCTAAATGCCAAAGCACAAGCGCACTAATAATTGATGTACAAAAGGTAGTGAAACAAAATAAACGCTACTGTGTAAATGTAAATGGGATGCATGCCATCTCGTACACGCGAGCAGGCCGGCGCGCGGGCGACGTACGGTGAAGGCGCGTGTCGCGGCGCTGCTAGCTCTGCCCCGTACGGCCGTACGTGCGACCGACAGCACGGCGCAGCTTCCACCATTGACGTATATTGCACGGCCATGCATTTTTCCAACCGTGTCCATGACGAGACAACGACGTGGTTGCTCTACTTGCTAGTAGTGCTGGAACTGAGATCACTGGTGCCTTCCCTCCAGTAGCTGGGCCTCACGGATTTTTTTTGTTCCACAACACGGAACGGAGCCGTTTGTCATCCCGTTAAGCCTCCGTCCAATCTTTTCCCCTTCTCGGCTTCTTCTCTCAAAAATGAAACCTGCTGTTCGCCAAGCGTGCATGGCGTCAGGACCTCGATGCAGAAGCTTATCTCGAGCGCTGATCCAGCCACCGGTGGTCGAAGGCAGCTGATCTAGAGTACCAGTCCGGCTATTGGCTCGCAGGGCGATAGCTCCGGCCGACGGAGATGCGCGAAGGCGGCAGGAAGCTCGATTGGGATGAGGCGAACATTGAAATCGACGGTGAGTAGCTCGATTTGGTGTACATGACTTCAATTCCGGCAGCGGGATTTATGCTGATGTATTTTGAGTTGGGCAGAGATGACTTCGACTTTGATTTTTGGTGTGGCCTCGTCTGCTACATCTGGGACATCTAGCAGGCTGGAAGATGTGAAGTTGGGCATCAATCCGGCAGTATACTGGAGCTCGTGAGGCTCTTCATTTAGATTCTTCCAAAACGATCGATGTGGTTATTCAAAAAGAAAAAAAATGGTCTGCTTGTTTCAATTGCATCCGGGAAATTATGGTTTTCTGCTTGTCAAAGAGAAGGCAGCCGTGCTGCGTCGCTGCCGCCGTCACGGGTTCTGCCCCGCGAGTGCCTGCGTGCACTTCATTAGGTCTTCGGATCCACCTGGGGAGAGTGGGGGTCACGAAGGTCGTCGTCCGGGACATCCTCCACCGGCGACGTCCACGGTGACAACGACGAAGGGGCCACTGCCTTCGAGCTCGACCGGCAGCGCTTCCGTCGCTTCCTGTGATTAGGAGAGACAGATCGTCTGACGGCGGTTCTTTCTTCTCGTGGCCGGCGTGGACGGAAAAAGTAAACAGGCCCACCTCTAATGAAGAACGCATGGATGCCGTCCATAAACAGGAGACACAGATCGGGACACGCGAGGGGGACACACAAGCTGCGGCCCTCCTAGCTAGTCCTAGTGCTCAGCTGGAACGGTCCGGCCGCGCCGCTAGCTGGTGTGGAGCGCATCATGCATCCATGTGTGGCAGAAACGCATGCATGCAGAGATGACACAGGAGCCACCACTGCACGCGCACTGCACGGAGACGTATCAACCTTGCCAAGTAACCACATCTCTCCTCCGATCCTCGCCCAAACCCATCTATACGCGCATGGATATGCATGTGCATGCATGCAATGCCCATTCCTTTTCGTTTTGCGAACAAGACACGTACGCCGGCAGATGTATCAGGAGCAAATGCAATAGAATCAAAATTTGTTCACATCAGCGTTTGGTGAAATTTTTTTTTGAAATTTTGAAAACCCCGTAGTTTACAAACTAAGCATCCAGGAGACTGAAAATTCTGATCACAGCGTCGCGTTTTTTAGGATAATAAATATTTCAAAACAAGATCCTCTATTGATATATATTTGGATATAAATTTGTTAAAAGGAATGAACGTTTGTCTTATGAAGGTAGAACATTTGCTTTTATTAAGTACTCCCTCCATTCCAAATTGTAAGTCGCTTTGATTTTTTTTGGTTCATCCATTTTGCTATGTATCTAGATATAATAATGTGTCTAGATATATAGCAAAATAGATGAACCAAAAAAAGTAAAGCGACTTACAATTTGGAACGGAGGAAGTAGAAACGAACAATGCTCTAGGCCAAGAAATAACACGTTCTGCCTTCTCATGAGAAAATGCACGTTTGAGGTTCAGAAATGACAGTATTCGTCCAGATTTGCGGCGAGCGAGAATAAAAGTTTAGGTTCATGCTGGACTGGAACTGTACGAGTGGGAGGTCGGCACGGAATCTAGTCATCATCGTGGCATCTTCATTCTGATATGCTTCGTCAGACAAGAGTCTCTGGCCTCTTCTTGATCTGCTAGTGCTAGTGCTAGTAGCTAGCCCTAATAATGTATCCGGCTAGCTTATACGGCTTTTGCCGCTCGTAAGTTTGGCGAACCTTCGCTCACCGCCTGTGTCGTCTGTATATACAGGTCATTCTGTGAAGCAAAGCGGAGGAGAGCAAAAGGGACTCCATCCACCACGCCGCGTGCCAATAATTCAATCAGTTGAATTCAACAGATCCGATCCACGCTCGATTCACAGCATGCATGCATGCAATGCAACGCAATGCAATCCTCTTTAGACTTTAGAAAGACGAAGAATACTGCTAGCTAGCTAGGTCATGCATGGCTCAGTTGAATCCAACGACGCGTTCGATCGCGGCATCAACGCGCGTGTATGCCCTCTACTTCCACACATCACTTTTAACTCAACTGATGGATCCAAGCCCACCCGCGCGCGTGCGTGACACAGTGACACACATACACAGGCACTAGATATATAGAGCCGGAAGCCACGCACTGCACTGCACCCTCGCCGGCGTCATCTATCACCGACGTCAACGGAACCAGACTCGGCCTGACCGCGCCCCAAACAAACTCCTCCGACTTGTTGCGGAAATTTATTAAAGAGCAGTTTTGGATGAATTCTCCGAGAACCAACAAAGTTTGGAAAATTAAAGCTGAATCGAACACATAGAAAATAAAACTCAATTAGATAATGCAGAAACAAAGTGGATAAGAATAATGAAGTGAATTTTATTAAGTGCTTCAAAATTGATATTAAAAATGATGACATGTTTTTTTTTAAAAAAAAATCTATTTGTGTGCCCACTAAACTATGCAATACTATACCAATTTGATAGTGCAGCGTTTATGCTGCATACGGTAGGCGCATGTTTGGGAAAAATAGAGTTGTTATATATATGACAAAATACTTTATCAAATGAAGTGAACTGTGTACCAGCTAGCTAGCTCTAGCTGGACTAACCCTGATCCAGTAGTAGTGTATTCCGACTCTGACGGAGCACACACCAAGAGGCTTTCTGTGGTCATCGTGTGAATGCCTGAGTGAAGTGCACATGCGAGGCTACATCTACGTGATAGTGACATGTCTGCGAGGTTCCCGGCTTGTATTATTCCATGATGATTATATTTGACCTCTCGCTACTGCAGAAGGCTCAAGGGATGTGAGGAGATAAATGGGCAATTACATGCTTAGCATTTAACAGGCCTTGTGTTGGAGGGAGATCAGTTCTAGGAAGAGCGGAAGCTAGACGCTGCGTTGGGAGAGCTCCACGTTGCCTAGTGTCTTGTCACGTTTCATTTTTTCTATTTCAGTTTCTACTACTAGACCATTCTCTGTTAGCTTCTAGATCAAAGTCATGTGAGCCTGGAGACCGGTGGTGATGCTCCACAGACGGACGGCTAGATTAAACAAATGCCACATGATCTAACGGATTTAAATTTTAGGTGACGTAGCTTGCTATGAATATAGTTTATAGCAATAAATGATTGCTAGTGAGCTCTTTCTATATAGGTTATATATAGATTCCTCGGCCGCTAGTAAATATGTACATGTATCGAACTCGGAGGATATCGATGATTATGCATCTAGCTAGACAAGAGCTATAAGCCGACCGGACGTACAGCAGATGATTAATTGATGAGAGACTACTATTGATCTAAAGACAAGAGAACCCAAGTCACGGCCCGGCCTCAGGGTGGCCACGGAACAGAGCTAGCACATAGTTATTGATTATCGGTGGTCCTTTTAGCTAATTATTTGTCATTTCCCTAACGCCAAATCGCATGAATTCTAAACTGTATGCCCTTCTAATAAACTTTATGCCCATAAATCTAGAATATTGTTATTCTGAATCTCAAACATTTTGTTGCGAAGACAGAAGTTTTTTCTTACCCTAGAACATCATTTCTACTCAACAAAAATTGTTTCTATTTTCATATAATAAATGTTCCCTAACAAAATTTTATTTATTTATGTCTATATATAGGATCTTGTTTATAAGAAACCATCATTGTGTAATCGAAATTTTAATTTTGATCTGGATGCTTAGTTTGTAAAATACGGGATTTTTATTAGAAAAAAGAAATTAAAGTATTCTATTGCATGGTTTATATCCGCAACTAGAGTAGATGTCGATGAGCGCAGAGCGCGCACAAAAACAAATCTTGTTTCATAATCCTTCTGTCTGTCAATACGCGCGGTGTGGGATCGGAGCTAGCTGGTCCATCGGCACCCGGTCGCGGTCGTCTATCTGCTAGTTTCTTCGGCGTAGTTGGTTAATTACATAAATTTGGCCTCTGTTAATTGGTCTGATGCAGTTCACTGTTGATTAGTTATCTGGTTGTTGACTCGATCGGCCCAGCAGGCTCTAGCTGTGCAATCAGTGGCGGAGTCAGGATTCCATGGCTGGGTATTCCACGTACAAAAAAAAAAAATCTCAATGCAAATGTGCAATAGTAATATGCAAAGTATCAGCTTATCCTCATTGACAGTAGCAAAGTGCTCGAGCGTCTCGCCGTTCTCCAAACAAGTATCAGTTGTTTTCTTTGCCTTTGCAGCATCCACAATGCAAATATGCTAGCACCCTTCTTCTTCATATATGTTACAAGAATTCATTGCAAAAAAAAAAATAGAAAATGAAATCCTAAATTTTTACTCTGAAGAAGAAAAATCAAGAATAGATCAGACATTGACACTGCAGTGCTCATCCTTGTTTCAACTTCAACAATTCTAGTTCAACCTTCAACGGAGCTGAAATGTGGCTTTCGTGGGCTGCAGGACTGCGGGAGCGCCGTGTTTGCCGCCGCCGACCGGGATGCTAGGACTGGGGGCGCTGGGCATATCCGTGCAAGTCGAGCTCGCGCAGTAGAGGGGCAACGCGGAGGGGAAGGGCGTGCGGCGTGCTGGCATGCCCGCGATGCCAGGCTCACCATGACGCCGTCGTCAATGCCCGATGCGATGGAATCCCTTCCTTCCACCGTTCTGCACTGCTGTGAACGCGAGTGCGATGCGATCCGAGTAGGAGCAGCGAGCGGCAGCTAGCAGGCCAGGAAACGATGGGAGCTAGCTTCTTTCTGTTGGGTTTTGGGCCAGATTTCCAACATCCAGCAACTATACAGTTTAGACCATCTCATACGTATAGACATGTATTTGTGTTTGTTTCCGGAATCTTGGGTATTCCATGACGTACAGGGGAATACCCCTGGCGCCGCCCATGTGTGCAATGGCCGGTGTAGCTTGGCTTTCGAAAAACGAAATCAAGGTCCGTTTAGGCTAGATAGATGCTTACGACGTGCGTGCGGGGGCGAATGGTTTTGAGAATGAAAACCGTGGGACGCGTGCAACCAAACATCTTCGTTCCTTCCGGGAAAGATTAAAGCGAGCGGTCCGAAAGCACGATGATCACTAGCCTTGCCTGATGATGCAGACGGGAACAGGACGACAATGCAGAGTCATCTCCAATCTGCACAAATGCTGATCGCTGAACTGCACCACCGTGTAATGCAAGATGTAATGCTTTTTTAACAATGCTAGTACCATATCGGTAACGGTTGTCACCCCATCCACAAAAAACATGCCATTCTACGTGTCAAATTAAATCTTAGATGTAACTCATCTTTGTTCTCTACCCATTCGCTAGCCCGCTAGCCTACGCCTCATTCTAACCGACGACAGTAGGCTTATATATATTGCCAAAAAGCCAATGGAGGAGCTTAGGAGGGAAAGAGCAGGGGCGGAGGGAGGGGGGGCTGGGGGCATGGCATCCCCCAATGCTGGTCACAACCCTGTAGTACATACTCCTAATTCAGTTGTTTAGCCTGGCACCCTGTAGTTAATATATGTACTTAAGAGTTGTTTAGCCTCTCCTAATTTAGTTCAAACGTCATACGCATTTGAGCCCAGTAAAAAAAATGTCCCAATCAGGTCTATTCGATGGCTTCAATAGCTTTTCACAACATAATTTTGAATACGAAGTGCACGGCTGGCTGTTTCATTTCACGAGGCTGAATAGGAAGCATCGCTCACTCGGCGGCTAGCCGCATGGTCTTGTAAGGGTGACTGACATCTTCTATATTTTGCTTCACCTTTCTTGGCGTTCTAGTGGACTGCCAGCTCGATAAGACACCACTACGCCCAAATGGACACCGTTCTTGTGCACTTCAGTTCAGCAAGTAATCACTGACCCTAATCTTTTATTCTACTTGTTTCCACGACCCCACCTATGCTCAATTTCTGGCTCCGCCCCTAGGAAAGAGAAAAATTTAGTGCATGTGTACGATAACCGTGGTAGTGGAGGTGTTAGTGTACTTGCCAGCGAAGAAAGTTGTACTGTTTTTTATGGAATATCCCCTCTCTCCTAAAATAACATTATTCTTATTTGGACTAAGCTGGTCTGTTCAGTTCAGCTTATCAGTCGTTCAAACTAGCTATTCTCTCATAAAAATCTGTTATTTCGGCTTATCAGCCGGTTTATTATTCTCTCGCTACGCATTGTTCATTATATTGGTATATATAGAGGTGAAGGATTTGATAATTCAAGAAAGTTATTAGTGTTGCAAATCACAAACAAACAAATAATCCATCACTAGCAGAGGCAACTGGTGCTTACAATGTCCAGTGGTTGCCAAGAGAAGGTCACACAGTGCAACGTTGTTCCAGCTCCATGATCCAGGGCCACACGTGTTGTGTGGGCCTGGGCTGCGTGACGCCCCCTTGTTAGAAGGGATGACGACCACTGACCAGGCGATTCACAATAGTCACATTCCTCAATCTGATTTAACTCGCACTACACGCAGCAGCCCATCCGGATTAGAAACTACTCATGCCTGAAGCAAGGAGGGTCAAATTATTCAAAAAAAAAAAACACACACACAGAAAGTCAAGAAGATCACAATGATACCATTAGGATGCAACTCCTGCTGATAACAGATTCTGAGTTCTGACAATATATATGCTGCGTTAATCTCTCAAGAGCAAGTGGTTAGGAACTGATTGCCTTGCGAGGCATCTTGATGAGTGCCATCGACTTCCTGTTCGGACCCCTCTGCAACTGCAATGGTGGAACCTAGTACACAACAATACGTCTCGATCGACAGCGACGAATCGAAAACAGACCAATAATGGATCCGTCTCGACAGCGACGTCCGCCTGTGTCAGTTGTGGAATTAACATGACACGGAAATTGAAGGTAGACGACAAAGCAAAGCACAACCATTCAACAGCGCCGTCAAGATGAATGCTATACCCGGACGGTAGAATCCAAATAAAATGAGCCTCAGCCTGAAAGAATAAATCCTTTAAAAAAACTCAAAGAAGAAAATAAAGCATCCAACTTTGAGAACAAAAAAATGAGGGGAACATCATTGATCTGCATCCCTTCGACAAAGAAATTCTAAAACTGAAAGCTAGGGGTCATGACGATGCAAATAACTAGAGGAAAATGCTATCTGATCAAAGTGTAGCTCCCTCTTAGTATGGAACTATGGACCAAAATATCTTGAGATAGCTTTATCGTTCAAACAGATACAGTCTTCAGATGCAACCTCTCCATCCTTCGATGCTTAATTTGTCCACAGCGGTCAAAAGCATGTAGTTAAAAAAAAGGATTATATACAAGCGCACATGATTACATGAATACCTTAGGCTGCAATTTTTTTCAGTAGCATAGTTTGAAGCTCGCATGCATGCTGGAAGTCTCTGAAACTAAACCTGGTAGCACCATGGCAAAGTTAATCATTGGACGGTACTCCATGTTAACTGAAAATAAGGAGCCATATGCATGCGTATACCATGAACATAGTGCCAGCTAGTTGAATTATATATCCAAAGCATATGAAATTCTGAAGAGCAGAAACACAACGCATACAATTTTTCTTGCTCAGTTTTAAAAAGTGTTCGTAAAGCCAAAATTATTGTTAACTTGCAAGTAAATGTCAATTGGACAGCCTAAGGCATAAATTTATTAAACTACTTTATCCACTGCTGAAGCCGCGGTAACATCAATCTCTAACCAAAATTGGTAGAGCAAATAAATAGACGAAGAAGAGGGAAGACTGCATAAAGGAGGTAGCGCACCTATCGTATAAAGTCGATCGTAGGCTTCGTCAGGTGAAGCGTGGTCGGCGTGTGGTTGGGGACATTAAGGAAGCTTTCCTGGAAGGCGCGGCAGCGTGACGGTATGGTCCAGGGCTCCAGGCTTCCAGGGCGGATCGGAGCGGCTGTGTTGGCGACTGGATCCGACCGACTCGTGGTGGTGGCAAGGTGGTGTACGGCGTCTTGGAGATGGTGGCCGCCGCCGCGGGGCTGCCGACTGCTTTCATGGCCGGGGTAATCAACCACCCCCCTCCGTCCGTCTCGGCCTTCTGTGCGAGGCTGGGCGTGATTGTCTGGCGCCGCGTTCTCCTCGTCGTGGTCATCTCTACCAAACTGGGGCGCTGGGATGTGTGGCCGCGGCCCGCCCGGCTCCTTCGGCGGCTGCCGTGGTCACGTGCATCATGGTCGTGGAAAACGCCTCCTCAATTTTATACACATAGTGAAGTTAACAACACTGTCGTTGTTAGACTAAAGCGTGCAGTGAATGACTGCTACTAGATGTAGTAGCCATCAGGCAGAAAGAATAATGTCACACTTCAGACCAGTGAAAATTGGCTTTCAAGCAAAAGATCTTGGTTATTCTTTTGTTTGTGGTTATATGCTGCATACAATCATGCATGTCTTGTTTGTGTTGGCTGTTAATATCATACCAGATTTCAAATGAATGAGTCGATCAATTAAATTATTCATGTCATCATAACAATTTGCAGTCAACTATACTTACATTCCATTACTGAACATTACATCTATTACTGTACATTTTATTTTTCATTTGTTCAGTACGATCGACAAAGACAACAACCAATGAAACAAGCAAAATACAGACACGCACAAGAGAAGCAATGCTTGAAGCAACATAACAGATCGTTTCTCTACATTCTAGCCCTTCACCCTATCAATCGACTTCAATCTTTTTTTCTTTTTTTTTTTTTTGTGACTTGATTCGACTTCAATCTAGCCACCTTCCAGCAATGCATGTTCAATCTCTAGCTTCCCTTCCCTCAGCATCTTCTTCCCATCTGAAATACGGATAACCAGATCCACATCTCTCTGCAACAAACACAAAAGGAATTTCAGATCAGGGACAAAAGCAATAAAAAGTTGCAGCGATACAAAATTAAGATCAGGGACAAAAGCAACTTCAGAAACTCAGCCCACAACTTTTGATGGCCTATTTTTCAATTCGAGTATAAATCAATGCCGCATCAACAACAACATACACATTATATATCATGGCCTGTAAATAATGCAAAACAAAGAGTTCAGCGCTACAGCTTACTACATGCATTTTGTCTTATATAGCCATGGAGTAAATAGCTAGCACCAGGACTTAGAACAACAGTAAGAGACTCTTTTATATCTTCCTTGTTGATAGGAAGAGATAACATGGTAAAAAAGAAAGAAAATCATCTCTGGTAGCTTATCCAAGTGTACATCCATCATCTATTCTTGATTTCTTGCTCTCCAAATGGGAGATGAACAAATAGCTAGCCCTCCGGAGCAAGGTTCTGGGATTCGGAATCAAAAAAAAAAAAAAAAAATCGGACCTCACCAAATTGGGCCGAATTTCGGATTTTGACCGAAATTCAATCTGGGAACCGGCTAAATCGAGCAGCTAAGAAAACCAAATTTTGACTAAATTTATTTAAAAACACCAAATTTGATCAAAATCCAATTAAAATTTAAACTAGGCTGAATTTTTTTGGTCGGTTTGTATTTGTCTTGGACCCAACCGAAATGGGCAAATTTCAGTGAAATTTAGCCAATAATTCGGTCTGAATCCCAAAACCATGCTCCAGAGTACCAAACCAAGATATCAAAAAGTTATTAAAGTATGAAGCGATACAGAAAAGTAAAATGATTTTTATGATAATAAGAATTTAGAAAGTGAAATTAAGAAAGGTAGGTTGCTGGAGATGCTCACAAGTTAATTAGACAATCCCATCTCCTCCTTCTCGTTCGGCGCTGGCACGCTCCGAATCCCTGCTGGTTGAGGGCGCCCGTAACAGTCGCGGGCCGCACAGATCCTTGATCCGACGCCAGCAATTGGGGACAGCCTGTGCGGCGGCATGCTCATCCCCGAATATCCAGACTGCAACCATGATGGCCGCGAGCAGGGCAGCAGACGGAACGCCGGTGGCGCATCCCCACCTCCCGAGCTTGCAGCAGAGGACGACGACGAGAAGGACGCTAGAGAGGATCGCGCCCAGCTTCGCACAGGAGGAGGAGATGCTGAGGTTGCTGCCGTTTCCGGCCACCACGGCGGCCGCGTGGCACCCGGCCGCCATGAAGCCGGTGGCCAACGACGCGATGGCCAGCACCGCCGTGAGGCCATACAGCACCTTCGGCACGGTCATCCACCCGCTGATGGTGTCTTTAGACTCGGTGAGCACAGCAGCCATGGCACCGCCTCCGTATGTCAAGAGCGCGATAACGAAAGCGAAGAGCGTGCCCTGGCCCTGAAAATGATATATGTAGAACACTTGTTCAGGGACAGCAGCAGCCCCGCCCGATCTGTTGCCGGTGCCGAGTCCATCAAACAACAATCCAACTGGAACTGGAGGCCTTCCAGCCTACAGACTGTAATGATGTCTGGACTTATATCTGGGGGACGAAAGAATTCACTTGTGCAAAGGCCTACAGGCAGCTTTCAGGCTCTGCAAGGGTTCACCCAGTTTTCAAGTGGATTTGGAAGTCTTCCTGTCAGCATAAACACAAGGTCTTTTTCTGGCTCCTAGTCCAGGATAGACTCAGCACAAGAAATATTTTGAGAAGGAAGAACATGTACCTTCAGTCCTACGATTGTGTACTTTGTCATTGTGCCACTGAAGAGTCAGTGCAGCATCTGTTCTTGCACTGTGAGTTTGCCAAAGATTGCTGGAATCAAATTGGGCTCCTCATTCCGTCATCTCAGGGGCCATTTCAGATTCTTGAAGCTCTCAGAAATCAGCTCAATGCTCCTTTCTTTATGGAAGTTATTATCCTGATGTGCTCAAGTATTTGGACAGTTAGAAATGACTTGATTTTTAAAGGAGAAGACCCGTCAGTCCAGAAGTGCAAGTTTATCTTCAAATCAGTCTTTGGCTTAATGCTTCTTCGTGCGAAGAAATCGTACTCCCCCCAAATCAATCAATGGATAGAGCAGATTGTGTAATCAAGCTTATTTTCTTTATTTCTTTTTTTGTCTCTTGAACTGCTCTTTCTGGGCTTTGTATTTACTTTGCACCTTTACCGTTATCTTTTTTAATAAAATTTTCCCAGTAGGGGCGTCAGCCCCTCCTGTTCCATAAAAAAAAACAGTACCTGTGCGTGAGCGTCGCCGTCGACGGAGCCCGCCGCGCTGGTGGCCGCAGTAGGAAGAGCACCAGCGGTGGAGACCTGGTCGCCGCCAGCAGGGCTGCTGGAGACGGATGAGGAAGGTGTCATCGCTACTTGGCCATGGCCGGCAGTAATTTCCATTATTCTCGGGTCGGGAGCTACATAGATGCAAAGCAGAAAGCTTTGTGACTGGCAGCCACGGCTCCCAGCCCCCAGCCGCGCGGTGGTAGCCGCCAAGGGGTTTGGTCTGCTTTTTATCGAGGGGTGGGCGCGTTCTGCTCGTCCATAACCCGGTTAATAAGATAAACTGATTGATTTATTATAAGAGAAATATATTGTTTGAATAATTGATAAATCTGATTGATAAAATGCATGAACATAACATAACTAGTCCTAGATGCTAATTTTTTTAGGCACGCCTTTCCGGCCTACTAAGCTAGAAAGAACTAAAACCACTCTTCTTTGCCCTATAAAGAGGCCTTTTACCCCACGTTAGATCTTAGGGAAAGAAAAAATAAAGCAGTTTCAAAGGAATCTTCTCTTCTTCTTTGGAATATTTCCAACGGTGGAGTTCCTGAATTGAATAAAGTTTTTGCCCTAAAGGGGGGCCTTCTACCCCATGTTGGATCTCATAATAAGAAAAATTAGAGCAGTTTCAAAAGAATCTTCTCTCCCTCCTCTGGAACAATACAAACTCTAACCGCGGGAGGATGGGCGCCCTCCCAGCACTTGCGTGCAAATCAAGCAGTCATAATACAAACTCTAACCGCGGGAGGATGGGCGCCCTCCCAGCACTTGCGTGCAAATCACGCGGTCAATGCCTCTACGCTGCATGCAAATAGCCACCTAATGTGTGTCAGCAATCACAAATCAAAGCGCCAGGGCTGCTCATGAGTCAGGAGGTAGCAACCCTACAGGACAATAGGAATTTATTATTATCTCCCACTATATTCATGTAGTTTACAAATAAAAAAAATATAGCCATGTCATTCCCTAAACTTTTCATGTTATCCATACCAGTCAATGTTTTCATCACTATGCGGTATTTTGATTTTTCTCCTTCAAATAATTAAATTCAGTTATTACTTAGTACACAGACTTCTCAATTTCACAATTCACCAACTTTCTAAAGTAAGGCTCAATTTTGTTTCAGTTTAGGCACAAAGGATGTGAAATTCTAAAAATAATTTCATATAAACTTCAGTTCTAGCCTCAACACAACTTTAAATAAATTTTTTTCAATGTTGTCATCACCTTACCACTTCACAAGCCACGATATATATAGTAGCCATATCCCATGTTTTTATTTTGCCATATTGTTCTTCTATTATCCCTAGTTGCACTAATTGTGGTACTATTATTATGGATAAACATGGTTTTCATATTCCAGTGCTATGGATAGACTAAATTCAAGAAGTAGGAGTAGTAATATTACGTGCTCTCTTCCATTCCTTTTCTATAACTGTCATAAGCTCTTCAGTCCATGCATCATACAAGGTGATTTGTCCTATTCCATGCTTTTCACACATCTGTACTGCTTAGGCCCATCATGTTTTTGTATGTGCGTGCACAGCGGAGCGGAAGCATCTTTGACCACACACAGGAGCAAGCGCGGCGAAGCACACTAATCATCCTAGTATTTCCAGCGGTGGAGGATTATTCCTGAATCGAATAAAGGTGGGATCATGCATTCCTGAATCGAATAAAGGTGCACTTTCTTGTACGAGCAATGAGAAAAAAAAATACATGAGATCATAGCTAAAGGCGAAACGATGTGATGATGAGTTGTGCGTGCTGATTGTAGAGGGCACGCGCGCTTACAAGCACCTAATTGATTGCAAGCTAATTTGCTATCTGCTTTGGGGATAGCGAAGAGCCAGAGACGAGCAGGTTGAGAGGAATTATCTTGTTTTGTTAGTTACTGAGTAATATGTAATTAAAGGTGCCAGGGAGACCATTGATTTACTTAGTGCAGTGATCAGTGACAATATGCATATGGTTACTAATGATTTTATCTTGTTCTGATTTTGTTCTCATTCTTGTATTGCCTATTCTTATAGTTTCCAAACAAGCTTAAGTTTTTTTCCTAAAAAAAAAGAGAAGAAGATCCAGTTACCTGGCTTTAATTCAGAATGCGAAGATTTGGGGATCTACATTAGACTATCACAAAAAGGGCAGGTTTGCCACTGCTAGAGGCTTAACTATCCTTTATTTCCAGTAAGAGGGACTGCTCGCTCCAATTTTCTGATATCCCTAATGTTTCCATAATATCCATGTCAGAATCGCCAAGCCATGACACATTTTGCTTCCGCCACTACTCGCTTGATCAAAGCGTGATTCCAATTCAGTTTCCTCGTTCCACTGGGACGGATGTAAATTCTGGCAACCACTCCAAGATGCGAACAGCCCCCAAAAACCTGGCTACGTGCACCCGAATGGTGGACGACGCCCTCTGTTCGCCTGGAAAAGAGCCAAGGCCTCGACCCTCGAGGAGGTGGCAGGTGTGCTAGTGGGTGCTGAATGTTGTTGCCTATTGGTATCTGCAGAGTGGGAGGGAATCTGCTAATACGCGGCTTTGCTTCATCTCATAGTCTCTAGCTTGTTATTATATAAGCTAGCTACCTCTTGTAGCTGTATGGATCCTGCGGTCCATGTCGGTGCATGTACCTTGCTTTACAGTAGTTGCTTTTGCTTTGCCACTAAAAAGTTTGGAGGGATCATCCCTCCGATCCCTCCGTGCCACTACTTTACACCAGTGCAGTGCGCGCAGGACAAGCAGGACCAGCAGCTGCGTGCGTGACGAGATTGTTGCTAGTGTGTAGTGCTGGAACGAACCGAGATAGCTATGCACTACAAGTGGTCTAGTGCTCAGCTAGCTGGAACAGCCGGCCGGCCGGCCGGCCGGCCACTGGTATATGCGTCGTGTGGATGCATGCATGCGTGGAAGAAACGCAGAGTCAGAGATCGGAGAGAGGAGCCACGCACTGCACCGCCGCGTCGGAGACGAGACCAACCGTGCTAAGCAACCTCAGCAGTCTCGCGGAAAGCTGTCGCCGCCGCCGCCTCATCTTGCGTAGTAGTTCTCAATCCACACACAAAAAAGGTCACAACATTGGCTGTGCTCCTCCTTCCAATCAACGGCATCAAATGCAAGCTTTGATGCGGTAGTTGCATACTTGCACTGATTGGTAATCCTTCCATTATTGTGGATCTCAAATAGGTGATGTATAGTACCACTACCGTAACATCCATTGACAAATTGATGTGTATGCAACTGCTGCAGAACCTGTCGTCCGTCCGTCCTTCATCAGATCAGTTGATGCATGGAGCTCCAGTGCAGAAAGTTCATCAATACGGGCATTCATCAGCAAGAACCACACATAAAAACGCATAGACTACGAATGAGAGTATCATTCTGCATGTACATCTCGCTCACTTGCCCTGTCCTATATCTTTGATATCAATGAGATGACAAGCTTTTGGCGATAAAGAAGCCTTTCGGTGTACTAAAGCATGATAAAGGTGATGCAGCATACAGGTGAGCACGATTTTGAATACAATCCTTTCTAGCACCATTATTTAGCCTCCCTATATATAGCTACATAATTTATATATACTAAAGTATATGGTTCACTATCATAATCAAAGCCAAAATCATTATAATATTAACGATCAAACTAGAGATACAAGGAGAAGGTTATTATATATTGTTTTTTTATAGGAATTATGACATCGTTGCCAATTGGTGGCATTCTACCCCTCAATAAAAATATAGTATTTAAATAAAATCTAAAATGGTAGTCGAAAGTGTTGTTGTGGTAGATTAATGTTGTTAAATAAAATTATACGCATGAGTCAAGTTCTTTTTCTATGTTAGTATGTGGCCATTTATTTAGTTGACTATAATCATCATTATATTGACAATGACAATCATTAAATATGTTTTATTTTTAATGTCACCACTACCATTGTGCAAAAATAGACTCAAAACGACCTCTAATATTCATTTGAATCACCTCATATGTTATTATGGCAAATGATATAAAGTAACCCTTAAATTTGAATCTAAATTAACTACCTACACTATAATATTAACAATAATATAAATTGAACTACCCCTAAATCTAAATTATATATGGTGAGCTTTATGAAGTAGTTTCTAAAAATACTTTTTAATGGTCTAAATTATTCGCTCATGTTATGAATATATGAAAAAGTAACTCACATATGTGTTTGTTGATGTGCATATGTGTTTGTACATGAATCACATGCTGATTTTCAAGCCAAATATATAGTTAAGGTGTTGAGAAAACATAATGAGGACATATAAAGAGATACAATGCAAAGGTGAAAAATAAGAATATTGATGGAAAAGTATACAAAGTGGTTAGTAACTTAACTATAACATGCAGATAATGATATATAAAAAAAAATATTGTACAAGTATTCTATAAATATATTAACACATAGAAAAACTAAAGACATCAAACACAAACGGAGATATGATACAGTACCAATGCAATGGAAAAGATGATGAAGTAATTATATTAGCCTATCACTATATGATAAAAGAAAGGAATAATATATTTGTTATAGATTTGATACAAACAAAACTTATGCCTAATAAACATGGAAACGAAATGCAAAGCGGACAATCATATACATACCAATTGAGAGTTTTAGTGTTTCACATATGGTTTTATTTTAGAAAGTATTTATATGTGTACCACATTAGAATGTCAGGAAATAGGAGAAATTTAAGTTGTGCACCCTAATTTTTATATAAATTTTAATGCTTATATGTCTAATAAATTATTAGTCCACTGAGCGATGCTCTCACATGGATTAATCATGGGATTTTTAAGCAATAGAATTTATTAGGCAGCTCTTTCTAGACATTGTCGTATTCTCAAGCCTTTTTATGACATCAGGCAACATTGTATGCCACAAAATCTAATTTTGCTTGATGAGAGCATTTGATGTTATACATTAAATATTCAAAATAGGATTGCCAATAATTCAAAGGTAAACTACGTGTGTGTGAAATTAGTATGAATATTAAATGGAAAACCATAAAAAAATTCTAGAATATTTTTAATATCTATTTGTACCATCACCGCATTTATGTAAAATAATATAAAGTAACATATGACTATGTTTAAAATATCCACATATGCCACTAAAAGTATGATGTAAATTATGTCTAAGTTTGCATCTAATTACCCATGTACTCTTATTATGATATATTACTCATACAACCAAATTTTTACCTTCTCAATTCTATCTATATTATCCACTTCTATCAATTTGACTAAAGTAAGCATACTTGCCATGCCAGCATGCATGCACGATAAATATACATATTATGTTTCACAAAAAGATATTTTAAACAACTCATATACTAATAATACTAACAAATTACTTTAAAACCATATTTGTATCCACGTATATAATTTATAAAGGTCATTACTTAGATATATTTATATATGTTAATTAATATTTGACACATATATACTGATAGTATCATCATAATCGCACATATATTTTTCTGACACAGGAAAAAATCATCAGAGAAGTATGAGAGACTACTGGTAGCTATATTTTCCTGACCCTTTAAGATTATTTTAGAGTTAAAAATTGATTACTATACGATTTAAGTATTGACATTCTCTAGAAGTTAGGACTGTGACCCCATGCCAGATATAGCTTCAAGCTTTATCATTTATCTTAAGTGACGTGGTGCGGGTTTTAAACGATTGTTTATTCTATTGTAGCAGTTAAGAACATACTATAACCTAAAATCCTTATTTTTTCAAAAAAGAAAAAAAAGGAAAGTTAATAAAAGATATAATAAGCACAAGTCAACTTGGATAAAAATATGTAGCGATTAATATGAATGAAGTTTAAAATAAAAAAAATTAGATTCACGACTTCATAAGATATATGATGCACCAATCACCAAGGTCCGCCATAGTCAATAGCAAGATTTAAATCTAATTGTATATTTAAAATCTATAGAGATGCAACGCAAAGTAAAAAAAAATATGAATATGGACAAAAATATATAAATTTGTCCTTTCCAAAAAAAATATTTAATAAGTTTATGATAAATAGATATAGTATAACTAATGTCAAATTTGTAGAAAATAGACAAAAAAAAGAAAACATAAAATTTAATATAAAGATATATGATGCACCAAGTCACCAAGGTCCGCCATAGTCAATAGCAAGATCTAAATCTAATTGCATATTTAAAATCTATAGAGATGCAACGCAAAGTAAAAGAATATGAATACGGACAAAAATATATAAATTTGTCCTTTCCAAAAAAATATTTAATAAGTTTATGATAAATAGATATAGACTATGACGTATAACTAATGTCAAATTTGTAGAAAATAGACAAAAAATAAAACATAAAATTTAATATAAAAAAATTATTTCTTGGAAGGACTTGCAATTTGGGATGAAGGGAGTATCTCTTAAAATTCTACCCCGTGTGAGAGCACGGGTTGATGGACTAGTGCTAAACTAATCATCACCCAACGGATCATGTCTCCCAACAGATCAGACGCCAATCTACCACATGTTCTCCTCCTTAAATCTTCTCTCTCTCATGATCCTTCCCTCTAATCTAACATTGAAAACTATATTTACTATTTTCTGTGTAAGAGGGGTTCATCAAAGCCTCTGCATCTGCATCTCATGATGGCCACGATTTTGCAATTTGCGGCTTCATAAAATCCTTTGCATCTGTTCTGCACCAAGAAAAATAAATAAGTAAATAAATCCTTTGCATCTCATGACGGCACCACTTTGCGATTTGCTGACAGATCTCTTTCTTGTCCTCTCACCAAAACTAACCAACACCCAACACTGTCGCTTCAACAGCACGGCAGACAACACTCCAGCTTTCTCCCACTAGCATATGCATCACTTCTTCTTACTGCACTGCACCTCTGACTGGGAACAAATTTCAGACCCTCTCGCTTCTTTGCGCTTGCAATCTTCTCACTCCTCATGACATTGCTTTCTAATCTATGGCTACTGCTGCTTTGCATGGGCTCCTTCAATCAGAGCCTCACTCTGATTCTCTGAATATCAATATCACTTGCACTCTGCTATGGCCTTGCCTTTGCTGCTACTTCCTGAACTGCTTCATTTGACTTAATCATCAACAATGACTTCTGAACTCACACTAACACTCCCACAGGAACCATGACAATGCCTTCTTCACCTCTATCGGACTCTACTAGTAGTACACCAGTTAACCTGCAGGAGCTATTCCAACCTCCTTTGCATCTGAGTCTACACTACAGAAGTGCAGCCGCTTGTCATCTGTTGGTGGACGTGCGAAGCGCACGGACGTGTCGTAACGTGTACTGCCGCGATAATTTACTTTACATGTAATTCAAAGATTTTCTGAACGCTTATTGTCCCAAACTAACCTGGGTTATTTGGGGGTTTACATGCCATTTACCCTGTCAATCAATCGCCCTGCTATAATTAAACAATTTTCTCGTGCAACTGGGCCATCGCATTCGCATTAGCTCTCTCTATGTATATTTGTTCTTGAGTAAAACATGCAGGCTTGAATAGATGGCCGTGCTGTTATATGTAAGATGAGGGTGCTAAAAATAAACCCCACTGAAGCGTGAGATGATCATTTACGACTAATAATATATATCACCTCTTTCTCCAATGAATATTTTTCAATCTTTTGCCCTTGCACCACACAAAGTAACTCGGTGACAAGACTGTCTGCAGCACTTTTGTTATAAGATGTGACAATCTCGTTTACAACCTCAAGCATATGAGAAATCAACAAGCTTCTCATGTGAACCCAAGAGCTCGACATGGTCAACTTGTACGTAGTTACAAAACAACTAAGGCCTCCTTGGATTAATCTGGAATGAGGCATGGAATTATTCCAGATTTACTTGTTTAAACAAATTATTAAGCTAACTTCAGATTTACTTGCTTCTTTTTATTAGTTAGTCATTCTTTGATAACCGAACGAGGTCTAAGCAAGCATAGACCGGATTTTCTTCGATGGTAATGGAATACAACGTACGGCGCTCCCACACAGGAGGGCTTGCGCTACTTTTGAGTCCACACGACGTCAACATCTGGACCTCCTCACAAAAGGTTACCAACAGCCCTTCCAAACGATGTGACTGACTTACCAACAGCAAATACATCACCCAGTAGACAGTAGAGGCTACAATAACTGAAACAGAGGATCTCGAGCGCATGCATCAAGAACCAAACAAACGATCAGAGGCTGTGTAAACCCAAGCCAAGTAAACCCCAGGATCACCATGTTCTCTGAATGCAGCGATCAACAACCCAACGATGTGATTTCAGCAATCAACAGCCAAACGATTCACAGATAGGAAGCAACCATCACATAGCATAAATAAAATTGAACCCAGAATACTTCTAACACAACATCATAACTTTGAAGTGCTTATCTTGGATTCTAGACCTGAAAAAGAACAAAAACCGGCAAAAGCCACTGGGGAAGGCTAAAGAGATTAGTAAACAACTCATTTCAGAGGAATGAACCGCGAGGAGTGGGTGGCACAGATACAGGGCCTGCCGAGCTTCATTGGCTTGTAGGAGATGGATAACTATTCTCCATACAGCAAGAAATTCCAAAAGCATAATTATTCAGCCTAACTGTCATCTATCTTTTAGCTACTTATTCAGGTTAAACGGTCATTAAAATAGACTAATTATTAGGACCGGACCGGAGATCGAACCGACGAGGCCGTCGGTTCAATGGTTCATTGGTCCAACCGTTTAGAACCAGTTGAACCGTCAGTTCAATTGTAATTGAACCGTTGAATCAAACCGGCCACAAAAAACATTGCACCGGTACATATGTATGTGATATAATTAATAATTGACATTAAAACAGCATATATACATGATATATAATTTGACAATTGACAGATGGAATAACATAATTTAATAGTAGAGCCATAAAGTTTATATAAAGTGCATTCACCATAGAAATTTTGATAATACACTTGATTAAACAAGGTTCTCCGAAGCAGACAAAGTGTATTTTTACACATCTAAAAAACCGCTCCGGTTCAAATACAACTGGTCGGTTCACTGGTTCGACAAAAAACAGGCCGGTTCAACTGGTTTATAGCGGTTTGATTGCACAACGGTCTTTTAAGTGAACCGGACCGGTGAAGGCTTCGGTTCGGTCTTTTACCAGTCAGACCGCTGGTTCGGTTCGGTTCAAATAACTAGGATTTAAAACAGACTAATTGGACAATGGGAGTATATAAGTATGGAGGCAGTATATATTTATTGGATAATGGGCTGAGTACCATGCAAGGGCGAAAAGTTCACGTTATGATATATCTCGTCCTTTGAAGAGCTAGCATCAACCATCTCGGTGCCGGTGGTCTGTACGTGCACAAAACACACTGCTCGATCGATCGCTGTTTTAAGTATCGACGACCCGGCCGGACGGATTGGACGACAGCGAACAAACAGCCGCCGTACGTTCTTGACCAAGACGAAGCTCGGCCGCTTCACCAAGGGCGGCGGGGCGGCACTCGATCGGGCTGCTTTTGGTCCTCGGCAGCTTCACCAAGGGCAGCATGCGGCCGGAGAGCTAGTTTGCGGTGGGCCTAGGCAGCGAGCTTGACCATGGCCCACGGGTCTCTCTGCCGGGCCTCGGTGGCCCATTTTTGTTTTTGTTTTTAATTCAAATTTCCTGAGGCAGGAGTTTGCGATTAACATTGACGATTACGCAGAGGCAGGCGCGCCTCTAGACTCTAGTCTAGTAATCATTTTTGGCCGATTTTGAAAATGTTTATTGTGGTAGTGCAGCTCACCATCTCATTAACGACTGCAGAACATGGTTGATGTTTGCCATGGTTAATGATCCGGCAAAATAATTGGATTGCAAGAGCAGAGTGTATCATGCTCAATCAATGATTTCAGCTGCTTCACATGATTTCTTGATATAACATGGTTGGATAAATTCTTTGTCAAAAAAAAAAATTGATTTGTACCGCCGCTTGCATTGTCGAAAAGGCCAACTAGCTACAGATGGACTTGGAAATGTAGGCCAAGTGGCTTGATCAAATCTTCCCAAGTCAAGTCATGACTGTACAAATTTAAAACACATGCAGATTTCAAACACATGTCCTGAAGAAAGGATGGTCAAATTATTCAGATCTTCAGCGAGCTTGACCTTCCGTTTAGCAGTTGCATCTCTTCTAGAGATGGGATACCAGGTATTTCTTCTGTTCATTCATTATCTGCTAAGACCTATAGCTTACAGTTTTTTTTTGTGGTGGTCTAGATCTGTATACTCAGAAATTGTTTGCCATTTTTGTGATGGTCTAGAAGCAGGAACTTTTGGTGTTGCTCAGTCCAGGAAAAGGGCATTTATTTGGGCTGCTGCATTTGGAGAGATGCTTCCTGATTGGCCAGAGCCGATGCATGTGTTTGCTAGCCCTGCGCTGAAGATAACACTGCCTGATGGCCAATACTATGCAGTTGCCAGAAGCACTGCTGGTGGAGCTCCTTTCCGCGCGATTACTGTTAGAGATACAATTGGGGATCTGCCTAAAGTGGAAAATGGTGCCAACAAACTCACACTTGAGGTAACTGCTGCTCTGAACCATCTATTTTCATTTTTCTCTATGAGCTATATGCTAAATGAGCTACTGATTAACTTGTGCAGTGCGGAGGTGAACCTGTGTCCTGGTTCCAGAAGAAGATAAGAGGGAATATGATGGTACTGAAAGATCACATATCCAAGGAGATGAATGAGCTGGGTGCCAACACATTCTGAAACGACCAGGTTGTGACTGGCATGACCTACCAGACGAGAAGGTAATGTTCTGAAATCTGTTTTTGTTTTTTTTTTTTTTCATTTTTCATTCTGTCCATGTAACACTGACCCATGCTATGTTTACAGGTGAAGCTGTCAAATGGGCAGATGGCTGACCAACCTTGGTGCCTGCCCAACACAGCCAAGAGGCACAATCAGTGGAAAGGGCTGTACGGGAGGCTGGATTGGGAAGGCAACTTCCCCACATCTGTCACAGATCCCAGTCAATGAGCAAGGTCAGCATGTGCTTCCACCCTGACCAGGACAGGATCATCACGGTCTGGGAATGTGCTCGGTCTCAGGTAAGCTGCTCTACATCTATTTCCATCTGCAAAGAAATGATAACGGAACTCAGGATTACCTGTTTAATGTGATCCAATCTTTGCTGAGCAGGGCTTTCCTGACAGCTACGAGTTTGCGGGCAGCATCCAGAACAAGCACCGGCAGATTGGCAATGCTGTGCCCCCGCCCCTTGCCTATGCGCTCGGGAGGAAACTGAAGGAAGCCGTTGACAAAAAGCGTCAGGAAGCTGGCTTGGGTGTGCCTGCACCATGAGAGAAGCTTCCCTTCCATGGCTCATGAAGCCAAACGCTGAGGTCGTCTAGAAACAGCGAAGGGCAGGGTAGCCTTCATGCCTGAACTGCAGTAACTATGTGAGTTAATCATGGTTTATCAGTCTTATTATGGACCCCATGAGTGTATATACTAGAGAGGTGTTGATTGCTGATTGGTACCCTGATTCAGGGTAGTGGTTATATTAAAAACTTTTAAGAAAATCTAGTGTATTGTGGTTATCGTGCGCTCATACAACTATATACAAGCACCATTGGTTTTCACATCTGTGCTACAGTGGTGTGGACTTCCAACTGCAAGCTATCACATTTGTTTCTCATTCCTCATTGTCAAGCAGTGCAGGCGAAACCATGTCTGTAATGGTGATTGCTGACTCATTGGTTTAGATGGGTGGAAAACAGTAGCTGCGTTGTGGTTATTTTTGTCCCATTTATTTTGCGATTGCGAGACAGCAGCACTTGTTGGCTAATTGACAGTGACATCTGATAAAAAGGAAGTAATAAACATCAGAAGAAGATTGGCTTATGGCAAGCAGAGATACAAATTTATATATGGCGACATATATTTACGAGCATAAATTCTATGTCACCATAGAACACACAGAGCATATATGACGGTAGTATTATTACTGCACTCCATAAAAGCAATAGGTACCACATTTCTGCCAAGGAATTAAGGAACATTATTTGTATTGTACCCACATACATGGTTCCATATGTAGTACTGGATGTTGAAATCACACATACAACCATTGGCATTTATTTATTTGTTCCCAAGCATAAGTAGAGCAACAATAACATTGATCACTCTACTCCACACACAATTGAAAGGTCAACACGCCACACAGCAATGCAGCACACACCAAACCGAAGTCCACAATCACACCATACAAGAGCACAACAATTGGCAGTAGCAGTGTAGCACGCATGAGGGCATGTCCCATGCTGCTGTTGCACAGGTTGGAGTTCTGTCTCTTATTTTATTTTACTACTGCTCCAGACAGAGCAAATAGGCCAGTCCATCCACATCACACCATCTTTCCATCAAGAGCACATAGGCAGCAGTAATGGATGGATGCCCGGGTCCATGGAGGAAGGCTGACCAATAAACTAAACCAAATCAAATTGATGCAAATGTGACAGACCACGGGACGCAAGCAAAAGCATATGCTTCCATGTTGTCATTTGCGTGAGCGCGCGTGCGCACACACACACGAACCAATCAAGCTGATGAAAAAGCAGGATTATGAGCAGGAGATCGAAAGCGAGACACCAACAGCTAGCGGGCTAGATAGAGACTGTAATCCAACAAAGAGCCGGCCGGGTTACCTCACTTGCATTAGTTGGAGAGGAGAGAATCAGAGAGAAACAATAATTAATATCCATCAATTCAAGTGAGCAAATCAACAATGTGAAAGTTTGTGCAAAGGCAGTCGCCCTCTGCACGTATATAAAAGGACTATAATTCATCATTAGCGAATAAGCCAACTTGTCTTGTACTATAATAAGCATATGTAAAAAACTTTGGAGTTAGATGGCAGAGATGGAGGCAAGGGAGTTCAATTGGTAGCTAAATAGACCTGCAAGATAGAATTCTAATATATAAATTCTCGAGTTGCATGATGGGAAAGAGGGAGGGAATACCTGAGCACACTGCCCCTGAGCAGGGTCTTCTTGTAATACCGTGGGTGGATGGGTAAGTAGTTGTCCGCTTGAGAGCGGTCATCCCACTCTAGCCTGTCCCACCATTCCTTCTCGCAATCACACTCCACTGCCTTGTTGTTGCTAGCGATGTCGGGAAGGCGCGTGAGGCTCCAGCAGCCCCTGATCTTAATGGTCTCAAGGTTTGGTGTGGACATTTTGACCCCACAAATATGCTGTAGTGAAGGGAGCTCATGCAAGTGAATACACTTCAGCTTGGGGAAGTCTTTGGAATTTGTCTTGTCCCCTTTGAAAGGAAATATCTCCCTGAGATCACCGCACCATGCAATCTCAAGGGTCTCTAGGAGGCGGAAGCTCTCCATGTTGTCAACCATCCAACCAGAAAAAGGGTGTACGTGTATAAGCCTGGGACAGAAGTCCAGGTGCAACAATGTCAGGTGCGGAAATGCACGCCATCCATTTGAGGTCGAGATGTAGCGTGACTTTAGGAGCTGGGATGCCCAGAATATTCTTAGCTCATAAATAAGGCCACCCCCTCGAACATTATTGAAGATGAAGTCCAATTTGGGGCACCTCTCAATTCTGCACCACTCTAGGACAGGCCATTCTGAATCATATTCATCTACAGTGATACTAGTGATGGACAGGCTATCATGCACATGCATGATCTTAGCACACTTAGTTAGAAACCATGGGATAGTAATAGTACTAGTCTCTTCACCACCTCGAGATAATTCTGTCTTTATCTGTATGTGCATGTAGCACCTCTTTTTTGGAAGATCAGGAACATCCAGGCAAGGGCACATCCACATGATTCCCAGAGTATCACCACCGTCTTCACTAGCTTGTTGTAGGCAGTCCACGGAGATATCTGTGTACACTGCAGGTGCAAGCTGCCACTGTAGGTTTACCAGCAATTGCTGCTCACCAGTGCTTGTGCTCTTGAATGTTCCTTCATCCTTGCTACCACCACCAACAATAGTAGGATGAGGAGGAGAGGAGATCTCCACATATGCCTTGCGGGAATCAGAATAGACCGACTTCAGGGACGCAAGGAGCCTTGCATCCTTTACAGAAATGTACCAATCAAATTCACTGCTTATCCGACTGCCTTGTGGTGCAGCTGCAGGTGCCACTAATGTTCCTGTAGTAGCAGTACTAGTTCCCCTCTTGGCCTTTTTGTCTCTATATTGGGCAATGGGTGCTGACTGTGTGGTGCTAATGCACAGCTTACTCAAGGCTTCTGTTTTCATTTTGTCTTTGGGTGGCCACAAGATTGCACAAAGCTTCTCGCAGTCAAGTAGATGGAGCTCATCAAGGTACATGATTTCTGTTGTACTGAGGTCTAGTGTTTTCACTGCTGTTCCTGAGATGTCTAGGGCGTGGAGATTCCACATGTCTCTTCCCAATTGCAGATTCTTCAGTTCAGTACATCCGTTGAAGGAGATCTGTTTTAAACGACCACCTCCATCAACCACTGCAGACTCAAGGCAGCTAACATTACTGCTTACCCTTGGCCCAAATAGCCTCGTCATGGGACTGCTGGAACCACTCGGATAGTTTCCTGAAAAGTCAAGATGCTCCATCTTGTTCATCTCTGAGAACAGATCATTTTCCGAGCAGCTGCAGCTGACACCAGATTTCTTCACTAGGAGCTTGCGGATGTTAGGCAATCGTCCCTGTAGCTGGCCAATGTCCCATTCCTTGGCTCCGATCACATTTAGCTCCCTGAGCTGTGTCATGAGTGCCAACATCTGCGCAGACAATATCTGATCACAGTCTGTGTAGCGCACATCGAGCACCCACAACCTCTGAAAGCACCGGCGGATGTCCTCCTCCTTCCCTAGTACATCTGTGCTTGTCCTGGTGCCGTGGCAATTGTCAAGCCAGAGAAACCTGAGGCTGTGGCAGCACAGGAATGGAGGTGACTGAAAATCAAAGGTGCAGCGTGAGAGCTTGAGAACACTAAGTCTGTCAGCACATTGTTGGAACATGTCTGTGTTAGGCATAGCTTTGGCCAGAATCAGAATTAATCCGTAAGTTGATGAAGTCCAAATATGGCTTGCTCCGGATTTTCCACGGCCCTAGCAATTGAGAGGAGGGCACATATTGATGGTAGTCAATATCCAATCGAATCTCACGTTGCAGAGCTTCAGCTGCTCTCCATAAACTATCTCCCTGTTGTCGATGTCCTATGATGTCATCACAGACCCAGCAGTTGGCACCATGGGTGTCCAAATCATAGTCAATCAACTGACCACCACTGCAACACATGTACAGGAAGCACTCGGTCACTTGTTCGGGCTGATTGATGATGCCGCGAGACCCAGTATTGACCTTGCATGCTGCAACTACTTCCTCAGCCTCTTGGAGTACAAGGTAGGGCCACAGCTCCTCTCGCATTTTCTGGCGTGGGTATGCCGAGAGGAAAACATCAGTTGTTCCTGCGGTCTTCATGGCCGTGTCAACTTTTGTCCGTGGTTTGAGACGGAATCGCCCTTGGAATGTCCATAGCACCTTGCTGGTTGAGTATCCAGACAGAGGGAAGCCACACAAACTGGCTAGATCAATCTCCTCACTACTTCCATTGTGGAAGACCAACAAGAATCTGCGGTTCTGTATGTGCTGATACATCTCCCTGACAAGTTGCAGCTCAGTGCGGGAGCCCTGGGCCACCCCACGGAAATCATCCTCCTCATCTTGCCTGTCGAACAAAACCATCACTTCGCTGGAGAGCTCCAGCTGCTCTGTGACCGCCCTCTGAAGTGCCCTCCTGCTCTCCCACATCGTGCAGTCGATGTGGATGACCTGATCAAACCCCAGTTCGGCCAGGGCTTTCTTCCCATCTGCTGAAGTTGTGACGAGGCGTTGGGCGATGGCTCGGAGGACGGCAGATGCTCCCAGGCCGTCCCAGCCATCGAAGTAGAAGACATTGTCTCTGCTGCTGACGGTTCTGGTCGTACGAGTCTTTTCCTTCAGCACTTCGAGGATTTCTTCAGCAGCCCGGTTACATACGCACATATGCTTCAGGTCATCTCGGGTTACAAGTAAGGTGTGCTCATCACTCGAAATTAACAATGACGGAACAAAAATAAATTGAGAGAGATCGTGCTAATTCTGGGTGGTTTACCTCAGTACGCATGATGGATTGGATTGAAGTAACAGGCCGGGCCAGTCAGTTCGGCTTGGTGGATTGTTTGTGCGGTGTACCAGTACTAGCAATCAATGATGGTGCAACCTCGACTTCATTTTGGAAGGAAATAGTTCATGTGCAGAGCTGCCAATGTCCAGCAGACCGATTCCATTTCGATTATAATATGGCGTCTAACCCATCGATTATTCCTTCTGCTGACCTGATCAACACACAACCAAGAAACTGCTTCCTTAATCCACAAACATAAAGGATTTTCGGTTGTGTCATGTCAAATTATCATAATTCTGACCAACTTTGTAGAGTACAATGTTAAAACTATCATATAAATATGTAAGTTACAAAAATACATTTCATAATGTACATATCTAATAAAGACCAAGTGATGTCATTAGTATTATGGTTCTTTTCTAAAAAATCAGTTCAACCTTATGACGGTTTAACTCTGGACAGGCCCTTATATTATCAAGACAGATGGAGCATTTTAACAACATATAATGTATATTATCAAAGCGGCAAGGCCTCAAGGGATATGTACGATCTCGTGCAGTGTTATTTTGGTGCCATATCTGATATATCCAGTTTCATACTATACTAGATTTCCATGATGGGCATGCTACATGCAGTACAGACGATGAACCTCAAATTGCGATGAATGGAGCTAGTAATCAAGTTACATACCTCAGTTATATGTTGAATTGGTATACAGCAGCAGCAACAGCAGATAGAAGCCAAACAGATGGAACTGATGACGGAGGGAGTGTATGTGCTTGTGTGCGCTGTGTGTGAGAGAGACAGAGGGTCTAGATACAAGCAAGGCGGCTGTTACGTTGGCAGTCCACACAAACTTCGCCTTTTTAGGCAAATGGCCGGATGAACTTTTCTTTTGTGCGTGTGTGAGAGTGACAGATAGTTTAGATAGAAGCAAAGCAGCTGTGGCAGTCCCAGACTGTCTTTTTAGGCGAATGTCCGGATAAATTAAAGGATAAATTAAACTTTCTTTTTTTTGCGTATGGATGCTCATCAGAGATGATTCTTTGCTTACTTGCAAGGAAAAGGAAGAACGATGATTCTTTGCTTGGAACCAGCTAACCACTGCAGAATTTTCAAAACATAAAGATTAATAAAGCCAACCTAGTAATAAGTAGTGAGGCAAGGGTTCCTCTGTTCCTTGCTATCAAAGAATGTTTATTTTGAAGGCTCCACCCTAAATCACATAAAAAAAAAGATAGATTCTAGAAACGTACCACATTAGTATTTGGCCAACAAAATAAGAGCCCACATTAATTCTTAAGGTCTATAAATTAACACATTAATCAAAGAAAATAAAAATAATAATATCAATTATACGTACTACTTCTGGGAAAAGTTCAAATGGACTATGATAACCTCACTTCTTCTCCTAATTCATTTGGTTATTTATTAGTTTATTATGCCAATCTCTTCCGGTTCAAATTCACATATGTTTGCATGAAAAGTATATTGATATTTATATTGATATTTTTCTAGTATGTTTATATACTTGACAGTGTATGTATGCATAAGTCATTTTCATTAAATCTCTTCCCCTACAACATTGACAGCTATCCTTCTTCTGATTGCTAATTTGAGAGGAATGTTTTATCAGTCAGAGGCATTGTAATAAAATCTCTCCTTTTTTTTCTTCTAAAAACAAGATTCAACCATTAACCAGAGTTTGTCAGAAATGTTTGACTGTTGAAAGTGATCCATTTCAATTGAAGTCCTCAAGGCAATAAGTTCAAAGTAACCATCAACTTTATCTACACTTTAGTCGGGTTACATAGGACTTTGCTGTCTACACATGGGATCTGACGTGGGAGGATATGGTCATGTGAGGCGCCACAGTGGCATGCAATGAGCAGAGCGCGAGCTGCGGCCGGGGACTGTTGCAAAATGGTCACCACCACCATGCACGCAATGGCAGTATGCCACGCCACGCACCCATGGCATATGGTACGCATGCTCCACGCGTCACCAAAGCTCAAATGCCTCGCCCATGTCACATGCAGGGCGAGTGAGTGCCCTGTCTGACTGCCCGTTCCCGCGCCCCTGACGCGTCCTCTGCCTCTGTCTCCGTGGCCACCAGGCTCATGGCCGCCGGCCATGTGCTGCAGCGCCGTTCCTGGCCAAATCTCGCCACCACGGCCCTCGTCAGCTGCGCTGTCGTGTCCCCCAACGGCCAACACCTCCTCTACCTCGCGCATGGTCTCAAGGTTAGCTGTTCAAAGGGTCCACCGTTGCCACGGCCGCTGGCACCATTGACGGACGCTCGGAGCTCCGTCACTGTCGTCATGTTCTGCCACCGCCCGCCATTGTCGAGCTCCTACACTAGCACTACACCGTGACGGTGGTGGATCCCTCAACCTCGCGCGCATTTATAGAGGCCGTATAGGTTGCTGGCTGGAGGACTCTACAGCTCCACCGATGCGCCATGATGTTGCTGCTGCCAATGCCACCGTCGCGTCTCGACATTACCGTCCAGGCGACCACCCTCAGGCCCTCCCCTTGTGCACTCTCACAAGAGAAAACGTTGCTGAGAGTGCGGTCTTCACCATTGCCTTCGGCTCGGCGCCGCGCCGCCGCCACGCAGGGAGTTGTCGGTCTTCAAAACATAAAGATTAATAAAACCCCCGTTTAGTAGTTTACGCAGTGGTCTTTGGTTTGTTTTCCGAGGGGACAGTTTGGATTTTCGTCCTTTGGTTTTTTACACAGTCGCCTTTTTTTTCCCTAGAGGAGGCTATGCGGTCGATGCATATGCTGTCATGCTTTTGTAAATCTTTGTAACTCTTTTTCTTTTCTATCGTCTAATAAAATTACAGTCAAGTTGTTGCCGCCTCTTCTAAAAAAAATAAAGCCATGCTAGTAAGTAGTGAAGGGCTCCTCTGTTCCTTGTTATCTGCCTGATCTGGTCCTCCTGTATAGTATAATTTATTACTGTACTACCCTTTTGTTTTTGCTACCTGGTAAGGGACTCAAAGTGAGCAAAGCTAGGGAAGCCAATGTAGCTAGATGTTCAATCTAAACCTCTGTTGTCGACTCATCTTTGCGTTGAACACTTGTCTCGACTCATCTTTGCGTTGAACACTTGTCTATCTTACTATTACTAATCAAAGAATGTTTTGAAGGCTTCATGCTAGATCTCATAAAATGAATAAAATAAAGATAAATTTTAGAAATCTACCACATTAGTATTTGGCCAACAAAGTAAGACTCCACATTAATTCGTATGGTCCACAAATTAACACAATAATCAAAGAAAAAATATCAATTATATATGCTACTTCCTGGCAAGTCCAAATGGACCATGATAATCTCACTCCTCCTCCTAATTCATAAGGTTATTTATTAGTTTATTATGCCCATCTCTTCCTGATCAAATTCACATACGTTTGCATGAAAAGTCTATTAGTATTTTTCTAGTTTGTGCATATATTTGACTGCGTATCTTACTATTACTAATTGGAGGCCCCAACGAAGTCTCCACGTTAACTCTCACCAGATGCGTTAAGAAAAAAGATAAATGCTAGAAATTCTCACGTTAATTCAACGAAGGCTCCACGTTAACTCTCACCAGATGCGCTAAGAAAAAAGATAAATGCTAGAAATTCTCACGTTAATCAGAAATATCTGGCCATCTAACCAGAAGTCTATGGTCACCTATGACCGTTGGATCTATTTTGTTACCTAAGAAATTACTCACCTCTGCCATTATGTATATTAATAAAACAAAAAAATATCCACCTCAACCATTATATATATTAAAAAAAAACTATTAAGGGCTGCCGTCGTAGTAAAATATATATGATGGTATACGTCGCTGGTGGTCAATTATTGACATATTGTTGTAACAAAAAATATTCTACCTAAAAGATTTTTTGAAACAATTTCTACATAAAAGAAATATCGCAGGCAATCTAATCTATACGCCATCACCTCATCTACGTCGGCGTCTTTCTCCATGGCAACAACTACTCTCGCTGCAGGGCGGACCTAGGGACGGCGAGGCTTCGGCGCCGGTACCGGAGGCCAGTTGCTACAGGGTAAGGCCCCGGTTAACTTGCTTCTTCCTTCTATTAGTGCAGTGTATTTACCCGCTGGACGGAGCACTTGTGCATGCAGAGAGACCAATAACAGGGAACATAATTGTTTGCAGCCATAGCACACCGAACTCACGGCAACATCATCTTGCTATTTGTCAGGTCGATGTGACAGATCAAGCATCTGAATTTCCATGGTAGAAAGCAACGGCTTTGACAAAGAAATAAAGAAAGTTGTCTTTGGTGAACATTGAAGATAATCAAAAGTCCGAGAGGCAATATACGGAAATTGATTCCTCAAGGCCTCCCGGGATGCGCACACACACACATGTATGCAAGATCTTTGTCCGAACCATCAAATTGCATGTTTATATAGCATTACATCTTCTGTTGAGTGCTGACTATAATTGATTTTATATCGTATTTGAAAAGGCCCCCTTCCAAATTGTCTACAAAATAATTCAGGTAATGTAGACTTAACTTTTTAAACATGATATTTTCTTAAATTGGGTGTCCTGAAATCGGGTGAGATATTGTAAAAGAGGGCATGATAAAGGAGCAATGGTGTTGTATCTACTTCGACACTGTACCTCTATACAAAAGCTTAAGGTTGATTTACATCTATATCAGGTAGTTACCCAAATTATTTATTGATTTTTATTTATTCAATTTGAACTGGTGGTCACAGGTTCGCAGCTCAATTAGAAAAGTGGGTCCTCTTGGCCATGTTCTTTATTGATGTGGAGTTGAGTTTTATTTTCTAGGGTGTATGCGTGAATAGGTTGCGTCTTGCAGGGAGAGTCGGTTAAATAAGAGACTATAGGTGTGTTTGGTTGTGAGGAATACAAGGGACGTGAACGTGATGAGGTTATCCTGCCTGTTTCATATGTTTTGGTTCAACGGAGATGAGGGAGTCTCCACTTATTCTCCATACGCGCTAGGAAAAAATGCTAGGAGTTCATCAATGCTACCACCATCTTTTTCATTCATGTTAGAGACAAGGAGGTGGCAGGGCCCCCAGTGCCATGACATCTGGCGTCCATATATAGCATCTACATCGGCATTGCACACTATAGGTATGCCAATCTTGCTAGATTTCATAACTACAATTTATATTATTATCTCCTATGGCGCTATTCATGATATGATCTTTATTCACCATTAGATATAGATTTTCAATTTAATTTAATTGCCCTTGGATTACTTCACATAAATAATTTTTGATATTATCCTTATTCAACAGCAGGTATAATTTTAATTTCTGTGTTCACTAAAATAATAAATTCATTAGGTTACTTCGAGTTTACATGCTAATTATGCTGAAAAATTACGGGGCCATGATCCAAGTAGTTATCAATAAGTTATGTATGGAACATTTATTATGAAAAATAAACCAACCTCCAATAGTCAAAACTTATGTACATTACTACAAATATTTATTTATCAACTTATAAAGCGTGGTAAAATAACCTTAGTGTCGGAGACCGAAATAGGGGCCCCTTTTGGAGAGCCCAACAAACGCAAAATCTGGCCCAGTAGATCGCCCACAACCTTATCTGGGCCATGACTCCCAGGCGCCGGAGCAAGCGCATGGCCCGCAGCTCGTCCAACCCTACCTCGCAAAGGCCTCGGGCGAGTACCAATACTCCGCCTCGCCCGAACCCCCAGCGCTGGGGCCTCGGACGAGTCTCCGCCTTCCGCCTCGCCCGAACCTTCTGCGTCGGGGCCTCGGACGAGCTTCCAATTTCCGTCCCACCCGAGCCCCCGGCAACCAGGCCTCGGACAGGACGCACCGCCCAGGGTCAAAGCCGTACTATTGACTTGACACATATCTACCACTACCCGTCCATAGCCATGTCAGGGGCGTTCCACACCCTGACATGAGATGGGTATCGTCCTATGACCGACTCACGCCGGCGACCATGCTTACGCAGTCTCTACAGTGGAGGCCACGCCCGCCACAGTGGGACACTGTGCTGCCTAACCCTTTGACAGGTCTCATCGCCGGAGCCCCGGAGCACCGTCCACCACGCCTGAACGACGACGGCCGACGTCACCTCTTGTACGGGAGTGGGCTGGACGCCCCCTCCGGTCAACAAACAGTCCACCCCGTGAGCTCTGGCCCCGGGATGGGCGACCACTGCACCGGTGACCGCCCGCGGCTGTTCCAACCACTCCCCGTACGGCACCGAGCTCCGAGGCCCCCGAGCTTCGGATTCCAGGCGGGTCAAAGCTACAGGAAGCTACAGGGCTCGGACACCCCATCCGTCACGCTCCACCAACTCCAAGCAGGGACGTCCATCATTCTGACCAACAGGGCCAAAGAGGTGACGTCGCACTGCCTCGTCACGATCTAGGACAGCCTGCCCATTCCGGAGCCTCGGACGAGGGGAGACTGAAGCCCATGACCTCGCCACGAGCACGTCCACCTCTTGTAAGGCTCTGCCCTCCCCTTACGGTTATAAAAGGGGGAGGCAGGAGCCCGTGGACGAGGGACAAGTCCGATATTGGCACTCCACTCAATCATCCACGAGACTTGGGACCCCGTCCCTCTCTCACTGCTTGTACACCCTACCTATGAGCACTTAGATGCAAGATAATACAAAAACTTCTCTCCCCCACTGGACGTAGGGCCTTCTCTTGCCCGAACCAGTATAAATCCTTGTGTCCATCTTGCACACCATCTGGAGTTGGGAGCACGCACCATAAATTCACTCGTTGGTGCTAGGGCCACCAGTTCTAGCACCGACACTTAGTTAGCAAACTACATTATTTGTTTGATGAAACTATACTAATACGCTACAATAAATTCAACATCTTGCTACAATAAATTCAACATCTTGAGTGATATGGTGCATGCCGAAACAATTATTTATGCCATTGTAAGACTAAGAGTGTAGCCTAGGATCTAAAATTTAATTTCAATAAAGTAGAACATGAAAATTTAGAATCAATGATAAAATAAGCATTAGAATTCCAAATTAGCACATGTATAAAGTAATACACCAACTAGATCAAATTTTGGAAGTTTGTTAAACTATAGATCACTGCTGGAAACTAAAAATTTCCTATCGCAACAAAACCGATGGAGAAATTCAAAATACCAATAGAAAAATTAGAAATTCAAAATACTGGAAACTAAAAATTTTTCTGTCGCTACAATAAATTGATTTCCTATCGGTTTCGCGTCCCCGACAAAAGAAAATTGCATAATTTTTCTGTCGGTTGCTCAAAGACCGATAGGAAATTTTTAGTTTCCAGTAGTGGATTTTTATGATATCACATAAAGGGATGAAATAAGAGTTTATATACTTTAAGTTAGTTATGTTTCAATTAAACACATATGGTTGTAGAAAATGATCAATCCTAGAAATTATTACTCATAAAACTGCTACAAAGAAAGATCTAAAACATGTTGTTAGTTCAGTAGACACTACAGTCACCATTGTAAGTAATAACCATTGTATCTGAGCAATTAATAAGCTTCAAATTTAAGGATTTAGAGAAAAGAATCAAAATTGAGAGATTCATGTCATCAAAATAGGCTGCAGTTAAAACCATCATAGTTTAGCAAATGTTTTAGAAAAATGCATATTAGAGGTACATAGAGGTGCTAAGTTAAAAAAAAGACTAAATAGGCACGAATAATACCTATTTTGTAGAATATCAGTGAAGATAAAAGATATTTAGTAAAAATATTTTTATTAGTTAATGTCTCATAAGATTCTAACCCGTGCAAGAGCACGGGCTGATGAACTAGTGTATACATAAGTCATTTTCACAACAGTCAGGCTATCCTTCTTCTGCTCTGGATTTGTAATAAAATCTTATTTTGTTTTCTCGCGTTCTGAAGATGTCATCCTCTTTTGATTGATCGAAAAAAGATTGATCGAAAAAAGATTACATGCTTTGTCAACGGTTCAACAAGCTGTTGTTGCCACAGACCTGGTGATAATGGATCAGGATCATCGATCCAAAATCCAGTTGGACTCAACCTAATGTGGATTTAACTGGATGGATGCTATTTGGACCCCGGATTCGGGGCCCACGACGGTGAGGCGGCGGCGCTTGCAGTAAACGCAGAGAACGAGCAGTCGGCGCCGCCGGAACCCGGGCTGCAGGAAAGCGCGATCTCGCCGATGTAGGGACGTCCGCCGACGGCCTCCTCGGCCTTGTGCACGCGCTGCAGCATCTCGGCGGTGGTCTCAATGGGGTGGCCGGCGGCCCAGTACGCCTGCTCCCGTGGGGGAGCGGCCGCAGGAGGAACCCCTCCTCCTCTCCTCTGCACCGACCGGAGCCTCGAACAGGGAGAACTCGTCGGGAAGCCGGAACTCCTGGTCTGGCAGCAGCGGCCAGCGGGTGCACGGCGTGGATGGTGTTCGTGCTTGCGGCGCCGAAGGCGACGTCGTGGTGGATCGACCGAGCGGTCCTCAGGGAGCTGCTTTATTTAACTTGTAGTCCGTCTCACTCTAGGAAATTATTATCCTTGTTTGGATCGGAGTCAGTACTCAGGACGGGTGTCACTAGGACTCCTTGACCTGAACTTGACCTGTTCCAATTCCATCGAGAGAAACAAGTCATCAGGACGGGGAAGAATATATATATACACAACGGGATGTTTGAAGTAACACCATGGTTAATCAACGAGACAAACACCACGAGCCGTTTCAATTTCTGCATATAAAACAACAAGAGTACACAAATAACTGAACTTCAATTTGAAGCTTTCATCAAACATGACTTTGAGGTGTTTGATGAGAAACGTGTCTTGGAGTCAGCTGGTGGTAAAGCGTACGCTATGCTCTGATGGTTGCCTGTTGGATCTTGTATTCATATGGGTGGTATACACGATTGTGAATTTTGGTAGAGGAACACACTTCTTCATCGACCATAATATACCTTTTTTTTTAAAGGAACATGTATTGATCTTAGCGCATTACACCGGTCCTTTTACAAACAGGACTCCAAAAAAAGAAAAATTACAAAGAAGTACAAAACTTCTATTCGTCTTCCTCGAAGCCTTTAGAGATCCGTCCGTCACCGTCATTGAAGCCGCTTCCCAATCGTCATCGGACACCAGAGCCAAACTCCACAAGGTGGAAGCCGCAGAGGAGGACTTACTTCTAGGCGAATCAGTCGACACTGCCTCTCAGGCACATCGGCCAACTCCCGCACCCACGACGCATCCTTCGATTCCATCACCGGCAATCCGAGCAAAGCTCAGATTTTCACCAAAGAACATCTTCCTCGAGATTAACAGGATCAACACCATCATCACTTGAAGAAGACAACGATGCGCCGACCCTCGACTCCTGGACAGGTCTCCCCAGCCTCTCCATTGACGTCGGAGTAGATCGCCATCGGAGAACGGAAGATGCTGGAAGAAATTATTCCGCTGCGCCGCCGCCGCTTCCGCATCGCCGGCGTCACCAGGAAAAACAAGCCGCAAAGGAGCCGCACTCCTCCGGCAAAACCTAACTCCGCCGCCGAACATCGACGGCGAGCAAACCCTAGACCTAAATGGACTCGACTTAGACTCTAGGAAACAGTAGATCGACTAAAACGATGGACCCCCGTTCCTCCTCTCCACCGGCAGGAGGCCGGAGGTGAGAGGAACAGGGGTCAGGCGACGACGGGCGGCGGCGGCTGCGGGGGCGGAGGCAGGAGCCTAGCAGACGCTTTTCATCGATCATAATACCTTAACAAGGTCAAATGAGTCTTCAAATGAGAAAGAAGATTGGTTTCAAGAAAAAATGAGGAAAGAAGGGAGGGCATATATTCAAGAGAAACAAAATCCCATTTAACAGAAGTGTACAGGAAATGGTATTTAAACAGGAAACCAGATTATATATCTTCAGTGAGTGCCATCATGACCAAATGAACTATTGAAACCTAAGAGTTTTTTTGTTTGATAATGTTGGTCAGGTATCCATATAGAGCAATTTGCTGATTAAAGGCACCACTTTTCCTTGGGTGGTCTAGAAATTCCATGACTAATAGACATTCACATCTGAGACAGAAGATTGGCTGATGGTGAGCAGAGATACAAATTTATACACGGAGGCATATATTTACGAGCATAACTTCTATGTCACCACAGAACCACAAAACACACAAAGCATATGTTACGGTAGTACTACTGCACTCCATAAAAGCCTGGCCAGAAGCCCAGGCCACGTCGCTTGAAATTCCCTCCGCCGTCCGATCTCCCGACGAACACCACAGATTGCTTGAAGCGGATTCTGCCAGAAGCCGCTTCAACCCACTTCACGTCTGAATCCCGAGAGCCAAATATATACCTAGCTTCCGCTTCTCCTTTCTGCTTCTCGCCCCCTTCTCTCTCTTCTTCTCTCTCCCTCGCTCTCTTTTTTTTTGCGAAGACCCAGTTACAAACTCAGACACTCATATACACGAGCGCACACTCACCCCTATGAATGCACGCACGCACACCCTACCCCTATGAGCACCTTCGAAGAACTAAGATGGACCGGCAAATCTCGAGATTGACGAAGTCACCACAGGCGCCAGGGCAGCGGCGGGTAGGGCCGAGGCGTGGCGGCTATGGCCGCCCTCGTCGTCCTCCTCCTCCCCCCTCCCGGAATACGGTGTCCGGACTAGCACCGCTAGTTCTGCGCCCGGCTGCACTGGTGGCGCGTGACAGCGCCTGGGCTGCACATCGGCGCCGCCCATGGGCCCCGGCGGCCGGCGGCGTCCATCGATGGCCACTAAGCAGCGCAAGTGTCCCTCTCCGATGGCTGCCAGCACGACATCACCTCGCGCCGCCTCCTCCCTCCGTTCATTCTCTGCTCGTGTGATCCACAAAACCCTAGCTTCCTCAGGATCCAGCAATGGCACAGGCCTTGCAGCACCGGTGACGCCCTAAGCGCGTGCTGTGGCGCCGTATGTGGAGGAGCACGTGGGGCTGTCGCCCTCTCCGGCTCCATAGATCCCCAGGTGCCTGTCTCTTCCCCTCTCTCTCTCTCCCTCTCTCTCAACGATAGCTCCCCCTCTTCTTGTGGATGTTCCTTGTGGTACGGGGGCTTCTGCTCTCCCTGCACACAGTGAGTTGAGCGACCTTGACGGGAAGCCACGGCGGTGGCCGGCGGCTCTGTGCCCCGTCCGGACAGCACCACCCTGTTGGTGCCGCACCTGTTGGCACCGGCGGAGCCACGTATTGGCCATGGTGGGTGCCGGCCCCCCCTTGCCGTGGATAAAGTTTTAAAGGCTATATGCAAGAGACTATATATTAGACTACATGTATATGTGATACTCACTGCATATCTACATGGTTGCTGCTTATATAGTTATTTTCTAAACTGCATGGTACATGGAGTACTGCTTGCTACTTGTCTTGATATAATCGGAGTGTTCGGCTGGTGATATAAGCTGGCTGGTTTGGTGTGAGAGAAAAATACTATTAAAACGACTGATAAGTCCGACTGATAAGATAAGCGAAAACGATTCACTTATTAGAAGCTTGATTGCTTGTTTGCCTCATTAATAGTTGCACTCGTGTCATAGTACCTCACAACTGCCATGTCATCTAGAGCGGCACGTCCAAAAATCCCACATTGATTTACATCACTAAAATAAGTGTTTTTTTTAAAAAAAAGTTTTTTAAAACAAACTAACATAAGTTTGTGATTCTTTTTGGGTCTATTGAAAGGCCCTTCTTGCTTTAACGCCTTCTTTTATTTGTAACCTAATGAACATGTTCAAACACAAGCACAAGCATCTAGATGATTAGGTTCTAGTTAATTTTGGGTGTCCGCATATAATTTCTATTTAGTGGACTTTTTTCTTTATTAAATAATCGTTATTGATCAACAATCTTAGTAAAAAAATTTGTAACCGAAGAAAAAAAGGACAAATTCTTATATGGGCCCGCTATGGAGCTCCATTCGCCCCCTCCTTCCTTTCGGCTCTGGCTCCGCTCCTACCTGTTGGTGCCGGTGCGGGATGGGAGGGACGCACGCCATCCTATCAGTTGCTGCACCCACCAGTGGGGGAGTCGTGCCGCCGAGGTCATCTGCCTCGCACCCTCCTCAGCATATTCGTCTTGGAACCTGCAGATGACGGCCACCTCCTATCAGATTGATGCACATCCTTTGTTTATACATCGACATAGGTGTGACTGATTTTGTTTCTTTGTCAGACCCTAATGCAATGATTCTGTACTTCTCTTTTGCTAATTTTGTCTGGTTATCAGCTATAGAGTTTGATCCTGGAGTTTTGTTTCTTCAGCCCATCTATGATGCCATTATTTTCAAAGATCTCTGTGTTCAAAGCTTCGCATCCCTGAATGCCTTGTTTTTAAATTAGTTGCTGAGGTCTGAATGGTTCCATTACTCGATTCAAAATGGTAACTTTGCCTATAGTGCGTCATTTGTGTATCTTTTCGCTCTTGCATCATTTTTTATTGCCGTTTTGATCTATCTCAATTGAGGTACCTTGGACAAATGCATATGTACGTCTAGAGGATTAGAGGATAGACTGCAGCTGAATATTATATGAGTTCGAACAATAGAATTGAAGGATCGTTAGTTGGGTACTTCCTGGTTTCTTAATAGAGTTGCAACTTATGAAACCATGGTACTAGTATGCAGCACCTTTATTTTAATGTTACTCCTGCAGTTGAGCTATCTGTGACCATTTCGCCATTGTCAGCTTTCATCACGTCCAGGCAAAGGGTGCAGTCCATAAATCTCCAACCCTGTAGGAAAAAGAACATGCTGTTGGAGAACATGGCCTGCACAATCTAGAACCTCATCATGGAGACATTGGAGCACTGAACTCTACAGGATGGAGGCTGGAGGAACTATAATATCATTAACTGCTGAAATTCAGGCAATTTGATATCAAAGGAACTATCAGATTACTGCAACATACATTGTCGAGGTGAGCAGTGTATGTTTCTATGAGAACTATCTGTCTATTGCTTCATACTTATTAGGTATTGATTCATACTAATACTCCAATAGCAGCTTGCATGGACATTTCCTTCTTTTGTGCTTGGTCAGCACCACAACAAGAAAAATTTTCAGTTAATTGCTGAATTCATTTAGTTAGATATGTTTTCCTTCTATCAATGTGTTTTTGAATCCAAAGCAATTTTTTCCTTAACTTACATGTGCATAATGCCATGGAGCCAATATAGCTTACTGTTGTCTTCCTACATGCGGTTCCCAATTTCAGCTTGTCGGACCTACACTAGACTACTTTGAGTGTGGAAAATAAAAATGAAAGGTATTTTCTTCTTTACCATTTGCACATAATAAAAATATTTCAGCGCTTCTTAATCCTACTCTACTAACATGTATACGATCAGCTTCTAATGTATTTCTTTCTAAATTTGATTCCTCTATATTCTTTCTTAACGATTGCTTGGATATAACACATGACAATGCCACTAGAATTTTTTAACACTGATAATATCTTAACACTGAGGAATTAGAAAAAAAGAGAATACTTTGTATTTCTATTTTGTGGGCAGAATGAGCATTAGTATCATTATTGATCAATGGTGTTGCAGTTTCGTGTGCAATTAAAAAAACGATATTTTCTTTGTCTGGACACATTGCGTTTTAATGGTATTAGAGGAAGCTTTATTCTTATCATTATTTTTTTCCTTCCACTTGGATCTAATTTTTTGCGCAAATATTTTCCTAAGGCCTCACTCAATTTCAATATATGTCTGTATAAGCTTAGAAATCTAGATTTCGGTCGACATGTTCTTGACCTCAGCCGCAGGTGATAGTACATTTATGATCATTCAGCTTCATAACCTGTAGAGACAGAGGTCCAGGTGAGTGAAAGCAGAAAACCAGGCATGATCCAATTTTATAAGGTACGATACCTTGCTGCCATGAACCACTAACAACTTCTAATGATTGAGTGGACAAATAGATTCCCCACATTCTTTTTTGTTGGTTCTTTTTTCTAGATTTAAGGAACATATACCAATATTATGATAATGAACTGCTTGCTTCCTTCACCACTGATTAGATGGTGGTCAAAGTTGTCGAGTTTCTAACCACATAGGTTGTATACATGCACATGGGTTTGTTCAAATCGCTCCAAACATTATTACACATTTTTACACAAAATCTATTTCCCATTGAAGCATGGTTTGTAGTCTCTCTTTTGCATTGGTGTATCATTGCCCTGGTACTGTCTCAAGTAATTACTAAAGTTCATGGTCAGCGTCCCACACAAAAATATATGCAGGATGGTTTAGTTCTTGCATCCATATGAATGGTTCTCTGTGTTATTCTAATAGACAGTTTTTGGTTTCTCAATGTCATGGTAGTAAATTTTTTGAAGGGACTGCATAAATTAAAGAGGATAAATAGCTGCCCAATTGGAGTATGCCTGGATCATCCTCTTCGATCCAACATCTTGAGGTATTATACGAGATCCAAATTCATGCTCAATCGTCTCCATCTTTCCAAATCTGAATTTTCTCTTTTGTGATTATTTGTTGTTTCACTTTTGCCTATCAAAGGTTGGATTTTCATGGGAAAACTGCGCTATAACATAAGTTATGAATCCTAAGATGTTCCCAGACAAAACCTTGGCTCATACGTCACGATTTTGGACTTCCACAAACTTATAATACATCTTCGTGTTCAGAGATAAGGTTTAGGTTGCCTCTGTAACTTACCAATGTCTACTGATGTTTCAATTCGATGAAACGAGTTGCTTTATCCTAACTGAATGAATTGAGGTAAGCAATATTTTATCAGCGATTCATCACGTAGATGCTATCGCGCCTTTTCTCCTGAGATCACTATGTGTCAGTTAACACACTGGGATCAAGTCAAGATAAGTGTGAATTTGCCTGCGGTTCATGACGTAGATGTTCTACAGCTCATGTTGTAGATGCTATCTCTCATCTATGAAGGACTCAAGTTGGCCTCTCTTTTGCTCTTTGAGTATAAAGCAAATCTAGGTTCTAGTTTTTCGAGGACAAGCTGATAGTGGAGGGTTTATTAGTGGTTTCATGAAAATTCTAAACTGAAAGGTGTGCTTTTCTTCTGTCTTTATGATAGAGCTATACTCGAACCTTTTTGCTGTATGAAATATTCTGGCTACCTTATATGCATAATGTGTTAAAGTATGGACATAATGTGTTAAGAATTACACATAGTGCGTTCCTAAAACATTAGTCACAGCACCACATATTATTACCTTCTATTATTGCCAGATTAGTCCGTTTACATTTCTCACAGTTTTGTATTACTTACCTATGTCAAACTTTTATTCTTCAGGCTACCAAGTTAATTTCAGAGCTGCTACTGCTATTCTACTGTATAGTAATATATATGGATGACAGTAATGCTCCAGCAAATGGAAATATGGACGCCAGTATGCTCCAGTGAATTGATCAATTAACTGAGAAGCTTAATGCATCATTAAGAAATGGTAAAGATTCTTAATGTTTAACTGAATCCGCAATATTTCGCCAACTTTGGACTTGGGTTTTATTTACTAACCACATCAAAATGTTACATAGTACCCATACTGTAACTTATTTTTGGTTCACGCTTCTTAATTTTCCTCACCAAATTGGTTCCATGTTAGGCTTAAGAAGGAATCCCTGTTAGAGAAACGTTTAATTGAAACGATATAGCCTTAGAAAAGATTACTCACTATTCATTTCTTTAGTCTTTCATGATATAGACATTCTCCAAATTCTGGCTACCTTATATGCATAAGTGTGCAATTTACAGAATACAAAATTAAAAAAAAAAAGACACCTACCCAACTTTACCAAACCAACCCACTTTGGACAGCCTAATCTCGCTTTCTGTTCAGGTTAGTAATTTTTGGTGAAGAATTGATCTCAACTTACATGCTGCACTAGGTGGCATAAGCATCCATGTGCACCAATACCTTGTACCTGACTAGAGGGTGATTTATTTGCTCTACACTCTTAACTTAATACAGCTCCATACTTTTGCCCTTGGGAATCAACCAAGACCCAGTTCAAAATACTTTTGCCATATACAACACTAGATTGCATTAATCTTATTCGGTTTGGGTGGTACTGACGGTTGCTCTCTTCTTACCAAAACTGGTGCACGAGAATGAACTGCTTTTGCATTGGACTTAGCATGGAGACCTATTATTGATCTTTAATCTCAAGCTGTGAAGAAACCTATGGTTTATGTAGGAGTCCAAACAATGTGATGTATGCCTCTTCCTTTCTTCTTGGTAATGCTTCAGTTCAGTACCTGCTGATCATGTCGTCTCCTGATTTCAAATATGTTTGGATTTGCCTTGACTTGAACCTTTACAGTGCAGTTCCAGTTCAGACAGTAATTGTCCTGCTGATCATGAGCAGTCTGAAATGTGAAGTCTCTGAGATGTAATTCTGAACTTTGATTTTCTATTGGAAATCTGTTCGGCAGTAGGTTTAAGTATTGATTGAATTATCTCGTAAAATACTGCTTATTCAGTCACAGAAAATATAGCTCAAGTTTCTATGTAATTGATCCTTATAATCTTTATTATTGGAGTTGCATCTCCCCGATGTCTGAAGTAATTAATATAGTACATGATCAATGCCATACAAAAAAAAAAAAAACATATGGATAACATTTTAGTTCTTGTGTCCATATAAATGGTTCTCTATATTTTTTCTAATAGACTGAGTTCCAGTTTACATGATGATACACGAACATTATTTCACCGAGTGCACCGAGCTGCGCGCAGGAGCGCGCCCTACCACTAGTTGTACCTATATATATGGTTCTATATGTAGTACTGGATGTTGAAATCACACATACAACCATCGGCATTTATTTATTTGTTCACAAACATAAGTAGAGCAACAATAACAATTGATCACTCTACTCCACACACAATAATTGAAAGGTCAACATGCCATACAACAATGCATCACACACCAAACCAAAGTCCACAAACACACCATACAAGAGCACAACAATTGGCAATAGCACACATGAGGGCATGTCTCATGCCGCTGTTGCACAAGCTGAAGGGAATTCAGCTGTTGTTGACTGAATGCTTGTTGTCTCTTATTTTATTTCACTACTAGTGCTCCACACAGAGCAAATAAGCTGGTCCGACACTGCATCATCCGACAGAAGCACATAGGCGGCAGTGATGGATGGATGGCTGGATCCATCAACGAAGGCTGACCAAACAAAACAAACCAAAGCGAATTCATGCAAACGTGACAGGACATAAGCAAAAGCATATGCTTTCGTGTTGTCATTTGCCGCGCGTGCACGCATTCACAAACCAATCAAGCTGATGTAGAAGTCGAATTTGTGAACAACAGATCGAAGGTGAGACACCAGCTAGCAAGCTAGCCAGTGACTGTAATCCAACAAAGAGCCGGCCGGGTTACTTCATCTGTAGGAATTCGAGAGGAGAACATAAGAGAAACAATATAATCGATCAGTTCAGGTGAGCAAGTCAACAATGTGAAGTATTTGGCATGGCAATCGCCGTCGGTGCATGTATATAAAAGAATCTAAGCCATTGGTCAGGATCGTAAATACCACTTGTCTTATACTATGATAAGCATATATAAAAACTTTGGAGTTAGATGGCAGAGATGGAGGCAAGGGAGTTCAATTGGTAACTAAATAGACCTACAAGATAGAGTTCTAATATATAAATTTTCGAGTTGCATGATGGGAAAGAGGGAGGGAATACCTGAGCACACTGCCCCTGAGCAGGGTCTTCTTGTAATACCGTGGGTGGATGGGTCTGTAGCTGTCCGCTTGAGAGCGGTCGTCCCACTCCAGCCTGTCCCACCATTCCTTCTCGCAATCACACTCCACTGCCTTGTTGCGGCTACCGATGTTGGGAAGGCGCGTGAGGCTCCAGCAGCCCCTGATCTTAATGGTCCCAAGGTTTGGGGTGGACATTTTGACCCTACAAATGTGCTGTAGTGAAGGTAGCTCATGCAAGTGAATACGCCTCAGCTTGGGGAAGTCTTTGGAATTTGGCTTGTCTCCTTTGAAAGGAAATATCTCCTTGAGATCACCACACCATGCAATCTCAAGGGTCTCCAGGAGGCGGAAGCTCTCCATGATGTCAACCCTCCAATAGGAAAAAGGGTGTACGTGTATAAGTCTAGGACAGAAGTCCAGGTGAAGCAACGTCAGGTGTGGAAATGCACGATATCCATTTGAGGTTGAGATGTAGCGTGACTTTAGGAGCTGGGATGCCCAGAATATTCTCAGTTGATAACTAAAAACATTGCTTAGAATATTATTGAAGACAAAGTCCAATTTGGGGCACCTCACAATTCTACACCACTCCAGACCAGGCCATTCTGAACCATACTCATCTAAAGTGATACTAGTGATGGACAGGCTATCGTGCACATGCAAGATCTTAGCACACTTAGTTAGAAACCATGGGACAGTAATAGTACTAGTCTCTTCACCACCTCGAGATAATTTTGCCTTTATCTGTTCTTGTATGTGCATGTAGCATCTCTTTTCTGGAACATCAGGAACATACGGGCAAGGCCACATCCACATGATTCCCAGAGTATCACCACCGCCTTCACTAGCTTGTTGTAGGCGGCCCACAGAGATATCTGTGTACACTGCAGTTGCAAGCTGCCGCTGCAGGTTTTTGCCAGCAATTGCTGCTCACCAGTGCTTGTGCTCTTGAATGTTCCTTCATCTTTGCTACCACCACCAACAGTCGTAGGATGAGGAGAGGAGATCTCCACATATGCCTTGCGGGAATCAGAATAGACTGGCTTCAGGGACGCAAGGAGCCTTGCATCCCGTACAGAAATGTGCCAATCAAATTCACTGCTTGTCTGACTGCCTTGTGGTGCAGCTGCAGGTGCCACTGGTGTTTCTGTAGAAGCAGTACTAGTTCCCCGCATGGTCTTTTCTTCTCTAGATTGGGCAGTGGGCGCTGGTTGCGTGGTGTCAATGCACAGCTTACTCAAGGCTTCTAGATTCATATTGTCTTTGGGTGGCCATAGGATTGCATAAAGCTTCTCGCAGTCAAGTAGATGGAGCTCATCAAGGTACATGATTTCTGTTGTACTGAGGTCTAGTGTTTTCACTGCTGTTCCTGAGATGTCTAGGGTGTGGAGATTCCACATGTCTCCTCCCAATTGCAGATTCTTCAGTTCAGTACATCCGTTGAAGGAGATCTGTTTTAAACGACCACCTCCATCAACCACTGCAGACTCAAGGCAGCTAACATTACTGCTTACCCTTGGCCCAAATAGCCTCGTCATGGGACTGCTAGAACCACTCAGATAGTTTCCTGAAAAGTCAAGATGCTCCATCTTGTTCATCTTTGAGAACAGATCATTTTCCGAGCAGCTGCAGCTGACACCAGATTTCTTCACTCGGAGCTTGCGGATGTTAGGCAATCGTCCCTGTAGCTGGCCAATGTCCCATTCCTTGGCTCCGATCACATTTAGCTCCCTGAGCTGTGTCATGAGTGCCAACATCTGCGCAGACAATATCTGATCACAGTCTGTGTAGCGCACATCGAGCACCCACAACCTCTGAAAGCACCGGTGGATGTCCTCCTCCTTCCCTGCTACATCTGTGCTTGTCCTGGTGCCGTGGCAATTGTCAAGCCAGAGAAACCTGAGGCTGTGGCAGCAGAGGAATGGAGGTGACCAAAAATCAAGGATGCAGCCTGAGAGCTTGAGGACACGAAGCTTGTCAGCATAGTATTGGAATATGCCTCCGTTTGAAATAGCTCCATTTGGGATCCAAGTAAACCCACAAGTCGGTGAAGTCCAGTATGGCTTGCCCTTGACAAACCTTGATAGTAAGTGAGGGGAGGGCAAATATTGATGGTAGTCCACATCCAATGACATCTCACACTGCAGAGCCTGAGCAGATCTCCACAACCCTTCATCGTCGTCATCCATGTTTCTCTCCCCCTGTTGCGGTTGATACATTATGCTATCACATACCAAGTAGTTGGCGCCGTGGGTGTTCAAATCATAGTCAATTGACTGACTGCCTTTGCAACACAGCTCCAACATGTACTGGAAGCACTCGACCACTTGTGCAGGGTGAACGATGATGCCGCGAGACCCAGTATTGGCCCTGCATGCTGCAACTACATCCGCGGCCTCTTGGAGTACAACGTAGGACCAGAGCTCCTCTTCCGTCTTAAGAGCAAGAAAAACATCTGTGGTTCCTACGCTCTTCATGGCCGTGTCAACTTTCGCCCGAGGTTTGACACGGAATCTTCCTTGGAGTGTCCACAACACCTTGCTGGGTGAGTACCCGGACAGAGGGAAGCCACACAAACTGGCTAGATCAATCTCTTCATTGCCCCCATTGTGGAAAATCACCAAGAATCTGTGGTTCTGTGTGTGCTGATACATCTCCCGGACAACTTCCTGTAGCTCAGCGCGGGAGCCCTGGGCCACCCCACGAAAATCGTCCTCTTCGTCCTCCGTGTCAAACATCTCCATCACTTGAGCAGGGAGATCCAGCTGCTCTGCGACTGCCCTCTGAAGTGCCCTCCTGCTCTCCCACTTTGTGCAGTCGATGTGGATGACCTTGTCAAACTCCGGTCGGGCTGGTGATGAAGTTGTGGTGGTGGTGAAGCTCCGGGCAACAGCTAGGAGGACAGCAGATGCCCCAAGCCCACCCCAGCCATCCAAGTAGAAGACGTTGTCTCTGCTTCCAACGCTTCTCTTCAGCTCTCCAGAAATTAGTTCAGCGGCGCCCTCTATCGTGTCGGCATAAATATCCTGCATATACATATATGCGCATGTGTGTCAGGCCATCGGATTGCAAGATGCTCATCACTTGAATGAGATTAAGGTGGAACAAAACTAATACAGTAATAAGAGAGATGTTGCTAACTGGCCGTGTGGTTTACCTGAGTACGCATGATGAATTGATGATGGATTGATTGGGTTGGAGTTGGAGTAAGTAACCAGCCGGCGATCGATCGATTTGAAGGAGCTGCCGAGCTGCTAACTTTCAGCAGACCAACAATTCCATCTCGGCAATATATGGAATCTAACCCATCTCTCTATGCTATCCGCGGATCTGAGCAACACAAAAGCATCAAACTAGCTAAGATAATGGCATATATATTCATGCATTATCATTTTTGTGCCATAGACGAGCATGACGCATATACAGTACAGGTGAACTTGAGTTTGCAATGGAAGGGGTCGAGTAATTAAATTACATACCTCGGTATGTTGATTGGGCATGCAGTAGCAGGAGATATATATTTTTTTCTCTCTCTCAAAGACGCAGCATGCAGACGATATATTGAAGCCAAATAGATCAAACCAACGATTGTCTGTGTTTTGCTTGCGTTTCTGAGAGAGGAGGAGCGGATGACAGAGTCCACATAAACTTTGCTTTTAGGCACACGTCCGTGTAAACTTTTGTTTTGTTCGTCTGTCTGTATGATCCTCAGAGATGATTCTTGCTTACTCCCGAGGAAAAGAAAAAGAAATAAGGGGTCCCAAGAGTAAAGATGATTCTTTGCTTAGAACCAACCTCTGTAGAATTCTGAAAAGATAAAGATTAGGCCCTATAGAACAAGTGATTGAAAAAATGCAGGAACAAAACAAAAGAAATGAGATAGAAATGCATATACAAAACATACGAATGAAAATATAGAAATTTTGTAGAAATGGGTATTTGGATCAAATGTAGGAATAACATAGGAAACAAGAAATAAGATGTTTTCTTCCTATGGTCTTTTTGTAAAATCAAACACAGAAATATTTTCTACGCGAGCCCCACCTCCCTGCACCTCCACACGTCCGCCCTGGCGTCGAAGAGCAGGCACTCCATCTGGACGCACTGTGCACAGCTCGGATCAGCAGCAATACCACGCTGGCGCCCAGGCCTAGGCTAGCCGGCAACGCGTCCTGTTTAATTTCCTTGCACGCCATACATATACACACAAGTTGACAAGCATCGTCCTCGTCACCACTTGGCCATGCAATGCACAGGGGTGAACGTGGACAAACACACACGCACGATTGCGCTGTTGCGCACGTACCAAGAGAGCTCCAAGGCGACCCGGGCTCGCGAGGGGCTGGCTGCTACGACGTCCTCCTTGCCCGCCGCACCACACCACGACGTCTAGTGGGCCTCACATGTTGGGTTGAGATTAAAGCACAGTCAACTTCCACGACGCGTCGCGCGCGACGGCGAGGCAGCGGCGCTTGCGGTAGACGCAGAACGCGACGCAGTCGGAGCCGCCGGAGGAAGCCGGGCTGCAGGAGAGCGGGATCTCGCCGATGTAGGGAGTAGGGACGTCCGCCGACGGCCTCCTCAGCTTCGTGCATGCGCTGCTCCATCTCGGCGGTGGTCACTAACTCTCGCGATGGGATGCATGCATGGCCGACCCAGTACGCCACCACCGGGGCAAGGGGAGCACTCGTCCGTGCAAGAGCCGGCGCCGGCGAAATCCGGGTTGCGCGGCATGCAAGCGGCGGAAGGTGTTCTGCAGGACGGGCCGTGACTCAAGTTCCTAGTTGCTAGCTAGCCTGCAGGATTGGGCGCTGCATGCGCCGTCATTGTGCGCCCGGCCATGATACAAGCATTGATGATTTCGGAGGCTTACTGGAAAGTATCAAGTGCAATGGAACAGATGGTCCGTGTTTGGATCGGAGGCAGGACTCCTTGATCAGTTCCAATTCCATCAAGAGAAACAAGTCATCAAGAGGCGCGCGGAAGAATATACAACAGGATGTCTGACGTAACACCATGGTTAATCAACGTGACAAACACCACACATTATTTTTTTTCTAACCAAAGAGCCGTTTCAATTTCTGCATATAAAACAATCAGAGTACACAGATAACTTCAATTTTAGGCTTTCAGCAGACATCACTACTTCGGATCATATAGATTGGATACACTTCATAGTTTCTAATGCAAACTCACCTAATCCGTCGCTAGAACTAAACAAAAATCAAGAGAAAAATTCGTTTCTTTTCAACTGGAAAATCGCTTCCAGGGACAGGGCCTCAAAGCAGCAAGTGCGAGGGACACAAGGTGCTTGACACGAAACGGGTCTTGGCGTCAGCTGGTAATACAAAACGTAGACTATGCTCTGATGGTTGCCTGTTGGGTCTTCTATTCATGCAGGTGCTATATACAGTTGTGAATTTTGGTAGAAGAATGCTGAACGCAGTTCTATCTGCTGCATATGAACATAGCTTGAGGTGAAATGAGCCTCAAATGAGAAACAAGACTTGTTTCAAGAAAAATTTGAGGAAAGAAAGAGGGGCATATATTCGAGAGTAAAACAAAAGCCCATTTAACATAAGAAGTGTACAGCAAATGATATTAAACAGGAAACCAAGATCATATATCCTCAGTGAGTTAAGCGCCATCAGGATTAACTGAACTGTTGAAACCAGAGAGTATTTTTTTTGGCTTTCATAATATCCGTCAAGTATCCATATGTAACAGCTTGCTGATTAATGGCACCAGTTTTCCTTTGGTGGTCTAGAAATTCCATGACTAATTGACATTCACGAGAAAAAGGAACTATTGGACATTAGAGGAAGATCGGATTATGGTGAGTAGAGATATCAATTTACACATGGCCACATATATTTTACGAGCATAAATTCTGTGTGACTGCAGAACACACAGAGCATATATGTGACGGTAGTATTACCGCACTCCATAAAAGGGGCAGCACATTTCTGCCAAATAAGGAACATTTGTATTGTACCCACACACATGGTTCCATATGTATTACTGGATGTTGAAATCACACATACAACCATCGGTATTTATTTATTTGTTCACAAACATAAGTAGAGCAACAATAACATTGATCACTCTATTCCACACACAATTGAAAGGTCAACACGTCACACAGCAATACAACACACACCAAACCGAAGTCCACAATCACACCATACAAGAGCACAACAATTGGCAGTAGCACGCATGAGGCATGTCTCATGCTGAGTTCAGCTATTGGACTGAATGCTCGCTAGCTCTTATTTTATTTCACTACTGCTCCAGACAGAGCAAATAGGCCAGTCCATCCTCATCACACCATCTTTCCAACAAGAGCACATAGGCAGCAGTGATGGATGGATGGATGGATGGCTGGGTCCATCGAGGACGGCTGACCAAACAAACCAAACCAAACTTTTTTTTATGAAACAAAACCAAACCAAACTAAATTGATGCAGATGTGATAGACCATGGGACACAAGCAAAAACATATGCTTCCATGTTTTGTGCACGCGTACACACACTAACCAATCAAGCAGATGTAGAAGCAGAATTGTGAACAACAAATCGAAGGCGAGACACCAACTAGCAAGCTAGCCAGCGATTGTAATCCAAAAGAGTCGGTTGTCTTACTTCATCTGCAGGAATTGGAGAGGAGAGTATCAGAGAGAAACAATAATATCCATCAATTCAGGTGAGCAAGTCAACAATGTGAAGTGTCTGGCACGACAATCGCCGTCGGTGCATGTATATAAAAGATCTATATAATTCATCATTAGCGACCAAGCCATTGGTCAGGATCGTAAATACCATTATACTTGTCTTGTACTATGATAAGCATATGTAAAAACTTTGGAGTTAGACGGCAGAGATTGAGGAAAGGGAGTTCGATAGTTAGCTAAATAGATCTGCAAGATAGAATTCTAATATATAAATTCTCGAGTTGCATGATGGGAAAGAGGGAGGAAATACCTGAGCACACTGCCCCTGAGCAGGGTCTTCTTGTAATACCATGGGTGGATGGGTCTGTAGTTGTTTGCTTGCGAGCGGTCATCCCACTCAATCGGACCACCGAGAGGAAAGCATCAGTTGTTCCCGCGCTCTTCATGGCCGTGTCAACTTTCGTCCGAGGTTTGAGCCGCAACCTCCCTTGGAATGTCCATAGCACTTTACTGGTTGAGTACCCGGACAGAGGGAAGCCACAACAGCTTGCCAGATCGATCTCCTCGTTGCCCCCATTGTGGAAAATCACGAGGAACCTGCGGTCCATCTTCAGTATGTGCCGATACATCTCCGTGGCGACTTGTTGCAGCTCAGCTCGGGAGCCCTGGGCCACCCCACGGAAATCATCCTCCTCGTCCTCCCTGTCGAACAACTCCATCACTTCATGAGGAAGCTTCAGCTGCTCTGCAACCGCCCTTTGAAGCACTCTCCTGCTCTCCCACATGGAGCAGTCGATCTGGATGACCTGATCAAACCCCAGTTCGGCCAGGCCTCTCTTCCCATCTGCGGAAGTCGTGGTGAGGTGTTGGGCGATGGCTCGGAGGACGGCTGACGCTCCCAGGCCGTCCCAGCCATCGAAGTAGAAGACATTGTCTCTGCTACTGACGGTTCTGGTAATATAAGTCTTTTCCTTGAGCACGTTGAGGATTTGATCAGCAGCCTCATCTATCGTGTTGGCATAAATATCCTGCATACGTATGCGTCAGGCTGTTGCCGAGCAAGGTCTAATCATCCCTCGAAATTAAGGTGGAACAAAAACCAGAGGAGTTTTTTTTTTAGAAGAACAGAGGAGAGATCTTGCTAGCTGGGTGGTTTACCTCAGGACGCATGATGGAACGGATTGAAGTAATTAACCGGCCACGCCGGTCAGTTCGCCTTGGTGGGTTTGTGCGTTCGGTGTACCAGCACTATATATCTCTTCAGCAATTAATAATGCTGCTGCAACCTCCGCTTCACTTCGGGATGGAAAGGTCCATGTGCACCGGTGCCAACGTCCAGAAGACCGCCGATTCCATTTGGATTATAATATGGAATCTAACCCATCATCGATTATTCCATCTGCTGACCTGATCAACAAACAACCAAGACACTATTCACTCAATCCTGAAATTTAAGAGAGTTTCAGTTTATTCTATGTCAAATTATCTTAAGTTTATTTGACCAAAGTTTGCAGAGTAAAATCTTAGTTCTGTTACATCAAATCAAATCAAAGAGGTATAAAAATACATTTCACAATGTGTCTAAGAAAGCTAATTTGATATCATAGATTTTTTTTTGGAAATTCAATCAAACTTATGGAAATTTGACTCTGGACAACCAAAAAGACATTCTATTGTAGTACAGAAGGGGCATTTAAGAACATATATATTATCCATGCTCATGGATCGTAATTTTTGTGCCATATATGATATATCCATTTTTTTTTTCCAAATTAGTTGATTTCCATAATGAGCATGCTACATGCAGCATAAACAATGAACTCGAACTTGAGACGGAAGGGATCGTTCTAGTAATTAAATCACATACCTCGGCTATGTTGAATTGGCATGCAGTAGGAGATAGAAGCCAAAGAGAGAACCCACGGCTGAGCGAGAGTTGTGCTTATGTGCGTGTGTGAAGACGAGTTAGACTCTAGAGAAGCAAAGTAGCTGGTGGTAGTCCACAGAAACTTTGCTTTCTAGGCAAATGTTCAGATAAACCTTTTCTTTTGTGTGTTTGTATGCTCATCACAGATGATTCTTTGCTTACTGGTGCGAAATGAAAAAGGGAAAAAAATGATTCTTTGCTTGGAACCAGCTAACGGGCCGCTGCAGAATTTTCAAAAGATAAAGATTAATAAAGGCATGCTAGTAATAAGTAGCAAGGCCTCCTCTGTTCCTCGTTATCTGCCTGATCTGGTGCTACAGAAGAGTAGAAAGCAATTGATGAGTACACTATCCTTTTGTTTTGCTTCTTTTTGAGGGACTCAAAGTGAGCAAAGTTAGGGAATCCAATGTATCCCTCTATCCAAAAAATTTGCTATTCTAGAATTCAAACAATGTCTCGGGAAACTTGATGTTTTATCTTTTGGATAATCGATTAGGTTCATAATCAACTTTACATTGTGATCAGGGGCGGAGCCAGGAATTAGAGATGGGGGCAGCGTAAAAAAGCAAGCTTGTTGAGCTCCATTTGAGGGGGGCCAGCTCTCATAACACTACTACACAAAATTTTTTAGGAGGCACTTGGGATTGGACCTCGGAGGCGGGCACTATTTTTAACCGCCTCGGTTAATGCCATCTATTAACCGAGGCGGGCGCTTTTTCTTAACCGAGACGGTTAAAAAACCGCCTCGTAAAATCGATTAATCGAGACGGGCAAATAAAAATGTCCGCCTCAGTTAATCGGAATTAACCGAGGCGGTCATTCTAACGCAACCGCCTCCATAAATATATTTTCGGAGGCGGTCCAGCTATAACACCCGCCTCTGAAAAAGGCCGAGGCCCAATGGACCCTGGCGAAGCCCGATAGCTGAAGTCATATAAATAGAGCAAGTTAGGGTTGGAAATCCATTTTCTCCCCACCCGAGCTGCCGCTGCTCTGTCTGTCTCTCTTTCCCACCCGAGCACCACCCCTCTGCATCTCTCCCTCCACTCTCTCCCACCCCACCCGAGCCACCCGCCCCTCCCCTACCTAGGCGGGCGCAGGGCGCGCGGCCGAGCGGCCCCAGCGACCAGGCGGCCAGCGGTGGGCGGGGCCAGCCGAGAGGCCAGCGGCCGGCCGGCGGCGGCGGGCCAGGCCCCTTGGCGCACGGCCGGCGGGGTGCAGCTGTGGCACAGATCTGAGGGGCCCGGTGGCATGGCGTCGCGAGGTAAGCGCTCCATCTCCCTCTCTCTCCCTCTCTTCCCCTCTTCCTTACCCTCACTCTTCCCTCTCTTTGCAGATCGGGAACCAACTGGTCCTTCTCCGGTGACGGTTGGGTCTAGATCCGTGACGGCGGGTCCAGATCCGCACGGGCGAGGTCGATCTGGTGGAACGTGCGTGGCGGCACATGCCGGGCGGATCCGGTGGAGGGCAAGGCGGCAGCGGCAGGGCGCTGCGGATCTGTGGCTCGCGGCGGCTGATCTGATGTGGGGCGGCGCTGGTGCCGCTGTGCTCGGCGACGAAATTGGGCTCGCCGGCGGGCTCAGAAACGGCTCCCGACGGGCTCTAGGTTTTTTTTTTATTTTTTAATTCATTAACCGAGGCGGGCATTTGTAAGGCACCCGCCTCGATTAAACGATTAACCGAGGCGGTCAGGGTAACCGCCTCTGTTATTCACGGATTAACCGTGACCTTCGTTGGGAGGCGGTTGCCTTTGCCCGCCTCGGAAAATAAAAAACGTCCGCCTCCGTAAAGTTTATTGTAGTAGTGTAAATTAGCTAAATAAGCACTGAATTTTTAATGCTTAATGGAAGAATAGTGGCCTGTTGGGGGGTGCCAGGCCCCCCAGCCTCCTCCCTCCGCCACTGATTGTCATCTGCATGTTTCCATATATTCCTTTTAAATGAAAGGGTTCTTCTTAATTAGCATGGTTCACCTTCAATAAATAGGGATATATGAGTAATTTCTGTTGAGTATTAATAATCTATCATAAAAATGCTAAAACACATTTTTTTGGACAAAGGGAGTACTAGATAGATGTACAATCCAAGCTGCTGGTGTCGACTTGTTGCGCTTAACACTGGTCTAGTATTACTTTGGTTCGATGTTTTAAGCCTGTTATCCTTTCACAGCGTGGAAGGGTACCATTGTTTCCGGTTATAGCGTCAACAAATCCAGTACAACATCATTATTGCTCTTGTCCTAGCGCTATCGGCGGAGGTCATGAGATATCGAAGAAAACCAGAGAGCTACCGCTGCATTCTCACTAAGTCGTTGTGCGTGCTCCGCTCTCACCATCCCGCATCCACCCCGTCATCGCGCCAGCCTCCACCTCAGCCACGTTGCTGCCCATGTCCTCCTATCGCCACTCCTTCTGCAATTATATCTCCGCAGTTATATCTTTATTTAAGCTATTCACATTAGTAGGCCACCATCACTCACAAATACGTATTTTGGTTGTCCACATTAGCATGCTGCACCATCCTTTAGCGAGCTGTTTGGCTCCACAGCCGTATCGCAAACGTAAACTGTTTTATACTTGTAGATGTTACCGGCTGAGCGAGCGATAGTGCTTATGTGCGTATGTGAAGACGAGTCTAGACTCTAGAGAAGCAAAGTAGCTGGTGGTAGTCCACAGAAACTTTGCTTTCTAGGCAAATGTTCGGATAAACTTTTTCTTTTGTGTGTCTGTATGCTCATCACAGATGATTCTTTGCTTACTGGTGCGAGATGAAAAAGAAAAAAAAATGATTCTTTGCTTGGAACCAGCTAACGGGCCGCTGCAGAATTTTCAAAAGATAAAGATTAATAAAGGCATGCTAGTAATAAGTAGCAAGGCCTCCTCTGTTCCTCGTTATCTGCCTGATCTGGTGCTACAGAAGAGTGAAAAGCAATTGATGAGTACACTGTCCTTTTGTTTTGCTTCCTTCTGAGGGACTCAAAGTGAGCAAAGTTAGGGAATCCAATGTATCCCTCTAGAATTCGAAAAATGTCTCGGGAGACTTGATGTTTTAGCTCTTGGATAATAGATTAGGTTCATAATCAACTTTACATTGTGATCTGCATCTGCATGTTTCCATACATTCCTTTTAAATGAAAGGGTTCTTCTTAATTAGCACGGTTCACCTTCAATGAACTGGATTCATAGAATGATCTGCATCTGCATGTTTCCATACAAATATGGGTTAGTTTCATTTATGTTTACGTTACTTTTGAGCCAACCAAACAGTTCATAGAATGCATTATGATATCTATCCATTAATAATGTAAGTAAATATAAAGTAGCATAACTCTAATTCAAATCATAAGTGATTCCTGCAGCAGCGTGCAGGGTATCCTTCATCCTAGTTCTCAATAAATCTCCTTTGCTACAAGATTCACAACTATCCTTCTTGATAGTTAATTGTAGAGTTTTTATCAAGCGGGGGCAGGAATGAAACTGTAATAAGATCTCTACAAGGAAGAAAATGTTTGTCTCTTGCAGCTCACATAGAAAATGTTTGTCTCTTGCAGCTCACATAGAAAATGTTTGTCTCTTGTAGCTCACATGGGCTTTGATTAAAGCAAACTGAAGGCGAGGTGGAGGAAGAGGAGGTATCCTTTACAGATCGCCTTGGTCCTTGAATGGCAGACCTTTTGCAACTACCAGGCCTCACTCGGCCGATGCAAAAATTGCCTCCGACTCGAAACGTGCCTGGCGACAGGCGAGGAGAAATCTCACAGTTGTGTGAGGCTGGATGAGTTGTGTTCCATCGGGGAAGATTGGATAGAGCAAGAGCAGGTGTACCAGATGTGGTGCTACAGTGGTGAACAATGTCCTCCTCGATGTTCATCACTGCTTTAACATGCAGCACTCTCATATGTTCTGTGTTCACCTAGGCTGCTAGCCTTCTCATCTACTATCTCTGTCCTCAATTAACTATCGCAGAGCTCCGCCGCGCCCTAGAGAGCCAATGGTGGAGGCGGTGGCCAAGTGGCGCGGGCGAGTGCTGCAGCCTCGGGCGCCAAAAGAATCAACGTGATGGAGGAGGAAGATGAATAGTGCTTGATTCGATCTAGAATGTTAGTTTCTCATCCACAGTTATGGGTCATTGCCTAAAAGAAACAACTCAGACACTTAATAAATAGCAATTCCCTTTTATATATGTTGTGTCCAAATAGCCTAGAAGCGACACAAGACACATGAGGGCTAGAGAAGTGGTATTCGTCGTAGAGGAAGGAGTCATCTTGTAAGGATAATATCAGTCTCCTTACTAAGACTGTTACTGCTTCAGGATCTGTTAGGAACGGATCTAAAAATTGGTCTAAGCGGAGGCTAAATAAGAGAAGGCTACTTCAAGTTGAGCTTCCATAAGGCTTTTGGGCTGAATTGCAGTCTAGTTGGGCTGACCTTCTCGTTATATTTCTAGCTCACAATAGCCTATTTAACCCCCCTGAATCCACCCTCAAGACCCGTGTTAGTCAAATTTTCTTAAATTTGACTAGATTTATAAAAAAAATAGTGATATTTATATCTCTAATTAAGTTTATTATAAAAATATATTCAAAGATCTATCTAATAATAGTTAGGTAAGTATTAACTAGAAAACTTCGGCGCCGGCGTTGCCGCTGCCGTCTTAAGCTAGCCCGGTGGTGGTCTGTACGTGGGATTCACGATGTTTAGAATTTCACGTATATATTTTTAAAAACTTGTATTATTTTAGCAATATATTATTCTAGGTGTTGAAATAGAACTATCATATTTTTTTGGATATATTTATTTTGGAGAAAGAAATATTTGAAGTATTCATTAAGAGAGAGGACCATTTTGTGAGTAAATGGGAGTATATTTTTGTATAATAATGAATCATTTTATGTTATGTGCGGTATGGGCGTGGTATGATATAAATTTTGTAGCAATTTAAATACAAAAACTAACTTTATTAATTATTTTGAGAAGATCCTAGAGAAATCTAGATTTATATTTGTAGTTAAAGCTATATATTATCTTGGTGTTGAAATAGAACTATTATATTTTTTATTAAGAGAGAGGAGCATTCCATGATTAATTTTAATATAATAATATGGGTATGGTACGATAGATTCATATTTATAAAAATAAAATTACAAAAAAAAATATGTGATGTTCTGTATTTAGAGTGTAGTGCTAGTTGTGTAGAGTTCAACAAACTTAGTTTGGTATTTTTCTGATTTTTTTTTTTTTTGTAATGATTTCTACAATATTTCAAATTTGGTTTAGATAAATAATAAATCCATTTGGAAAACAAGAAAAACCATCGGGCCCAATTCGCCCAACACCGAGCGGTGATGCAGGCCGAGGCTCATGAACGTGGCCTGAGAAGTGGCGGACCGCGGGTTGATTTCTGTAAAGTTCGAGGATTTTTTTTTTTTTGCAAAAATACATGAGAGAGGAAGGTGGACTGCGGGTTGATTCATATAAAGTTAGAGGGCTTTTTTGTAAAATGGCCGAGGCTCGCCCAATCTGGGCCGTCCGGCCGCCCGATCCGACGGCCGATATTTGCCGGTGATGTGGCCCTCTAGTTTGCCTGAGCTTGGCTTAGGATTAGAGAGAAGAGATGGTTCCTGGTCAAAGTTGAAAATTTTGACTTCTGAAAAAGTGTGGATGATACTTTTTGTTAGACTAAGGAATTTTAATTTATAATGTGCTCAGACATGCTCCCAGAAAACTGTTGAGAAAGAGAGTAGGGCAAGGGCAAGGGGTCGATCTGCTACCAAACATTGGAAAGACACAGTTTGTGTCGTGTTTTAGATGGATTCCATGCTCGATGTTTCCGACAGGGAACTCCAGTGATCTGCTTTTAAATCATTGGAGAGTTTTGTGATGGGATATGGCACGAGTGCAATCATGCATAGAGGCCTTCAAATGCTTCTTCTTTGGCTGCTCCCTAGAACTCCATCAATGGATGCCAGTGTGAGGATGATGGCTGCCAGCTTAGCGCAGAGAGATGAGGGGCCGGGAGAGGAGATTCTTCATAGCAGAATGACGGTTACCATCAACAGCAGAACTCCGAAGGCGGCCTGCGGCGCGCCAAGCTCCATGGTGAGGCCGACGAAGCCAAGAAGCCCGAAGAGAGTTGCAGGATCGGCGACGATGGCAGGGGCACACACACTGCTACAGGGTGAGAACAGGGGTGGTTGACTGTTGACGATGGTGGGAGGAGGAACAGAGGCGGCTGACCGTCGTGGGAGGAGGAACAGGGGCGACCGACTGTCGACGACGGTGGGAGGGGAATCAGCACGGTCCATCGCGCTAATTGTCAACGGAGGTGAGTAGTAGCAGCAGGATCGGCGAGTGGTTGATCGGTGATGACGGTTGGACTGGGAGGAGGATCAGCGAAGGCGGCGGGGGCACAATCCATGGCGCTGATGGTAGACGGAGGTGGGCTGATCGGCTGATCATATAGAGGAGGAGGAGCAGCTGCCGTCGCTGAATAACAGACTCTGTTATGTCATTCCATTCCTCTGTCCTCTCTGCTCTCTGTGCATGAGGAGCCCTCCCCTCTATCAGTGAGGAGCTTTTGCTCTACCAAGTAAGACTTTTCTCGACCGAGTAAGGAGTTGGAGATGAACCGAGTAAGGTTGGTTTGTGACCTTGAGTGATGTAATCTGCTTCGGTGGCTCTCATGCATGTCAGAGTCGAACGCGTTGGTTAACCGGAGCGAGCTCTCGCATGCATTGCACTAGTTGCAGCCCAATCGTGAGTTCCTATTCCTATGAAATAATGCTGATAATGACACATATGAACACCAAAGGCCAGTAGGATCCACTCAAGCTGCTGATTCATCGGTTGCACGTGAAAGGAGGTCATCTGGAGCAGGAAATTGTACTCCAATTTGGGAAAAAGTGCTCCTCACTAGCATGGCAAAGAAGCTGGTAGTCATTTCTACTCCTTAGGCTCTGGATGGGGAGTTTAAGTTACAACCAAACAAAAACTCTTATACCTTGTCAAACAGAAAAAAAAAAAACCTTCACCCTGTTGAACACCATATCTAGGAGTCAACATGTTTTTGTACCCTTATAGATCTAGTCTAGTCTAGAACACAGGGATCAAATGTAGAGGTACATGTTATATCGCATTGAACCACATGGATTTATAGAATACATCCTTATAGATCTAGTCTAGTCTAGAACACAGGGATCAAATGTAGAGGCACAGGTTATATCGCATTGAACCACATGGATTTATAGAACTAGTCCCTCAACCCGTGCCGTTGGCACGGGCTAATTAATAACATTGCTCATCATATTCTAACATAATATTCACATATATGCTTTGTAATATGAATATAATCCAGTTGTGACCGACTTTAGTTGATAATTGATTTGATGTATATAATTTTCTGCCCCAATATATGGTTTTACATGTGACATATTTTTAGCTGTGTTGTTAATCTTTTAATATGCAGCTGATTATTTTTTTTATTTTTTTATCTTGTTGTGGTAGGCTTTAATACAATTATCTTATCCACTTTTCAATAATCTCCATTCATATTGCATCACAACTCCTGACCTCCAAGAGTGTTTGTAAATATTATCATATTAATATTCGCAGGTTATAGACTTCCAAATCTCTACTCATATTTTTGACATTTGTGTTGCACCTTCATGTTTATTGTTTAATAATATAATGTAGGTGGGTAATATGTAGATGCAAATTTAAATCTTACTTTGTACTATTTTTTCCTAATCACATACTCCCTGCATCCCAAAATACGTCTCCATCTCTTATTTTGATGAGTCGACTAATCTCAAACTTTTCATCAAATATATATATAGAAAGTACTAATAACATTTATGATAAAAAAATATTCAAATGAATATTAGGGAGCTACTTTAAGCTACTTTTTACATATAAGTTGTGGTGATAACTTGGATCAAGATTTAGTGGTTAGTTTAGAGTACTTTTACTATTGTAGAGGTTGTTTATAGTTTTTAAGGAAAAAAATTCTTATTAATTAATACTAATTACATGTCCTAATAGAGCCTCCACATTAATTCTTATCATACGCTATAAAAAAGAATAAATCCTAAAAATTCTAACAATAATCAAAACATCTAGCCATCAATCCAGTAGACTATAAGAACAATAACATTTGGCTATTTCATTTTTCTAAAAATACCCACATTTACCATTATGAAAATGACATAGAAATCTGAAATAAACACCTTATACATTAAAATTGAACTTATTCCCTTATTATGAAGGTTGATGATAATTATATATAATCTACCAATTACAAGCAATATAAATAACTTTAGAAAAACACTTCATTCTTTTTGCATATTGTTTTGTTTGACAAAATTAATCTACTATCATAGTTGACAAAGGTTTTAGAATTTTTTAAACTACCAACTTTTTATCAGTTATCAGATAAACAAAATGCCAATTAGCAATGATATTGTAATTCATGCTTTTCCTCAGTATAGAAACGAATAAGGAATCCTTTTTTAATTTTTGTAGGAGACTGCCAGCCAGATAGCACGTGTAATTAATGTTAAGACGAATTTGACTTTGGTTCTCATATAATATAAATTACGTAGCTAAATAGATTGAATGATGTTGGAAAGGTCATTTAGTTAGAGTTGCTCTGACCTATATGGAGTCATGACGCGGCATCACCCAAACAACACATATCGAGCACACTGAAACACTTAGGTGGCCTGCTGGGTGAGTTGGTGACCAAGAGAGCATTAACGTATAGCATGGCACTCGTCCTCATCCATGATCCATGCATGTCTACATGGATTGTTGATGACAGAGGCCTGGATCCATGAGCTGCTTGTCGCATGCACTCGAGTTCTTCCCTGCATCCACGTGCCGATGAGAGGACGGAAGATTCAGAAGCGGGTTGCGTTTCTGCGTCTTGATCGTCGATTATGCTGTTGTACGTCACCTTTATTAGATAGATCTGGAACAGAATATAGAATATATATCAAGCGACGAACAGATTGCAAACTAAACAGGATGAACTGCAACTTCTGCATGGAATCCCACATACAGTAGCAACTTACGTACGTTTATGTGGCCTCCTTTGGTTTGGCCGCGTGGAACGGCCGCCGCCGCTCCGGTGCTGCCGCGGGCGGCCGGGAGGTTGTCCCTGCGCTTGTTGGGGAAGGATGAGACGGCGGCCGGCAGATTTGTGCGCAAGAGACAGAAAGATAAGATAACGTGTGATTTAGATGCATTCATAATAGATTGCGAGGTTTTCTACACAATCATGGAATAAGATCGATTTTAATTTATTCGGTGATTATATTAGATTTTTGCAAGCGCATATGTGGGTATATTAGAGTTAATATTTTTATAATGGCAAATGTGGGTAATTTTTTTTTAAAACAAAATAGATCCAATGGCTATTGTTATTAGAGTCAACTGAATTGATGGCTAGATGTTTCTGATTAATGTGAGAATTTTTAGTATTTATCTTTTTTTATAGCGCATCTGGTGAGAATTAACGTGGAGCCTCCATTGGGGCCTCTAATTAGTAAGAGTAAGATACATAGAACCAACACACATGATGGTAAGCAATGTGGCATTATTCCTATCTGACAGAATCACACCCAAGGACCATAAGGTGGTGCACCGGTCGACAGCCCATGGGCCTGCTGCACCAGGCCATGCCAGACTCTCAACAAAAACCTCTACCAAAACAAAGGACAATGACATCTGATCTCTGCAAGGTGTAAATCAAAATCCAACAGAAACAAAGGAACCGTGGCACCTGCACTGCACCACCAAGCAACCCCTTTTTCCTTTTCCAAGCTCCTGGCTGGTCCACACTGAGTCACGGTCGTCGGAACAATAATTCAACTCAGGTTTAATTTGTGCAGTAACAAGATAAGTCACCTAATGGCAAGGCACGTTATTTGCGTACTGTAATTGCTTCCCTCCATCATACGAAGGATCCTCAGCTAAACATAACACTGGAGGTGGAGGTGTGGAAGGCTAGAAATTTCCTGCTTCCTTCCATCATACCAAGGATTCAGTGGAGAACACGTTCCTATCGTGTTCATGGTTCGTGAGCCAACCCCGCATTTATTATGAACTTCAAAAATTTTAACTCTTCAAAATTTATGAAATGACTTATGAGTTAGGGCGGAGGGAGTATACAGTAAAGGAGGGGTCATCGCTTCGCTCGCTTGAACCGAGTCAGTGGCCAAATTCGATTGGTTTGTTGTGTCCTAACGTGGATACATTAAATTCAGAACCATGTCCTTAATTAAGGAAGCCTTCAGTCCCCACGTTTGGCAAACAATAGAGATATACGTACTCCGTATATTAGTCCCGTAAGTATATTGCTAATAATTTATATGGAAGGCGAAGTATTTTTCTGGGTATAAATATTGCCCAGGCTCCTGAAGTTTGCAATAACGGACCCAGCGTGACGACGACGTACCTGGTGGACTGGCCTGTCTTCGTCCTTGTGCCCGCTCTCTCCCTTTGTCCGTGTTCATCGTCGACCGGCTTGATCATGAAGGCTGCTATCGTTGCATTGGCTTGGTTGGCCGCCATGCTGCTCGCCTCCTCCTCCCTCGCCGCCGACCAACAACCGGCAGCGGCAGTGCGGCCGAGCCGGATGGGCGAGGGGTGCGCGGGCGCGGAGGACATCGCCATCTACCAGTCCAAGGCGTCGCCGCTGCCGAGCGGGTTGCCGGCGTACAAGGTGGAGGTGGTGAACCAGTGCGCGGGCGACGGGGTGGAGTGCGCGATCAAGGGCATCCATGTGCGCTGCAGCTTCTTCAACTCGGTGAGCCTGGTGGACCCGCGCAAGTTCCGGCGCCTGCGGCACGACGACTGCCTCGTCAACGACGGCCGCCCAGACCATCTCCTTCGAGTACGCCAACTCCTTCCCGTACAAGATGCCCGTCAGCGCCGCCACCTGCGTCCGTCGGCCGTAGGCAGCGCCGCCCTCATGCATGCTTGGCTCCGTCAGCTTGCATGCAGCACACCAACTCAACTCGTTATAATACGACCGGACCGACCACAGCATGCATGTACCGCGAGTTTCGTACTCCTTCCTTTGCTGAAAAGAAGGATAGTTTGACTAACTTTATAGAAAATAGTAAGGATATCTATGACATGAAATAAGTTTGACCAACTTTATAGAAATTGTGCAACTCCTAGAATTCATGTTAGTCAAACCTTTTTAAGTTTGACCAACTTTATAGAAAAGAGCATTAATAACATCTATAAAGTAAAAGATTATCTTATGAAATATATTATATGGTAAATCTAATGATACTAATTTGATAACATAAATTCTAATATTTTTTAAGTTTAAAATTGTTGACTTAATACAACTCTAAAAATCACTCTTTTCATGACAGAGAGAGTATATAGCTTAGGAGCATAAGTCAGTCATCAGACTTGTAGTAGGACACTGTAATACTCCAGTGTAGCAGTTCATTAAACAATAATAATTATCTTCCCTTTATTTGATCACCAAAATAGTTTCCTATGAATGAAACTCATTAAATATTTTAGTTTTAGTTTTACTTCAATTCACACTTCTACATAACTACACCATGAATGACAATGGATATATTGGCCATATTTAGGATAATTATCAAAACTACATCACAAGTTCATGAGTTTTCCTACATTTCCAGCATCATACATGTGTATAGTCCTTGGTGTGGTCAACATCCAAATCCATCCATTTGTCTTCTTGATACCCGTAGCAACGTGACTGGAATCCTTCTCTAGTGAAGAAAAATGCAAAAAGAATAAAAATTAAATTTACAGGATTTGTTCTAGTTCCTTTGGAGATGCACGAAAATAAACGTACAAAGGGCGCTCTACTGCTACAAAGAACGAAGCGTTGTCGTCTGCCACAGCCTTTTTCGTACCACTTCCCCCTTGTTCGACCCGTGCTCTTGAGGATCACATCATCTACTGTAACATGCTCCGCGAAGACTGTTTACCCAACCAAACGTGTCGCACCTTTCCTTCGCCTGGGCTCATGGCCTTCTTCCCATCGTTGTCACTCACCTCGCCTCACGCTCCCCTCCCCAACACCACCACGTACATTGCCTCCTCCGCCATCCGCCACTGCACAACGCCATATCGATCCAGGTCGACAGTACCATCTCCATCCTGCCATCTACCTCCATATCTTCTGGCTCCATCCTTTTTTCTTGAAAGGATGCTGGCTCCATCCTCACCAGAGCTCAGATCCAATCCAATGGGTGCGATCCTGGGGCACCGGTAGGTGTTCCTGATCATCACCCATCTTCCTCCCTCGCCTCCCTGTCTGTGGAGGGTAGGGGATGAATCATGATGAATGATTCACCGTAGTAATATTCTCTCGTTCTTTTCCTAACTTCCCACATGGATAGGTATGCCTCTATATTACTATGCAGATGCCAGAAGCGCTGCTGGCCGGTGGATCGCCTCCCCGAGTGCGGGAGGCTGGACTGCAAAGGCAACTTCCCCACATCTGTCACAGATACCCAAACAATGGGCAAGGTCGGCATGTGCTTCCACCTTGACCAGGACAGGATCATCACGGTACGGGAATGTGCTCGGTCTCAGGTACGCTGCTCTACATCTATTTCCATCTGCAAAGAAATGATAACGACACTCAGGATTACCTGTTTAATATGATCCAATCTTTGCCGTGCAGGGCTTTCCTGACAGCTACGAGTTTGCGGGCAACATCCAGAACAAGCACCGGCAGATTGGTAATGCTGTGGCCCCCGCCTCTTGCCTATGCGCTCGGGAGGAAACCGAAGGAAGCCATTGACAACAAGCGTCAGGAAGCTGGCGTGGGTGTGCCTGCACCATGAGAGAAGCTTCCCTTCCATGGCTCATGAAGCCAAACGCTGAGGCCGTCTTTAGAAACAGCGAAGGGCAGAGTAGCCTCCATATCTGAACTGCAGTAACTATGTGAGTTAATCATGGTTTATTAGTCTTATTATGGACCCCATGAGTGTATATACTAGAGAGGTGTTGATTGCTGATTGGTACCCTTATTCAGGGTAGTGGTTATATTAAAAACTTTCGAGAAAATCTATTGTATTGTGGTTACCTTGCGCTCATACAACTATATACAAGCACCATTGGTTTTCATATCTGGTGCTACAATGGTGTGGACTTCCAACTGCAAGCTATCGCATTTGTTTCTCATTCCTCGATGTCAAGCAGTACAGTGCAGACGAAACCACGTCTGTAATGGTGATTGCTGACTCATTGGTTGAGATGGGTCATGGGTGGAAAAAAGTAGCTGGGTTGTGGTTATTTTTGTCCCATTTATTTTATGAGACAGCGGCATTTCTTAACAACTAATTGCCTAATTGCACTCTTATTAACTTGTCTGTAAGTTCCCAGGGGTTTGTAACAAACAAAACTCTTATTAGAGAAAACCCTTATTTTGAAGGTGAAAACCTAAGCTGCATTCATGCTCCTACAGGCTGCGAATACAAAGCACATCTGCATAAACGTGTCTATTTATTTGTCATCTTATTAAAAGAATGGCTTCCATCTCCCTAAAGGAAGTTGTTTTGGATATCAATGTGGCCTTCAAAAACAATTTTGATTACTACTTTGCTACAAAATATTTATAAGATATAGTCAATATATATACTTTTATAAATTTACATTTTGAGATGAATCTACTTACATCACTTTTATATTTTTAAACTAAACCTAAATAAAATCTATTTGTAGTCAAAATTTAAAACGTTTGACTTAGACAACCTCAAAATGACTTGCTTTATAAACACAAAGTTTAAAATATAGTAATGGATGTTGAAATCACACATAGAATCATTGACATTTATTAATTATTTGTTCATAAACATAAGTAGAGCAACAATAACCCTGTACACTCTACTCCACACACAGCTGAAAGGTCAATACGCCACACAACAGTGCACCGCACACAAATCCACAAACACACCATACAATACAAGAACACACCAATTGGCAGTAGCACACATGATGGCATGTCTCATGCTGCTGTTGCACAAGCTGAAGGGAATTTAGCTGTTGGACTGAATGTTTGCTAGCTCTTATTTTATTTCACTACTACAGCAGACAGAGCACACAGGGCGGTCTGTCTACATCACACCATCTTTCCAACAAGAGCACATAAATAGCAGGATAGCTGAGTCCATCGAGGAAGGCTGACGAAACAAACCAAACCAAAGCAAACTGAGGAAGGCTGACCAAACAAACCAAAGCAAAGCAAACTGATGCAGACGTGACAGAGACCATAGGACACAATCAAAAGCATATGCATCTATGCTGTCATTTGCGCGCGTGCACACGCACACAGTTGTCATTTGCGCGTGCGCGCGCACACACACGAGCCCATCAAGCAGATACAGAAGCAGAACTGCGAGCAAGAGATCAAAGGTGAGACACCACCAGCGCCTAGCAGGCCAGCCAGGGACTAATCCAATGAAGAGCCGGCTGGGTTACCTCACCTGCAGGAGTTGGAGAGGAGAGCATCAGAGAGAAACAATAATATCCATCAATTCAAACGAGCAAATCTACAATATGAAAGTGTGCAGAAGGCAGTCGCCCTCTGTACACGTATATAAAAGGGATGTATATTTCATCATTAGCGACTAAGCTATTGGTTAGGATCGTAAATACTACTGTACTTGTACTACGATAAGCATATGTAAAAATTTTGTAGTTAGATGGCAGAGATGGAGGGAACAGGGAACAAAGTTCAACTGGTTGCTAAATAGACTTGGAAGACAAAATTCTAAAATATTATGTGTTCTCCGGCTGCATGATGGGAAAGAGGGAGGGACTACCTGAGCACACTGCCCCGGAGCAGGGTCTTCTTGTAATACCATGGGTGGATGGGTCTGTAGTTGCCCGAATGCGAGCGGTCATCCCACTCCAACCTATCCCACCATTCCTTCTCGCAATTGCACTCCACTATCTTGTTGCTGTTGCCGATGTCAGGAAGGCGCGTGAGGCTCCAACAGCCCCTAATCTTGATGGTCTCAAGATTAGGTGCAGACATTCTAACCCCACAAATGTGCTGTAGTGAAGGGAGCTCATGCAGGTAGATATGCTTCAGCCTTGGGAAGTCTTTAGAATTTGGCTTGGGACCTTCTTGGAAAGGAAATATCTCCCTGAGATCACCGCACCATGCAATCTCAAGGGTCTCCAGGTGGCGCAAGCTGTCCTTATCACCTGGAAACAACCCGTTGGTGAAAGAGAGTACGTGTATAAGCCTGGGACAGAAGTCTAGGTGCAGTAACGTCAGGTGCGGAAATGCACCATATCCATTTGATGTCAAGATGTAGCGTGACTTTAAGAGTTGGGATGCCCAGAATATTCTCAGTTGACAACTAACAAAGCTATAAATATTATTGAAGACAGAGTCCAATTTGGGGCACCTCTCAATTCTGCACCACTCCAGGTCAGGCCATTCTGAACCATACTTACCTGAAGTGACACTAGTGATGGACAGACTATCGTGCACATGCAGGATCTTAGCACACTTAGTTACAAACCATGGGACAGTAATAGTACTAGTCACTTCACCACCTCGAGATAATTTTGTCTTTATCTGGTCTTGTATGTGCATGTAGCACCTCTTTTCTGGAAGATCAGGAACATCCGGGCAAGGGCACATCCACATGATTCCCAGATTATCACCACCGCCTTCACTAGCTTGTTGTAGGTGGCCCACAGAGATATCCGTGTACACTGCAGGTGCAAGCTGCCGTTGCAGGTTTGCTAGCAAATGCTGCTCACCGGTGCTTGTGCTCTTGAATGTTCCTTCATCCTTACTACCACCAACAACAACGGTAGGATGAGGAGGAGAGGAGATCTCCACATAAGCCTTGTGGGAATCAGAATAGATTGGCTCTAGGGACCCAAGGAGCCTTGCATCCTGTACTGAAATGCACCAATCGAATTTACTGCTCGGCCGACTGCCTTGTGGTGCAGCCGCAGGTGCCATTGATGTTCCTGTAGTAGCAGTACTAGTTCCCCGCTTGGCCTTTTCTTCTATAGATTGGGCAGTGGGTGCTGACTGCGTGGTGTCAATGCACAGCTTACTCAAGCCTTCTGGTTTCATATAGTCTTTGGGTGGCCATAGGATTGCACAAAGCTTCTCGCAGTCAAGTAGATAGAGCTCATTAAGGTTTGGAATGTATGTTGTACTGAGATCTAGTGTTTTCACTGCTGTGCCTGAGATGTCTACGGTGTGGACCCGGATCGTTCCTCCCAAGTGCAGATTCTTCAGTTCAGTAAACCCGCTGAAGGAGATTTGTTGTAACATATATCCATCAACAATGACGACAGTCTCAAGGCAGCTAACATTGCTGCTTGCCCCTGGCCCAAATAAGCTCGTCATGCCACTAGAACCACTCGGATGATAATTTCCTGAAAAGTCAAGATGCTCCATCTTGTTCATCAATGACAACAGATCATTTTCCGAGCAGCTGCAGCTGACACCAGAGTTCTTCACTCGGAGCTTGCGGATGTTAGGCAATCGTCCCTGTAGCTGGCCCATGTCCCATTCCTCGGCTCCGATCACATTTAGCTCCCTGAGCTGGGTCATGAGTGCCAACATCTGCGCAGACAATATCTGATCACAGTCTGTGTAGCGCACCTCGAGCACCCACAGCCTCTGAAAGCACTGGCGGATGTCCTCCTCCTTCCCTGCTACATCTGTGCTTGTCCTGGTGCCGTGGCAATTGTCAAGCCAGAGAAACCTGAGGCTGTGGCAGCAGAGGAATGGAGGTGACTGAAAATCAAAGGTGCAGCGTGAAAGCTTGAGAACACTAAGTTTGTCAGCACAGTGTTGGAACATGTCTGCGTTAATCATAGCTTTGGCTGGAATCAGAATTAATCCGTAAGTTGGTGAATTCCAATATGGCTTGCTCAGGATTTTCCACGGCCCTAGCAACTGAGAGGAGGGCACAAATTGATGGTAGTCCATATCCAATCGAATCTCACGATGCAGAGCTTCAGCTGCTCTCCATAATCTATCTCCCTGTTGTCGATGTCCTATGATGTCATCACAGACCCAGTAGTTGGCAACGTGGGTGTCCAAATCATAGTCAATCAACTGACCACCACTGCAACACAGGTCCCACATGTACAGGAAGCACTCGGTCACTTGTTCAGGCTGATTGATGATGCCGCGAGACCCTGTATTGACCTTGCATGCTGCAACTACTTCCTCGGCCTCTTGGAGTACAAGGTAGGGCCACAGCTCCTCTCGCATTTTCTGGTATGGGTATGCCGAGAGGAAAACATCAGTTGTTCCTGCGGTCTCCATGGCCGTGTCAATTTTTGTCCGAGGTTTGAGACGGAATCGCCCTTGGAATGTCCACAGCACCTTGCTGGTTGAAAATCCGGATAGAGGGAAGCCACAACAACTGGCCAGATCGATCTCCTCGCTGCTCCCATTGTGGAAAATCACCAGGAATCTGTGGTTCAGCTTCTGTATATGTTGTTGCATCTCCCTAAGGACTTGTTGGACCTCAGCACGGGAGCCCTGGGGCACCCCACTGAAATCGTCCTCCTCGTCTTCCCTGTCGAACAACTCCATCACTTCGTGAGGAAGCTTCAGCTGCTCTGCAACAGCCCTTTGAAGCGCTCTCCTGCTCTCCCACATCGAGCAGTCGATGTGGATGACCTGATCAAACCCCAGTTCGGCCAGGGCTCTCTTCCCATCTGCAGAAGTTGCGGCGAGGCGTTGGGCGATGGCTCGGAGGACGGCGGATGCTCCCAGGCCGTTCCAGCCATCGAAGTAGATGACATTGTCTCTGCTGCTGACGGTTCTGGTAGTATTTGTCTTTTCCTTCAGCTCTTTGAGGATTTGTTCAGCAGCTGCGTCTATCGTGTCGGCATAAATATCCTGCATACATATATGCACGTATGCGTGAGGCTGTTGCCCAGCAAGGTCTAATCATCACTCGCGAAATTAAAGTGGAACAAAAACCAGAGGAGAGATATCTTTTTTTAAAAGAACAGAGGAGAGATCTTGCTAACTGGGTGGTTTACCTCAGCACGCATGATGGAATGGATTGAAGTAATTAACCGGCCACGACGGTCAGTTCGCCTTGGTGGGTTTGTACGTTCGGTGCACCAGCACTATATATCTCTTCAGCAATTAATAATGCTGCTGCAACCTCCGCTTCACTTTGGGATGGAATGGTCCGTGTGCACCGGTGCCAACGTCCAAAAGACCGCCGATTCCATTTGGATTATAATATGGAATCTAACCCATCGATTATTTCATCTGCTGACCTGATCAACACACAAACAAGAAACTACCCAATTAATCCTAAAATACAAGATATTTTCGGGTTTTTCTATGTTATAATTTATCTTAAGTTTGATCGAGTTTGTAGAGTAAAATATTAACTTCTCTATCACATAGAAGAGGTACGAAAATATGTTTCATAACGGGTCTAAGGAAGCTAATTTGATGTCATAAATATTGTTTTTATTTTCTTGGAAATTCCAGCAAACTTATGGTAATTTGACTCTGAACAACTATAAAAATACATTATATTTCGGTACAAAAGGGGCATTTAAGAACATCTATATATTATCCAAGCTCATGGATTGTATTTTTTTTTGTGCCATATACGATATATCCAGTTTTCCAAATTAGTTGATTTCCATGATGAGCATCCTACACGCAGCACAAACAATGAACTGAACTTGAGATGGAAGGGATCTAGTAATTAAATTACATACCTCGGCTATGTTGAATTGGCATGCAGTTGGTAGCAGGCGATGGAAGCCGAACAGAGAGAACCGACGGTTGAGCGAGTACAGTTGTGCTTGTGTGCGTGTGTGGAGAGTCTAGAGAGAAGCCAAGTAGCTGGTGGTAGTCCGCAGAAACTTTGCTTTTGAGGCAATGTTCATCAAAGATGATTCTTTTCTTTTGTATGTCTGTATGCTCATCAGAGATGATTCTTTGCTTACTGGTGCGAGAAGAAAAAGAAAAAATATGATTCTTTTCTTGGAACCAGCTAACCGGCCGCTGCAGAATTTTCAAAAGATAAAGACTGATAAAGGCGTGCTAGTAATAAGTAGCAAGGGCTCCGCCGCTCCTCTTTCTCCTCTTTACCTGCCTGATCTGGTCCTAGAGTAGAGTAAAGGGAAGTTGTGAGGATACTATCCTTATGTTTTGCTTCCTTATTAGGGACTCAGAGTGAGCAACTCCCTTCTCATCCAAAAAAAAAAAAACTTGAATTCAAAAAAAATGTCCTAGAAAACTTGGGGCGTGTTTGGTTCCCTGCATACCCCCCCAACCAGGCTCCCGAGATGCAATAGACGGCTGTTTGGTTCCCTGTCCGTCCCCCTCAACCAGGCTGCGCTCGTGCAAATCTCCCCCCTCAGCCAGGCTCGCGAGGAACGGCGGAATCAGGCGTTTCCGCCGAGCCTGGCTCACTCCGTGCTCTCGCCCGCGCGCGCGCTCGTGGATTTCGGCTGGCGGGAGATGGCGCGAACTCGCTAGGGTTACCTCCCCATTTCGCGCCATTCGTCGCCTATAAATCCCCCCTCCCTCCTCCCCTCTTTTTTCCCGTCGCTCGCCTTCTCCGCCGCCGGTAGGTCTTCCTCCTCCTTCCCTTGTGCTTGTTGGTGTTCATCACCGATTGGTGGCGTGCTCATGCTTTCCCTCTCTATCTTTGTGTTGCAGGTGCGTTGGATCTGAGTTCTATCTTAGTTTGGTGAGTTCTCCCCTTCTCACATGTCTTTCTCCGCGTTTTGCAAACCCTAGGTCACCTGATGTTGTTGATCCGTTTGCAGGAACCCCAGATCTGAGGTCTTGGTTGTTCTTCCCCTCTTGCTGGTGCTCGTGCTTGTTGACTTCGGTATACATTTCACTTGTCCCCCTCCTGACTCATCCAACTCTATTTATTATCCAGCTTATCTCGATGAACTTGTGTATGCTGTTTTGATGGGATTATATCTGATAGTCTATGATGATGCCTTTTTATCTGAGCATTTTGTCCACTTCTATGATGATTAATTTTTTTCTGAGCATATTGTCCAAGTCTATGATGATGGTTAACTAAGTCTGAGCATATTGTCCTAGTCTATGATGATGATAAACTATGTCTCAGCATATTGTCCAAGTCTTTGATGATGTTAGTACTGTCTCTGCATGAGTTATTCTGTTTGATGCTTTTTTATGTAGTGGTAGTAACTGTGTTTTGCAATCCCTTTTTAGATGGATTTGCAAGAGAAGAAACGGTTGCTTTTTGCTCGTGCTGTTGCCCTTGTGTCAGCCATGTATGCCCTCCTGTTTGCTAGGATTAGGATGATTAATAGCTCAAGGCCCTAGATCTGTTATGGCCCTCTCAGCAAGTGGGATGAGGAGTGCCAAAAGAACTTAGATTTAATTTACAACTACAATGATGTAGAGTGTGTCAACATGCTGCGCATGAGAAGAGCACCCTTTTTTAAATTGTGCAACTTGCTTAGGGATAGGAAATTACTTGTAGACAACCTAAACTCTTGTGTAGAAGAGCAAGTGGCAATGTTTCTCCATATCGTTGGTCATAACCAACGCTTTAGAGTTGTTAAGCAACACTGGAGAAGGTCTATAGAAACTGTCCACCACCATTTCAAGGAGGTGTTGTATGCTATTGGTGAACTGAGGTAGGAAATGATTAGGCCTCCATCCAGTCAAACACCTGTTAAAGTTAGCAACAGCCATAGATGGTATCCTTATTTTAAGGTAAATAGTCTGTCATATAATTTATAGGAGTTTAAGGTGTTGCATAGCTTTATAATACCTTTCTATCAAATGTTGGTTGACATGTAGGACTGTGTTGGGGCAATAGATGGGACTCATATCTATGCTAAAGTCCCAGCAAAGATCCAAGCTGCATTTAGGGGGTAGGAAGCACTACCCCACACAAAATGTGCTTGCTGCTGTTGATTTTGACTTGAAATTCACATATATCTTGGCTGGTTGGGAGGGATCAGCACATGATGCAACAATTCTAGTTGATGCACTAGAAAGGCAAGATGGATTAAGGGTAGAACCAGGTAACTAAGTGAATTGGTAACCTAGTTCACTATTGAAATTGCATAGGCATGTACCTAATACATGTATATTTTTATTTTAGGCAAATTCTATTTGGTAGATGCTGGGTATGCCTATCGTCCAGGGTTCCTTCCACCTTATCGAGGCACTAGATACCATCTTAAAGAGTTTGGTGGTAGGAACTACCCAATAAACTATAAGGAGTTATTCAATTTGAGACACTCCAGTTTGAGAGTTACTGTGGAACGGGCTTTTGGGGGTTTGAAGAATCGGTTTCGCATTATTGACAATAAACCCTTCCATCCCTACAAGACACAAGTGAAGTTAGTGATAGCTTGCTGTATTCTGCATAATTGGATACTTGGTCATGGGGTTGACGAAGTAGTTCCTGAAGAATTTTCCTGGGTGCCAAATAATAATCCCCCCTCAGGCCCATGGTCCTCCAATGGATGACAATGCAGCATGGGCTCAAACAAGGGATGAATGGGCTACACACATGTGGGCAAATAGGGGTGGTGCTCACTTCTAAGACTAGTTTGCTTATGCTTGATTTGTTTTCTATCATTTTATCCTGGACTTGTTCTGTGTTGTAAGGCTATGGACATATGCTATGCTGACTGTTTCAATTCCTAGTTATTTCATCTGAGACTATGGACATATGCAGTGATGAATGGTTATATATCTTTGTTACTACACTTGATCTGAGATTGTGGACATATGCAGTGATGATTTGTTATCTATCTATGTTCATACACTTGATCTGAGATTGTGGCTGGGGGTGTTGGTGTTGTCAATGTGGATGGGGCACACGCCACACAGTAGCATATATAACAATGTCTGAGATCCAACCCCATGATTTGTTTTTGTTAATACCTAGCCTATGATGCAAACTTTCAGTCTTCCTAGAGGTGGTTGTTGCTGGTGGTGCTGTTGGGGTAGGAGCTGTGGGTGCTCAGCAGATGGCTTCCTTGAGGTGGACTGACCCCATGTCTGCCTTTGTGCTTCGCCATATGTGCCAGCTGATCTCCATAGGAGTCAGGACTAATAAGGGGTTCAAGGAGGTCCACCTGAACCAGGTTGCTAAGGCACTGCATGAGTTTTGTGGCCTTGAAGTCACTGGTACTCAAGTTTACAACCACTTGAGAAAGTGGAGGCAGAGGTGGGTTAGAGTGACCAAACTGAGGGAGGTTAGTGGTGCTCTTTGGGATGAGGATGCCTGCATGATTGTTCTGGATGAGGAGCACTACAATGGCCACACCAAGGTAACCTCTTGTATTAATACAAATTGGTTATGAGTACTTTAACCTGCACCCTGTAATCCATACACTTGCACTAACCCCCCTTTTCTATGACATTGCAGGCACACCCCAAAGATGCTGAGCTGCTGAATAAGCCAATTCAGCACTACAAGCAGATGATGATCATATTTGGAAATGGTCAGGCAACTGGAAAGTGGGCCATGGGGTCTAATGAGCCTCTTGGGACTCCTTCTGACTTTGCTGAGAGTTGTTGACAACTCTTAATGTTATCTCTAGCAATGGTGCTAAAAATGCTTGTGGGCATAGCATCGCTACTAGAATGCCAAGTTGTCATCCCCGGCAATAACACCAAGAGGTGTGGTATTAAATCATGCCACCATTTAGAATATAGAAATAGTATCCATAAGCGTACAGATCAAATACCATTGTAGCATTTTACCCAGAGTATTACCAGGTTGTCATTTATATTTTACCACTGGGAAACAATGGCTAAAGACATTGATAATTCACCATCATGTATCTACTAACTAATATACCAACTAGACCTAAGCAGGGGTAAGTGGTAAATGATATGAGTTATGCACAATATCACACACAGAGGAGAATCCTATAATATATAGTCAGCTAACTTGAGAGGACTAAGGGAGAGTTCAAGGTTCCTATGTACTTCTCTACTACTCGGGTTCTATTCTAGTTGACACTAGAATATAACTAATGCATGGGTAAGTATAGCACACACCATAGCACTTCAGGGCAGCAGTACCTTTCCAACTCTCGAATAAGACTGGGAAGAAGGTAGTTGGGGAAGGCTTCCAAAAGCCCTACGAAACACCAATCCCGACGTGGTGGAATACGAAAGCCACATAGAGCTGTCACCCCTATGGGCTACCACAACTAACCGTAAGAATTGGGCGCAACCTCAGGTAACCTATAGCCTAGACACCATGTCTACACTATCGATTACTACTCTAGCCATACGTAATAACTAGAGCACCTAATACAGGCGGAGATCCTATGCTAAGATGCAATAACTACACTAATCATACAAATAAGGCATAGAAGTAAATAGAGAAGATAATTATACTAAAGCATAAGTCTTACAAAGATAAGATACAAAGATATACCAGACCTCCAAGGCTCCACGGCGAGATCCGGAACGAAGCCTCTCAACCCTAGCTCTCAAGTTGCTAAACTATTACATTAAAGAGTCTAGCCCTAATCTCCCCGGTGTGTTGATCTCCATGAGAGTATGATCTTTTCAAGGGACGCCTCTCGAATGGATCCCAACGAATAATGAATTAGGGTTTCAGGGGATGCCTCCCCCTGGGGTCTGGGGCTCCTTTTATAGACCCGAGCGATTAACGTCAGCCCTTGGATCAAACCGACATCGGCGGGCGGCTGAGATTCTTCCTCAAAGGCGGTGGATCCCGTGGGCCGAAGCTGGGCCAAAATGGCCAAAATGCCGATCGGCCCGTCTAGGGGTGGGACCGCCGGTCTCCCCCTATGATGGTGGGCCCCACCTTCCGCGGGGTGGTTTCGTGTCTTCTAGATCCTTCTGCTTGCAGTGCCGCCTTCAGTGCGATATCTTTTCATCCGGGACTCCAAATATGGCAAATGATATGTCCGTTTCGATCGTCTCGATGAGCCCGTCGCAATGGTGCATTCTAATCCATCATTTGAGATACTTTTATACTGTCATATTGGTCAACTTTGATAGCTTTTCTAGTATGTACCTGTAGAAACATAGATTCACCAAAACTCGTGGAACTCGTTAGATCAAAACCCTATACCTATGCGCTGTGGTTTATTTCATGTTAAGTTTGATGATAATTGATGGGTTATAATTGACATTAGTGACTGTCAACAAGAGCCAACTGAAGCCTGATCAAACTGAAGAAATCAAGACTACAAAGCTTGATACAGTTGAGGCAACCAAAGCCGAGTCTGCAGCAAGAAACAAGAGGAAGAGGTCCTTGCTGGCAGATGAGGATGTGATTCTATTCACTGGCATGGCAGATGTAGTGAGGGATGTTGCTGATGCTATTAGGTCTACCAAGGTGGAGGACTCCCACCCTGAGTTGTATGGTTCAGTCATGTTCACCCCAGGCTTCACTGATGAGGCACTGATGTGTGCTTATGGCCATCTGCTGGACAACAAGGCTTTGGGGACTGCTTTTGTGAAGATGCATGATGCTCACCGTGTCCTTTGGCTCGGGACCTTCTTGGCCAAGCACTTTGTCTAGTGCTTGACAGCCAGCTTGGTTGATCCTTTTGTGCGCGGTCCGACCACCCTGTTAGGTGACTTCTTTTGTGGTTGTGCAGTGGTGGCTTCTTTTGTGCATAACTTACTACAGCTGGTGGTTGTGTAGTGGGTTAACATACTCTTTTGTGCAGATGACCTGATCCTGCATTCTTTACCTACTGACACTAACCTATAGTTAGTGTCTTACATATATGTAGTGCCAATTTAGCCCTGCATCTAGTCCCTTGGTAGATCAACCATGTTGGTAGATGTATTTGAGACTCCAGTGCCAATCTGAGCATGAATCGATTAGCCTATCATGTGAACCTGGTGGTTCTGAGTTGATGACATATCTGAGCTTGAGCCCTTTGCCTGTGATGTGTTTTTTCTTATATCTGTATTCATCTTGGTGCCTT
>JADLZL010003260.1:0-68181 GCA_015844335.1 Chrysopogon serrulatus | reverse complement strand
TTTTATTGGGGAGTGAACCCAATTGTCGAATTTATTTAATCCCATTGAAAGCGTCGCCTAGAGAATACTGGATATGTATACATACTTAGATAGAATCCATATGACAAGGAGGACATACTTATACGTGTGCAAGCCAATACAGAGAGCTAGATGCATAAGTGTAGGGCATGCAATGGATAAATCACTCAGAGAGAGAAATAGAAACTCTCTAATGTAGTGCGCACAGGAGATTGTTAAGCGATTTGAGTTCCTATGAGAAAATCGTAATTGGCTAAGTCTTTGCAGATCTACACTAGCATGTTACTTTCGTATCTAAGTAGTATTGATGACTCTTAAATTACTCACAAGAAAACATTACTAGTGGAGGTTAGTTTATGACAGAACACTTCCTCTTCTTCGCAATAGCTGCTCGGCTAATCTTTTCATGTGACGGGATGGAATACATAGGGACTCAACAGACTGTCACACCCGCGATCGACCACCCAACCCCGCCTGCAGGTGCATTCAGTAGCAGAGCATATCTAAGCACCATGCTTACATAATTACTTTCACCACTTAACCCACCTCGAGGGACAGGATGGACATGCAGAAAATTGGGCCTGGATGGGCTGGCCTCCACAAATTCTTTGAAGCAGAAGAAGCCCGCGACCACTATACCAGCTGACTTCTCTAAACCCTAGAGTAACATTGGTTCTGGTTCTGTAATTCTGTTTGGCTCCTCACTTCTGCCGATATGGCCGCCGCAGCCTTCTCCTCCGCCGGCCGCCGGCTGCTCTCCACCGCCGCGGCAGCGGCAGAGAAAAACCGAGCTCCCCGTCCCTATCGCCCGGCTTCGCCAGCTCGCCCGCGCTGGCCGCCTCGATGACATCGACGCGACCCTCGCGCCCCTGTTCCCCCTCCCACCCCGTCGCCGCGCTCTCGGCCCTCTCCTCGGTGGGCCTCCCCGACCGCGCCTCCGCGCTGCTCGGCACCATGGCGTCGCCCACTACCGCGCACCTGAACGCGGTCCTCGGCCCACTCCTGCGCCGTCGCCGCCTGGCCGGGGTCGTGCCCTCCATCCTCGCCGCGCATGCCTCTATCCCGCGGGACGCCGTCACGGACAGCATCCTCGCCAAGTCGCTCTGCCTCACCTCCGGCGCTGACTCCGCGCTCCACCTCATCCGGGAGCCTTCGTCGGGGGCGCCGCCGTCGCTCCAGCTCTTCACAGCCATCATCGACTCCTTCTACAAGCAACGCCTCCCGCACCGCGCCGAGGAGCTGTGGCGCGCCATGGTCGAGGACCACGGCATCGCCCCTGACACCGCTGCCTACAACGCCCGGATCACCTACAAGTCCGCCAACGGCACCGTGGAGGAGGTCGAGGAGCTGATCCGTGTCATGCGCGAGGAGGCCAGGCCCAGGCCTGATGTCGTGTCCTACAACGCACTGATGCGGGCGATGGCCCGGCACAATAGAGTGGATGAGATGGTGGAGCTGTACCGCAGCCTGGAGGCTGGGAAGAAGGCAGACGTGGTGCCAGACTGCGCGACCTATACTTGTGTGGTGGGCGCATTATGTGGTGCAGGGCGGTGGTCAGAGGCGGAGGATGTGTTCTATGCGGGATTGAAGCGCCGGAAGGTGACCGACCTCGGAACGGTGCGACTGCTGGTGCACGGTCTCAAGGACGCTGGCAAGGGGCGGGCGGCGAGGCGGGTGGTAGTTGGTCTGCGCAAGAAGTTCCCTGAGCAGTTCGACGGGCCGTGGAGAGAGCTTGAGGAGGCGGCTGGGCTGCCCTCATCTGGAAAGGAAGTGGATGATGTGGAAGACAGTGCTGATGAGAAGCCTGCTTTTACAACGGCCGCCACGGCGTGAGCGTTCATGGCAACTCGGAAGGAGGCAAATTTGGTTTTAAGGGCAGCTTTGCATGATCAATCTAATAAGCAAATTCACAATACTACAAGAACATTTGTGTATTAGCTACTTGTTCATCTTTTTTGGTGTTCAACAATTTTACTCATTTAGTCTCTACTATATTTGCCACAATGACATTTGTGAGCCGCAATGACAGTTCTTCTCATATATTTGTAATCATGCTCCAGCTTAGAAATGGTTCAGATTATTATGTTTACTTGGTATGAAACTCTCTGAACTGTAACCTAATAATAGGCTTAGTTGTGTTAGATTCGTGCTCTTTTTAATCAAATGACAGAGCTCCTTGATTTTATGCTTCTCATGTAGTACTTACTCGTTGCAAGGTTATTCTCCATCTCTGTTTTGATGCTTGATGCATTTCCTTTTGTTGACTGAATAAAAGTTTCCCAAAGCAGATAATAGCTATAATACAACTGTTGACTGAATAAAAGTTTCATGTTACACTTTTCAAAAAAGAAAAAAAAAGAAAAAAAGAGAGTCTATTAGAGTATAGACTTTGATTTTTCAGGTAGTTATAACAAAATAAAAGTGTCATGTTACAGCAAAAGAAAAGGTAATGACAGCAAAACAAAAAGTGTAATGTTCTAGGTTAGAAGAACATCTAATATATTGCCAAGCTCATATAAATTGTAGTGGCAGCAATATTATGTTCTTTTAACTGAGTTTTCATTTTGTTTTCTTGAGCTCTAGCCAACTGTTTCCAGCAGACACAGCTCGCCCCGCGTGCTTGCCATCCCACCACCACGCATGCTCGACCCGCTCCGGTGCTGTAGCTGCCCCCCTCGTGGAAGGGATCAGGGGGCGGGGTATGACCGGAAGATGCCGCAGATTGACTTAAGTGTTGGTAGAGTGATTCTCGATGGCTCGCGCTTGTGTCTGTATGTCTGTCTTGGTGGCTTGCACTCGCTGAGTCCCAATGGGGTGGTGGCGAGCTGGGGACACTGGAGCTAGGTGTCCGATAGGGTGGAGGACAGGTAATGGATGTACCAAAAACTTTAGTTATTGTTCATGTTGACTAGAACTAGAAGTAATAAAGCAACAGGTCACAATCTGATCCGTGCTAAATAAAACACTTTCTTTGTAGGTTATATAGGTGCTCCCATTTGCACAGTAGTCTTGATTGGAAATCTATCTGGACTTTATTTGATTTCTTGATTTTGCCAACATGAAAAATCCTCTTGTGCTCAGTTTCATGGTTTTATCTATTACTTTTACTCTACATGGTCTTTTTCTTTTTCTTTGCAATCCAATCAAAACCATTCTTCCAATTGCTAATATGATACACTGGTTCCATTCTTCCAATTGCTAATATGTATACACTGTGATTAGCGGCTTCTATTTTCTTAGTACAGAGAGAACTAGAGTAGGTGAGTCAAATTTCCTTTGAGCATCTTTCCTGTTTCCGTTGATCTAAAATTCACTCCTTCGTGGAGTCAGTACTTTACATTTAAACCATTGCATCTTGAGTTATCAAAAAATTAGAAAGGTGTTCTCAAATTTCACTTGGTAGTTGTTATTATGGCAGTACCTAAGGTTCATTTTCAGAGTACTAAAAATATTGTAGGATTTGTTCAGTTTGCGGTCACACCATAGCTACAAGTCATGAGGACATCTAAATCTAATTCAGTTTTCAGGTCATGAGCTTTTTTGGTTTGGATAAATTTGTGTTGCGAGCTAAATCCTGATGTGCAGAATATACTAAATTCATTTCTTTAAATACTAAATTCATTTCTTTAATCAATTATTTTTCTCAAACTTTTAGATAAGAAGGGGAGAGGGTAAAGAACCCTTACGATAAACCGACAGTCCCACGCCCAAGACTCGCATTAACACTGCATCATTGTTAAATTAGCTGTACCAATTGTTATTATTATTATACCTTTCTGAGTTAGTATTATTGAAATATTTTGAACTTTAATTTGTTATAATTCAGTTATAATTGACTAGGAATGAAAATTTTGTTTATGATATAGTAACTACATTGTATGTGGTTCATTTAAAATGAACTACAAGGAGACAGCCAGTTTACATAGTTTTCCTCCCAAACTTTGTAGATTGGGATCTTGGAATGTGATTGTGTTCAGTATGCAATTAGGAGGTCAGTCTACTATTAACTTCATGTATGGCCCAAATATCAGGTATTTAAATGATGGCTCTTAAGTTACCTTTTCTTCACAGGGAGCGTCAAACTTTTGAATACTGAATCCTGTGCAACGGTTTGCAAAAATGAATCATAAACTGAATCAGCTGGGTGTCAACTATGCAATCTTTTTTCTGATAAAAAAACTATGCAATCTGATGTGTCAATATGATTAAACTACAAATATCAATTGATAACTTAGAGCTCTGGTTCCATGATAAAAGTTACCCAATCATAGTGACACCAAGGTATATCAGTGTGAAAGGGATGCACCCACTTGCAGTTCCCATGCTACTGAGGTATATTTAATCAACTCCACCCTATGCAAGTTCCATGAAAATGTAATATGAAGTGATCCATATTTATTGCTCTCCAGTTACTTGAACAGGTACCATGGGTGTTGGGCTGTGTTGAACAGCTGCTGCAGCAGCAGTCTGCAGCTGCATCTACACTGTTTTACAGAGAGAAAAATGTGCAGCCACAGCTGCTGCTCTTAGCTGAAGCGAATGGGTCTGCAACAGGGTTTCTGCAACAGCCCAATCAATTTCTTCCACTGTAAGTTAAATGGTTCTGTGGTTTATTTTTAAAAGATTTTGCAATGTATTGTAATTTGTAACTATGTTGCTGGAAATTGGAAAGGTGAAATTCAGGCTGAGATTATAAGTTTGCTGACATGCTCTGGATGGTTTATGCAATGCTTTGTTGTACTAGCTAATGTTCATGAAATACTTTCTGTTACAGCATAACTGTCATTTCAAGTATGTTTTAATTCTGGTTGTGGTTTCGAGCTTGTGTGCACATCGTTTGATGAGCACTGCTGTATGCTATTATTCGAATCAAGAAATGGCCTTTCCTTTGCTCTGATGTGTGCCATTGTTTTTTCAGCTTAATTTGCTCATACGTGAAAAGCAGAATTGTTTAGTTAAGTGTGGATCTCTGCCTTGGCATGAGTCTACTAAAATTATTATTCTGTTAGAGAATTGTGTTTTAAGTATACTGATTTTAGCTTGGTCTGTTTTAACTTTTGATAAGGGGCGAACAAGTTAAATAATATACAAATTTATATAGAGATAGGTGCAGCGGGTTGAGGACAATTCCATATAAAATGGGCAAACACTGAATAACCAATTGGCATAGAATTGTCACATGTAGTACATTTTGGATGCTTAAAAGAGTTTTAGTTTTGCTATTCTTTCCTTGACCATCTGGTGTCGGAATCAGAGTGCTAGACCACCGCATCGGCGTGGCACTCAGCGGCCGGCGAGAGGCAACCGACAAGCCTTGTTATGGGATACCCTGCGCCTATGGTGTGAGACCAGTGAACTGCTCAACTCTGAGACTCCACAACATGGTCACATCGGTGAATCGGCATGGGCACGTCGGCGCCGAGCGTCACAGGTATGGTTCCCCATTGTGGCATTTCACTAATTGCTTTTCAAACATGTTAAATGCTAAAATTAGTCTGAATATGTTTCCTAAATTGATCCATCTAAATTGTCATATTCATTTACCTCGAGAAGATTTTGTATCATATTTATGTAGGATAAATCACAAGCAAACACCAAATATGCAGAGGAGTGATCTTTGTTTCTGCATAATCTCAAGCATTGTACTTCTGCCTTGAACTGAACCACCTTCAGATAACTGTTTTTGCAGGATCTGGAGACCATGTTGCTATCAAAATGGTTCTAAAGTTTTGGAGGTTTCATGCTCATGGAGTACAATGCAGCACCCATCTATTTTGTTATTTTGTAGACTGTATGTGATTGTTATTTGAGCGATGTGTACCAGTGACTGGGTTTTTTGGGTAGCTTGGGTTTATTTTGACAGTATCATTTGGCTATACCCATGCATACAAGATTATGGAATTCCTGCACACTATGTTTGTGTCAGTATTGGTTGGGTTTCTTCAGAAGTGTTATATGAATCCTCGTACCTTTATTTTAGCATATTGCTAGGATTAAATGATATGATAGATACTTGCCAGTCTCCATAAAAAGCCACACATTTTTATTAAAAAAATTGTGTTGTTTCTATGGAAACGCATGGGCAAGCACTCGATATGATAAAACTAAAACAATTGATTTCTTCAAATACTAAGCATGCTAGATTTCTTCAAATACTAAGCATGCTAGAGGTTAATTTCGGACGTGAAAAGCCCCGCTTTACCAATTTGTCAACGAATACTCCTATCTGGGAGATGTAAACTTGCAAATCGCTGAAAATGTTCGAGCCTAGTCGATGGATTATTATTATTATTATTATTAACGATTGAACACCTATAGTTGGTAGTGTCTGCTAGATCTGAGACGTCGCTCGTCCATCTGACGGCATCGTGCGCGCCTGCAAAAATCATTCACCGAGTGAGCCGAGCCCACAAGACGGCGATGCTGCCCCGCGTGCCCATCCGCCTCGCGCCGCCGCTCGCCGGCGCCGTTCGCGGCATTTGCACCACCGCACTGCCGCAACCTAAGCCCCCGCCCGAACCCCTCTCCCCGTCCGACCTGGACGCGATCTCCGCGCTCCTCCCGCGGCTCCTCTCCGCGGGCCACGTCCCCGCCGCCGGCCGCCTCCTCTCCGCGGCGCTCCTCCTCCCGGGGTCCCAGGACCGCCTCCCCCCTGGGTTCCCTCGCCGCGCACCTTGCCTCGCTCCCGACCCTCTCCGCCGCCTTCGCGCTCCTCACCGCGCTGCGCTACCACCCTTCCCGCCCCTCGCCGCTCCTGCTGGCGTCGCCGCTGCTCGGCAACCTCCTCTCCCTGCGCCGCGCGCGTGACGCCTCCTCCGTGCTGCGCTGGCTCTGCCGCCCGGACTCCCCGCGCCGGCCCGACGCCGCCACCTACGCCGACGCCGTCGGGGGGCTCTGCCGCCTCGAGGACCCCAGGGGCGCGCTCGCCGCGCTCAGGGAGATGGCAGCGGACGGGTTGCAGGCCACGCCTGAGCTGCGGGAGGCGGTGCGGGACGCGATGCTGCAGGACGCCAGGATCGAGGAAGCGTGGGCGCTGGAGGAGGCGATGAGCCAGCCGGAGGAGACAGGGAAGCTGGTGGAGCTGATCGACAAGCTTCTCTTGGCTTGGGAACCCTGAGCCGTTGGGGACGAAGAACCATGCACGGATTGAGCTTTCGGTTTTCATAGATAGAATCTTGTCCGATAGTTGATCGCAAAGTTTTATGCTCGTGTACTTTGAATGCACTGCAACCGCAAGAAATTCCGGTGAAGTCAGCAATTTTTTTTCTTCAAATTGTTATGATGTTTGATGGTTTTTGCGAATCAGATATTGCTATCGAGTGGATTACTTTGTTCCCTTATTTAAAGAAAAAAAAACTATCGAGTGGATTGAGTGTTGCCATGCAAGAACATAGCACAGACACTTTAGCATAATTCTATCAAGCAGTGTCATTACTGCAGCATTTGAGTTCATCAGATACCGAAATCATAGCACAAACACCTTCGCGTGATTACTGTAGCATTTGAGTTCATCAGATGCCCAAATCATACAGGAGTGTCCATTCTGTCTTTGTTTGGTAAATTGTTAGCACTTGCATGCACATAGTAGCTACCGAAATAGGAGCATACATCTATACTAAGTTGTGTAATCCGCTTCAAAGTCTATCTATGAGAAAAATGTAATCCGCTTTAAAGTCTGAAGATAGCAAGTTGTGTAATTTGGGTGACCTATGTGAAGAATAAGTGCTGTGAGTAGCAAGACGGTGCACAGTTTTAGCTACCATGGTATACAGTTTATTATTTACAAACGGAGAGCTTGGCAAAGATTATTTGAAATCCTACTAAGTTTGAATGTCTGTTTTTACTTGAACCTTTGTACTACATTGAAAAAAGATATCTGGAGTTCATGCTATGTATGATTTTGATCTATCATGTATCTCTTTTCACATGAATCTTGATGTATCTAACTATTTAAACATATATATATTTTTTTTAATTTTATCGTAGTGTTAGCACGGACATACTACTAGTGACTTCAAGTGGATGTTGGTTTGCTCAGCTTATCGTTTCATAGCTTTTGTCTCGATTCTGATCTATTGATACTGGTTGTTGTTGTGTATTTACAATTTGGAATAAGTAATCCTAATGGCAGCTGGTTGACTGTAGTCGACATTATAGTTCATAAAGGTGTTTTTTATGAATCGTATGCACTAGAAATGAGCGCGGCGTTGCCGCTTATGGCCAGTGTATGGCTATTTTCTTTTTTTTTAATATTGGCCTTTTTTATTTTAATTGAAAATTATTATTTACACATGGTTGTAGAAAGAAGGGGTAAAAGTATTTATTAAAGAGGGAGGAGTATGAGAAGTTTGAAAGTTAATGTAATTGTGGAATGGGGAGAATTCAATTTGATTTTCATATTAACCCTTTTAAAACATGGGCAAAAATGTACAGCCTCAACTTTGCACTAAAACATGTTGTATTATGGATCCTATTTTATACGTGGTATAGGTATGATACGTTTAAAATTTTGTAGCAATTTGAATAAAGAAACTGACTCTATTAAATATTTTCAGCAAACTGAGACAAATCTATATCTATTTTTTAGCAATAAAATTAGAGTAGAACTTGCATGCAATGTTATGCATTTAGATTGTATTGCTCATTGTGTGGAGTTCAACAAACTTGGTTTGGTATTTTTCTGATTTTTATTTGTTTTGTTATGATTTTTACAAAATTTCAGCCGGTTTATATAAATAATAAATTCAGTAAAATAGAAAAATGGCCTCGGGCCGTATTCAGCCCACCGAAACCCATTTTCGGCCACAAAAGGGCCCAACCGGGGGGCAATCCGGCCCATGGAAAGGCCCACCCATGGGGGGAGGCCTGAATGGACCGCAGGTTGATTTGCAAAAACTGGAGGACTTTTTTTCGCAAGATTTTTTTTGTGAGAAGAGGGTGGACGGCGGGTTCTATTATGAAAAAGCTCGAGGGTTTTTTTTTGCAAAACGACCGAATTTGGCTAGATCGCCGAGTATCGCCGGCGACGTGGCCACTCTCCGGCCCTCTTTTGGTGCACGGATCGTACGTAAGAGATATGACTATAACACACACCCACACACAAAACGTTCGGTACACATTTTCAAATTCGAGAAAAGTTTAGTAATTAAAATAATAACATCTTTCTTCAAAACTATACGCAATTCGAGAAAAGTTTGATAATTAACAAAATAGCATCGATCTCAAAACTATAGGTAAATGGGACAAGATAGCTAGCCATGGCGGAAGATGTTGTAGAGCGTGTTTAAGACGGAAGAGAATTCTATGCGATGGTGTCGCATTATGCACCCCGTGCGACACCATCCGGATGGGTAACACGCGTCCAGCTAAGAAGAATTAACACACGAGATATTCTCTCTTGGCTCATCAGTTTGATGGGACCAGAGGGGTTAAACAAACAGCTCCCCCAAGGATAGGATAGCTAAGCTATAGTGAAAGACGTGTTTGGGACCACTTGGAAGATGTGTTCGGGACCACTTAAAATCAGATATGCGGATATAGGATAGCTGGTGGAAAACATTATATCGATATCATTGGGACCACTTAAAATCAGATATGAGCCGGATACGTTGGACGACATTATAGACATGTTGACCGCACGCAGTATACAACAGGATGTAGGCAACACGGTGGCCACACCGCGGTGAAACACGCCCAGTCTTGGGAGTCTTGGGTGTTATAAACAACCGAAATTTTGGCAAACGTAATTCCAGCATTCACTAAAACCCAGGATGGCTTGCCACAGTGCAAGTCGTGTAGCCTCAGGAATTATGAGAAGAGCTCAAGATGGATTTGCAGGTCAAACTGACATGATCACGCAGCAGAGCATCAACTTATTTGCGCACAAGCACAAAAAAAGAACTGTCCAAAATCAAAATACACACTTGCCTAATTTCGAAGTACTCTCTTGCACTGCTGCACATTTTCAAGCATCAGCTCTAGACCTCACTGAAAACCTAATTTAAGTAACCAAAACATTCAGCTTTTCGTTAAGATATACAGCATGTAAACTCTTCTGACCCAAATCTGCTCCATTTGCTCACAGAAGAGGGTAGAGACGAACACAGAAATCACTATCCGCGCCTTCAACGAGATCCAGCTCGGTTCCTTCACTAAAAACCACTGAACGAGCACTATTCGCAGCAGACAGTCTGCATCGAGCACAAGAACTTTTTCTTCCTCGAGCGACCATGATGATAGTCAAGCCAGCCACGACAAAACTGATGCATTAGGAACCGCAAAATTGAAGTAAAAAGTTGCAAATATTGATCCATCCACTGATGCTTTAAGCATGCACACCATTGCCATTGGCATAGTATGTTCCATTTGAGAGACCATTGGCGAGCTTCTTTGGGTGCCCATTTTGGTGTACTGTGGATGTATATGAGCCATTGCTCAGAACATGTTTAGCTGAAACATGACCATTGGAGCAGTCTTGCAGCACCCTATCCAACTGCCCAGATGCAGCCGCAATTAGTCCTGCAGAAAATAAGTTTGGTCATGATATATTCCATGTTAAAGTACAGCACAAATGTTTGTGAAGTGAACAAGTACAAAGTTTTCAGCATCACATAGCATCTTACCCACAAATAGGGGAGAAGGTTTTGAAGGTCTTGACTTGAACTCAGGATGGAATTGTGCGCCAACAAAATATCGGTGGTTGGGTATTTCAATGATCTACAACATAGCAAGTTGGTTAAGAGACGAATTTCATGAAAATAAAATTGTAAAGCAAGTCTCAGTTTGAGTCAGACCTCCATCCTCCTTCCAGTATCATCTTTGCCAACAAACTGAAGTCCAGCTTTTTCGAACTCTGGAACCATATCAGGGTTCACCTGCGAAGACAAAATTTCAGTCCAAGAACATGCAAGATGTAGGAACAACATAACAGACATAAGGACCATAGCATTTAAATGCACTTTTAGGAAACTTGTGAACTTGCATAAACAGACCTCATATCTGTGCCGATGCCTTTCATCAACATAAGTGACATTGCCATACCTAAAAAGGTCAAAATAATCAATGACTGAAAAGGTTATAAAACTACACAAAGAATTCAAGGAGAAACTTCATTGAAGGGGTACAATGAAAGTTAAGAAGGGTCTACATGCAACTCACAATTTAGAAGACTTGCAATCAGCAACCTTGAAAAATGTCCTCCTTGATCCTAAGCGCATTGTCGCACCCATATGTGTTTTGGAACCCTACAACAAAATTAAATTCCAAGATAATCTGTATCAGACTGAAAAAAGGTTGCTCATCACCATCAAAACTGTATCTACCATCAAAACAGATCAGTGTGAAGCCTAATTCAAAACAATGCAAACCCATTAAAAATTACCTCAGGCATAAAAATAACACAAGGGGTCTTGGTATTTGGATCAAATTCAGTGCTGTTCGCATCAGTCAGATTCATGACATGACGAGCATATTCCACCACAGCAATCTGCATCCCAAGACATATACCAAGATATGGGACATTCTTTTCACGGGCATACTTAGCAGCCAAAATTTTCCCTTGAACACCTCTGTCACCAAAGCCACCAGGTACCAAAATTCCATCTGCCCCCTGTAATGAAAACTCATGATACTCAGAAATCAAATGTGACACGATTTCCAATTTTCCATATCCTAAAAACAGTTCATTTGAAAATAACTCCTTACCTTCAGTAAATTCCACGCTGTTTTATATGCATCAGGTGCCTAGAAAGTTTATAAAGAGCCAAGTAAAAATACAATCCACCTCAAGACTTACACATTGAATAATAGACAACTATGCAAAACCTCAATTGCCGTGGAATCCTCAAGATCCGTTGAAGCAACCCAATCAACAACAAGCTTCCTGCGGCAATCAACAGATGCATGCAAGAGGGCCTGCAATTTTTTGCATGGCACAATAGTTAGACAACGGCATTCACATTTGGAAACAAAAAAAAATCACTGCACTGAACAAGCTGGCAAGCTCACTTTCAACACGGACAGGTATGAATCTGATAAGCCAGTGTACTTCCCAACCATAGCAATCCTCACCTGAAATAATCACCATTAGTTGCATGGAGCTAAGGATGAAAAATTTTCCACTAGCAAGGGACTGACTGAGGAGAAAACACTAACAGTGTCATGAAGATTATCAAATATAGTAGCTCTTGCAACCCATTCGTCTAACTTTGGCTCTCGAGAAATGCTGCAAATGTTATAAATAAATTAGTTTCTGGCACAAAGCAATGTCACATATTGCAGAGAACATACTAGATAGTTCAAGACCAACCTATTCACTCTTTCCAGATTCAGAACCTTAAGAATAGCCTCATGAGCCTTTTGGTCCTGCAGGGCACAAATGACATTTAAACAGTGTGAATTCCAAAACACAGAAATGACTTTCAGTCCAAAGAAAACAAATGTGCATTACCCGTAGCAACAAAGGAATGCGCCAGATATTGGAAACATCATACAAAGTGATAATATTTGCTGCCTGCAAAAACCGTTGATGAATTAACTTCCTGGAGTAAAGTGGCTACAGCATATGAAGCTTTGAATGAAAATGTTTCCTTACCGGCACATGGCAGAACTGGGAGAGTTTCTCCTTCACATTATCCTCTAATTCCTGTTATACACAGTTTCAGTTACAAGTACTATTAAGGAACTCAGTAAAGGGCATATAATCATATTCTATCTACCAATGTAAAAGTAATTAATTTGATTTGATAACTAACCTTAGTACTCCGGCAAGCTAAAATATTTGGGGTGAGCCCGAGTCCCCTCAAACCACGTACACTATGCTGGGTTGGTTTTGTTTTCTACAGGAGCAAGCAACATAGATAAAAAATAGTCAGTGGAGCCAAACAGATTTATTCAATCAATAACTTTTATGATCAGTTAATAAGCAGTAGAACATAACTAATGACCAGAATACCTGTTCACCAACAACATTCAAAACTGGAACTAGACTGACGTGCACCAGGCAGAAGTTGCCAGGACCTGTCAGTGTCAACCAAAATAACATAAAAATGAGATCATCAGTCCTGCTTACTAGCGGAAGATGGACTGGAGATTGTACGCATCATAATAAGTATGAAGTTTCTCACCAACACGATACGAGAACTGACCCAAAGCTTCAATAAATGGCATGGATTCAATATCGCCTGCAGGTTTTCAGAATACAATCAATAACAGGAAGCCAGCTACAAAATGTCTACTGTGAACAGATATCGACCCAAAAAGAAAAAAAAAAAGAAAGGAATGCTCATCGCATGCCACCTATAGTGCCCCCCAGTTCTATCACACAGACATCAGCAGGTCCCTCCCTTGCCATCAACTGGTATCATAGCAACACGCCGATCCACTCCTGTATGGCATTTGTGATGTGTGGCACAACCTTAAAGGTAAAATCATTTGGGTGATCAGTACTAGAACAAGAACACAAGCAAAAGTTCCAAGACAGATGAAACAAACATGAGTCCACAAAACATGATCCAAATACCTGGACAGTCTTTCCCAAGTATTCCCCCTTCCTCTCCTTGTCAATTACAGACTGGCATAAACCATTAAAAAATATAAGCAAATAAGAAAAAAAAAATTAAGGCAGCCCTTTATGCAGGGAAAAGCAACTGTGTTTTCGATGTCTCATGTACGACATGTTCATTGTTAAATATATCCTTGTGATTAATTATTTTCCTTTTACATTCTTGACATCCTCAAATAATGTAAAGACAACAAGGATGTCCTTTTCCCCCAATTTAGTACAAGATGGCTACACCAACATCAAATGAACTATTTCACCTTCTGAATATTTATCTGACAAAGAATGCTGTTATATGGATATTTAACAAACTGAAGTTATGATTATAGAATTTTAAATACAAATAACAACTTGCAGTTCAACGCAACGAATTAAGGTCTGACAGAAAGGAAACATTATCATTATTCTTACCTGATAGATCTTTCCGGTAGTTATGTTATTGTCCCGAGTAAGTTTAATGTCCAGAAACCTCTCATAATTACCAAGATCCAAGTCCACCTAAAGGACAAAAAATAAGTACTTAAATTAGATGGGCTAACAAGTGTTGTGCCTAGCAAAATTTGACTTTGTGACATGTCAATATCAGTACCTCGCCACCATCATCCAGCACGAACACTTCACCATGTTCGAATGGAGACATAGTCCCAGCATCGGTGTTAAGGTAAGGATCTGCATATTCAGGTAATTCAATGAGAACATGTCAACCACATGAAGACAAACACAAGCAACTAAAACATTTGATGCAAGTATTAGCTGGCTTGCCACCACCGATTTTACAAGGCAAAGGCCACAATCAGAGCACAAGTGCAACAACAGTACAAAGAGTCACAAGGCAACAACAGCAAAAACAAAGAAGGGTTTAGGTGGCACTGGATAAGAATAAGTATGGGCAAACAAAACATGCAACGTTAGATTGAATTAATTCAAAAGATTCCACGGTGTGGAGCTGGCATCCATAGGTTCACGGCCTGCTGATAACTAAATCAGCATTGGTGTCACGTGATATCTAAATCAGCATAGGCAAGCCCTCCGTAGCATAATCCATCTGGAAGACAGAGACAAGCATGGGAGGTGAAACCTAGTCTTCTCCAACTACCTTTGTTTCCGTGGCCACAGCATTGAGAACCAAAAATTGTGCTCAACTAATGAGAATCGAAGCAAATTTATGGGCATCCAACAAAGGCATATTTCTTGTCTGAAACGTGAAAACATATATTACGCCATTTGTGTATAAAAAAAACTACAGACAACATATTGGCAGAAGCACTTGGCAAGCATAAGCGCTGACCACCAACCAGTGAAGTAAAATAAATCACAAGGTTCTAGAATATCAGGCAAATCATGAATGAACCACCATTGTTCAAACTTCAAGGCTTTATATGGCTTATAAGCAGGAGATTCCCTAATCACCACTACAAAGTCAAAAGAAGGTGCCATCCCTCCATAAATATAATCTTTTCATAAACAATATCAGGAGGAAGGGAACCCCTTTGCACAAAGGGTAACCCTGAGTAGGTGCCCACCAATCTTTTTAGGAACAGAACTAGTACAACTCTTTCACTGACAAGATTGGCAAACTTACCACGAAAATCAAAGAACAGTTTGACACCATATCACCAACGAATACAACGGCAATAGCACTGAGCGGAAGGTTCAAAAGAGGGACTTTTCACCTAACTCGAGCAGGAACCCGGGTCCTCCGCACACCAACCCCCACCCGCAGCCCCCGCCTCGAGTATCGCTCCAAAACCAAACCTTTTGCCGGCCCGTATTGCCGGAACGGATCGAGGGCTCCGAGCCACCCCCGACCCTGAGTCAAATCCCCCGGCGCAACCCTAACGCGCTGTTCCAGGTCCGAAAAGGTGTCTTTTGAAATGGAAGGCGCGCGCGGTTCGTTTAGGAAAGGTGGAGGAGGCGGCGGCGGCGGCGGCGGCGGGCACGTACCGATCTTAATGGACGTAATGCGGAGGCCGCACGCCTTGAGGATGACGCCGATGCTGCTGGCCGTGACGCCCTTGCCCAGGCCGCTCACCACCCCGCCGGTGACAAGGACGTACTTCATTTCGCCTTGTCCGGGAATCTCCAATCCGCCGCCGCCGCCGCCGCCGCCGCCGCCCCCACTCCTCCTCAGTCCCCCGACCCGCGCGACAGTTCTTGGCAAGGAAACCGCGCGCTCGCACGGACACACGAGCCGGAGGTGTCGACGCGCGCGGGCAAGGGAGGTTTTAGGAGGCGAGAGGGAGGAGGAGGAGGTAGTGGGGAGGCAATGGAGGCAAGGCGGCTGGGGGGATAGAGGGAGGAGGGCTTTGGAAAGAGAGGGGGCCATATTTATACGCCCGAATCCCTCAATTCTCACGATTTTTTTTGTTTGTTTTCGCGACTTCCCTGCCTTTTTGTGTACCCTTCTGGGCTTGGGTTCGAAACTGCACGTCGAAGCCCATTCATATATATGCGCGGTAAATGGATAGAAGTCCCGGCTTGTTACGCGTCGAAAACTCCGAAACCTGCACCAAAAGCCGGGCCACGTCGCCCGTTTGTTTCCTGGCCGTCCGATCCGACGAACTTGCCGATGACATCCGTCCGATGTTAGATCGGTCAGGGTTTCCACAGGTTTTTTTTTTTTTTTGGCAACAGGGTTTTCATTGCGGTCCCCAAATCTGGCGGCTCGTCTCGTCTCGTCCGCTCCGCTCGCTCGGCGTCTTGTCAACGCGTCGGCCGTCTGCTCGCTTGGCGTTAAGGAGCAGGGCGGCAGCGCGGGAAACAGACGCGGCCCACCGGCGCAGGCATGGTCTGCCGGCGAGAGGAGCGAGCTCACCGGTGACACCACTCTCGCGCCTTGCACTCAAGCTCCATATAATGCCCTCGCCATCTCCTCGTGCTCCGGCCGACCTCCATAGAGGAAAGAGCAGGAACGACGTCCCCTTAGGTCATCCGCACTCATCGTCCTCTATTTCTCTCCTCTGTACTGCCTAGTCAGCAAGATTCTTTTCTCTATATTCAATTCTTCCGTATCCATTCATCCTTTATATCATACTCTATACACTATGGAGCCCACTTGTCACTTTATCTAAATATATTCATGTGGGATCTAGTTTTGAAGAATTTATTACAACGAATTTAATGGTGCAATCGGAATTTAATTTAGATTTATGGTTTGTAAGTTATCATATTATTTAGTTACCTAAAGTAGTGAGACCCACTGTGGCATGCTTTTCATCCCTCTCTCCTCTCTCTCAGGCATGCGCTGCATGCATCCGGAAAGGACAACGGTACGTCTGCAAATATGGCGTTCGTGAGCGTGTAGCGAATGCGATTCCGGACCCCGCTGCGGGCTGTTTTCTCCTTTATATGCTCCTCCGTGTCGTTTACAGGATGCTATACAGGTACCACTGCGGATAGCCTTAGACTGATCGCAGTGGGTACTTTAAAACCGTCCTGGAGTAGCATTTGGCGTGAAGAAAGGCCTGCAGCGCGGTACGCTAGGCCGTCCGGAATAAAGGTGTGTCCTGTATAGCCAGCGGGGTCCGTTCCTCCGGTATACACACTGGCAGAGAGAAAGAGATTGGCACGGAGCACATGCGCATGCGCGCAGCAGGATTTAGGTGGGCCCATCTATTTTCTAACTAAAAAAATGTTATAACTAACAAACCATAAAACCAAATTAAATTCTGATTACACCATCAAATTCGTGTCAATAAATCCTTCAAAACAAGATCTCACATGAATATATTTAGATAAAATTTATAGAGAATGACAAATAAAGCCGTTGTTAGGAGTTGGTATAGAGTATGAGATATAGAGGATGATGATTGCGGAAAAAACATGTATAGAGGAGATAATCTTGATGATCAGGATACATAAAGGATGAAAATAGAGGATGATGAGTGCGTATAGCCTTAGTCCCTTACCGTGGCCCCCATGTCTAGGTTTTGGCAAACCAAAAATTGAAAAAACGTTTTTAAAGGTTTGACAAGTGAAATGTGAGAATCTATAACTACTATAATCCTAAACCTCACTAAGCTAATTCTCTTGATTGTGATTGGTTGAGCCCTCAAAAGTAATGTCATCTTACATCATCAAGAGAGTTACCCCACTAAAGCTAATTTATCTCCCACTAGCTATTTCTTATGAAATAGAAAAAAGTCTTAACATCTAAACCAAGTATCATAATTAAAATCCAATTGCACCATGGTGTTCCGCGCAATAAACTCTTCAAAACAAGACCTCACATGGATATATTTTGATAACTTTACAAAAAATTAAACTGTTTCTAAGCAAACCCGTTTGTAAGAAAAACCTAGCAAAATTGCATATCACATGGATTACATGTGGTCCTCCGAAACATGCATAATTTTATGAAGAAAAACTCTTAGAATTTTGAGAGGGGATGACCCTCACGTATAGTAGGGGTGGGGGTTCGGACAGATAAGATTTAGGTGATGTCCAGTTCAAATAATCTATAACATATATGGCAATAGATACAACCTCCGCAATTAACCTATTGCATCCATATATGTATCTACTAATTCATAGTTTCGATCATTATAAACTTTTTACATTTCTACTTCATACCCGCAGTAACGCGCGGGGCATTCTACTAGTTTTGTAAATTTTGGTAGCCAATTAAATACTAGCCAAAATCATGTTTGGTTAAATCCTACGCGGTGGCCAAAGAGAGAGCAGAGCTTCATCTCCACCTCGCTAACGACTTATGCATGATTGGCATTTTCAAATCATTATATCACTCATCCTTGATCCTTGTGAGTCATAGTTGATTTTTCTTTCTTTTACGTCCCTATGGTGATGTGAGCTTGTATTATACAGTCGTGCATGCTAACTGTTTGACAGAAATGTGTCCCTAGATATACATGCTATGTCGTGTGGATAAACAACATCAACATTTTTCCTGAATATATACACTGAAATGCATATGGTAGTGTCTTGATACTCTGGCTATCTTCGTGGAGTCAGTGACTAAGCAAAAGGAAAAGGGTAACAAAAACTAAAAATTCTTTACCTGCATGGTGATTCCATGATGTGCTGAAATGCCACTAGATGCAATACCATTGTTGCAGCCCCATCTACAAAGCTACATTCTCTCAAATGCATTTCAGCAAAACTGGAAGTGTGATCACATTATATCTGTTAACTAATTAATTATGCAACATAAGGCTGGTTTCTACTAATATCTCTAATACAACAATATCTCTAACAGAATTCAGCCTTTGCATATTAGTTGTGCTATTTCTGAAAATAATAGTACATCCACTTCATCAGTTCTCCCTAAATTAATGCCTACTCACATGTCTTATTGCTTCATGTCTAAATTTGAAGTCTCAGTTACTGTCATCGAACTGCAGTACTTCACCACTAAACCACTGTTTCATGATGCAATGGAACTGTGACCTGCGCATCTGACACTATGCCAGAAAAGCCTATTGGTGACGCCCCTATTCGTGACACAGAAAAAAACGTGTCACCAATAGACTATTGGTGACGCGTTTTATGTAGACGTGTCACCAATTAGTAGCTGCCCACGTTTCAGGAGCGATACGCGTCACTAATAACTGCTTATTGGTGACGCGTAATGGCTAGACGCGTCACCGATAACGTTCGTGACGCGTATTTTTCAGGAGCGTCACCAATAGTAGGACCTATTCGTGACGCGGATTTTAACGACGCGTCACACTGTAGCATGCAAAGAAGTAAAAGTAAGCCCGGACCCGAAATTTTTATGAAATCGAGTTGGTAGATTGGCTTGCGTCCGCGCCCGTCCACCAGACCCCCGAAGGCCTGCGGGCTCCCGGCTCGCATCTCTCTGCCTCCCTGGGTTCCTCCTCTCCTCTCCCGACCCCATTGCCCACCGCCGCCACCACCTCTCCCCCTGCCCCAACCAAGACGACACGGAGGCAGCCGCCGGAGATGCAGGCACTTGGTGAGGCGACGTCCTCTCTCGCAGCTTCTCCCTTTCCTTCCCATTCGAGGGGCCATGGCGGCGCGTGAGGTCGGTCGGCATGCTCTTTTTGCGAAGGGACGGCCCAACGCCCGGCAAGGTCGCCACCGCCGTCCCGTCGCGTCATCCCCTGGATCCAATAGGTGCACCCCTTCTCCTCCCTCCATAGGTCCATGCCGTGGTGGTCTGGTGCTGCACGAGTCCCCTCCCCGTCCAGATCCATGGCGTGGTGGGACCCGCCCCTAGCCCCTCCTCCTCGTCCCCCACTCGGATCCATGGCATGGAGGCACTTTGCACGGGATACCCAACCATGGATGGAAAAGCATGGCGGATCCATGCCAACTAGGCACCACGGGCCAACAAGATCTGGTTTCAACACTTAATTTGGAACACTCATTTTTTTAAAAAAATTTTTAGGTATTTTATTTACTCTTCCACGAAGTACAAAATGCTTTAGATTGTTTTGTGCAATTTATTTACCTATCTATAGAGGTGCTAGAACGCTGAATTTGGACAATGGGCACTGAATTTTTATCGAACAAACATTTATTTAGTCTATTTGTGCTCACTGAGCCATGCCTTATTACATACATATATATGTTAATAAGTTGTGTTAACATTTGGATGCACTTTTGTCAATTTACATTCGACAAATACTCACATAGAAAGCTGAGCATTACTGTCGGCATGAACAAGAGCTTTGTTTATGAATTGAGCTGTACTGTTGGCCTGTCCACTTGTTTGTGCTTTAAAATTTGTAATTCCTAGCTGCTGATATGGTCTGATGGATGATAGGTACCAGTAGGCAGTAGCACACATCCCATGTAATGATGTAAAAATTATCTATCTGGGCACTCCTGTGGTTATATGTGTGTGCAGTATCTTGGCGCTACATTGCACTGCAGCAACCAATCTGAGTCAAAAGTTCATTATATTTGAATTTGATTTGATAATTAACAACTCCTGTACTTTCATATTTTCAACTTAAAGGAAAAGTAGTACTGTTCACTGGTAAAGTAGCATGCTTCATCACTGACAATCACTACTGGAGTGTAATCTGTCTGCTTTTCTGAACTCTGAAACGCACTTTTTTTTTCCTCCGAACTATGAACATACTATGCAGCATTTTGGATACTTAGCTGTTCATGTTAGCTGTTCATGTTTATCCCCAAAGTGAATATCTGTCCTTTACAGATTCGCGACATACTGAATGGGCTTGCTGAGAGATTTAATTGTGACAAGATAATGGAAGAAAACAATGTTATCGGCCTCAAGCAGGTACGGTTCCCTTTGCTCCTTCTGCTATATAACTGGCAAACTAGCAATATCACTGTGCTTTGAGAAACAGTTTGAGTTCACTGGAGCAATAAATCTGCTGGTGTTTTTTTTTTTTTGGATATTTAGAGCATACAAACCATGATCACAGTAGTTACCTCCCTCTCAACTCAGTTGGATGTAGTAGACTCTTTACTTTAGATTGGTAACTGGTTTCTGATTTTCATATCTGACATATGCATTTCTCAGAGATCAAGAACCAGTCTAAATATTTCCTGTAAAGATTTTAGCTCAAGATTTTAGCTCATCATTCAAGCACTGCATTTTTCAGGCAAGTTCTTCAGGAGAGGTAGTGGCTGGATTCAAAGGAACTTATGATATGGAAGGCTTAAGTAGAGCTCTGTACCACGACACAATGTTAGTAAGCTGACTTTTGTACCAACCTAAGGATTTTCACTGTAAGGATTTTGAAAGGAACATCTTAGCATTTGCTAGCAACATGCACCTTGCTCATTTTGCTAGTAGGTAGCACACCTAGGCCTATTTGGATCCAGGCTTGCCAAATTTTAGTTGCTACTACTAGCTATTCAACTTGGACCAAACAGGGCCTATTCTGTTCATGGCAAACTAGCGATGACCATATCATAGTTGCTGCAACACTTATAGCTGGACCTTGCTGCTGATTTTAAAATCTGACCATTGTAGTATTTATACAGTACTGCTCCGTCCTATCACTGCAGAAGCTCAAGAATGCCAATTTATCCTGCACATTGCAGCCCAAAACCAGTTTGCATGTCCTGGTCTGACAACACTAAGGGACTATTTAATCCCCTTGTATTTCCATAAGTCCTTAGAACAACAGTGAACAGTGTTTCTATACATTTGGAGATTGTTCTAATTTTCTGTAACAGAGAACTGAACTTCGTTTTTTTCCTTCTCTTCACTTTGCAAGAGATCATCTCATTGAGGGGATTGGCTTGTCAGCTAGTCTAGAGAGCATGAGCCAATTGGTTATAAGGTTAGTTTTAACCATTTTAACTGTTTTTTGTATTAGTTAAAATGGTTAAACTAGCGATGACCATATCATAGTTCACTGTTTTTTGTATTAGTTAAAATGGTTAAAACTGTTACTTGGTCCTTAATGTTTGCTGTCTGACTTTTAACTATGATTTATGATTGGTCACTCTATCAGTTAGCTGAAAACAGATAGCTATCATGTGGTTACTCTTATCAATTAGCTGAATGGTCACTTCTAAATAAGCTGCTCCAGCAAGGTACTGCTCCAGCAAGGTACTGAACAGCCCTTGAAATGGATTCCATGCCACTGATGTGAAGAGCATGGGAGGACATATGGCCATGACGTGTGTGCACATGAAGCATCAAGGGTTGAAGGCGACTATTTTCCCAAGTAGAAGGATGTGTGATGTAATGTGTTAAATGAATCAACCGAGACGTGTATGTGAATCGGTGATGACTTATACATATAAATTATTTTATGTGAATCTGTATGTGTACATATATATATATATATAGATCAGTATGTGTGGATCTGATAATTTGTATTGTATGTGTGAGAATTATAAGCTGCTATTCGTGACATGTGTGATACACCTTATCAGTGACGCGTATTAACTAAGCATGTCACTCGTATAACCACTATTGGTGACGCATATTAACTAAGCGCGTCACTCATATCATCGTTATTGGTGACACGTCTCAATCCAACGCGTCACCAATAGGTTCTTATTGGTGACGCCGCGTTTTCTAGACAAGTGTCACCAATGTGTTCTTATTGGTGACGCGTGTTCTCATTTATCCGTGACGCGTGTTGTTAATACGCGTCACCAATGTGTTCTTATTGGTGACGCGTGTTTACGGCGTCACCAATAGACCTTTATTGGTGACGCGAGAAGGGTGACGCGTAAAAAACGCGTCACCAATAGCCTTAAAAATGCGTCACCAATAGCCTTTTCTCGGCATAGTGTGAATTTTGTCTTGCACATGCATTTCTGAAATTGGATTAGTTTGATACTATTGGACAATAATAACTTGTACTTGAGAAAACTTAGCTATGAGTTAACAGGTTTTATCTTGTTATAACATTGATGTCGATTGTCACACGTTAAATAAAGACGGTGACAAATTACGGAACTGATGGTCCAAAAGGGGCCTCCGAGGAGGATCCAGCCGGGATGGGTGGAGCCCACGGCCCGCCCCAGAGGAGGGCAATGTGGGGCACCGGGAGGGGGTGGCGGCCACCCTAGCCGCCGCCGCCGCCACCCTAGGGCGCGCGCGTCAAGGGGGCGCGGGCCCCACCGCGGTCGCTCACCGCCGCCGCCGCGATCTTCGCCACGAGTTACTTTTTATTATTATTAATTATTTAGGCAATTAAGATTAGGAAACTGGAAAGACCGTGTTCGATAAGGACTTTTCCGTTAGAGTCCACTTAGGACTATAAATATAAAAGCATTGTAATCGGATTAGATCAAGAAGTAATTGAGCAAGTCCCTTTATTCCAATCTCCCACGCCTCTCTCTCTCCTCCTCCCCGTGCATCGCCCCCTCCATGCGTCACACGCCGCCGCCCCCTCCCCCGATCCACTAGCTCAAATCCACCCTCCCGATGCGTGTATTACAACTGGTATTAGATGACCAAGAGTAATCTATGGCTTCCACCACCACCATGACTACATTCAAGAAGATCCTCGATGCCTTCAGTAACACCTTCGACAATTACGTTGAGGAGATGAACCGCCGTCTCGACGACATCAACGACTGCCTCCGAATCATGGACACCGACCTCACCAGCAACCCGTCAACGACATTGGCATGGATGGGAGTTCGCATGTCATGCGAATTCAGGAGCTTCCCATGGCCGTACCTGCACCGGCACCAGCGCTGCAAAAGGAGACGCAGGCAGCGATTAAGGAAGCGTCAACGATGATCATGGAGCGTGTTGTTCCGTGTTCCAGAGGCCCTGCTCTGGCGTTCGCCTTACAGCATCAGCATGACCACGCCAACGTACAATGGAGCATCAGATCCATTGCCATGGATGTCTAGGATGTAGCTACTGTTCCGTCTATACAATATTCCCGAGGAAGAACAGGTAAACTATGCAGCTTTCCAGCTGATAGATATTGCTTCTGCATGGTTCCTCAAAATCTCAGTCGCAAAGCCTATCAGTGATTGGGAGTTATTCACGTGGATTCTCCGCCTTGAGTTTAGACACCTTCGATCACCAAAGTTTGCAAAGTGGTTGCATCAACAGGCACAGTGACTGACTACATCGAGAGATTTAGCGTTCGAGAGCAGCAGTCCACCAACATCTGTAAGTTTGAGAAACTATACATATTTCTTTCGGGATTATCACCTGTGCTACGCCATCTTCTCAACTAGTCTTATCCGACATCATTGGAGACAGCCAAACAGTTGGTTCTAGAGCTTGAGCAGCAATAGGAACTTCCGTCATGGCCAGTACGGCGAGAGACATGGGCATCTCCTACTTCTCCTTTGTCAGCAGCAGCTCTTTTAGAATATGACATCACAGTTCCTGACTCGACAACATGCTGATGTCAGTTACAATGAGAGGTTGGACAACAAGGAAGGGCGCTCGGTGGTCTTGGCATTGCCAGCTCCGCGATCGGCTTGCGCAGATTTTGACATTTTGGCCACCCTACATCAGGCAGCCTTGGATGACAAGGAATTACAGATGATCAGCACCACGATCAAAGCACACGGAGCAGCCCTGCTTGGTCGGTACGTGATGGGTTGTTTACTATGAGGATCGATACTATTCCAGCTACTTCTTCACTGCTCCATGAGAAATTTGCACCATTTGGCTTGTTTCTATCAGAGCAGTTAGCAGTGAGATTTCATTTACCTGCATCGACACCGTTAGTTCAAGCCTTTCCATCTAGCATTCTATTCTTATAGCACTGACTGACTTAGGAGATTGATACAAATGACAACTATTTTCTATGATGACAATGGCCAATTGATTATATAGGTAGATAAAGTCATTATGAGACTGACAGAGGAAGAAGCACACACGGTGTCCTCGAGAGATTATACTTCGGGTGACTTTCTTTCTGGTGAGATGCATCACTTTTACATAGCACCCATTATGGTGGTTCACTCGACCGTGTGCAGGCATATCAGGGAATAGGTGGATGTGGGACAGACATATGAGTTTGCTAGTCCACCTCAGATTATGCAGAATCTATACTTGTCTGGTGATCTCTCAGAATCAGAGTTTGGTGACGGCAGAGGCGCTGCAATTGGGAGTTTTGGCAAGTTCAATCGATATGTTAGTGGATGCTGTGGGAACCTTAAATACTGCTTCTTCTTTGCAGGAGACTATGATACAGGTGCTGGATGAGCTTTAGGGCACTTCCTTTCTTCAGCTATGGAGCAGAATCGGAGCAGGAATCATCCCCGCTATGGCACAAATGATCGATCATCATTCATTAGTGAGGACACGCTGATCGAAGAAAGGGGTGTTCTGTCATACGTCAAATAAAGGCACTGACAAATTACAGAGCTGACGGGCCAAAAGAGGCCCCGAGAAGGATCTAGCGGGATGGGTGGGCCCCATGGCTTGTCCTAGAGGAGGGCGTCGTGTGGCGCCGGGAGGGGGCAGCGGCCACCCTAGGCACGCGGCCCCACTGCGACCCCGCCACCGCCTCCGCGAGTTACCTTTTATTATTATTAATTATTTAGGCAGTTTAGATTAGGAAACTGGAAAGTTCGTGGTCGATAAGGACTTTCCGTTAGAGTCCACTTGGGACTATAAATATCAAAATATTGTAATCGGATTAGATCAAGAAGTAATTGGACAAGTCTTTTTATTCCAATCTCCCACGTCTCTCTTTCTCTCTCCTCCTCCCCGTGCGCCGCCCCCTCCCTGCGCCGCCGCCGCCCCCCCGCCACTACCCCCCTACCCCCCCCCCTCCCTCTCCCGATCCACTAGCTCAAATCCACCCTCCCATTGCGTGTATTACACTCGATTAATGGCTTTCTATTTATAGTGGAAAAAGTTTTGACTTAGGTAGTGTTGTTAAGGCGGATGATCATAAAAAATTACTAGATGATCATTTAAATTATCTTGTAACAACTTCTTAGAAGTGTTATTTACATAAGTTCAAACATAGTACATTATTTTAACGTTTTAAATTATTGCTTTATGTATATGTACTGTAAGAACCTTCATGTATACACACCATCACCGTTGTTGTCTTCTGACATAGTACTTCAATTAATCTACCCCCCACAAACAGAAACCGAGCTGCGGATACTTAGATTCTACGGACTGCAAGGTCAAAGCAGAGAAACTTATGCAGACTGCAAGTAAAAGCAGAGAACAAATCTTCAGTCCAATATTTAGGCATGCCACATCTCCAAAGTTTTCAATGTGTATATAATCTGATTTTAGTTGTATTCCTGTTTACAGTATGCTATAAACAGCAGCTCAAAGAGAATTGTTGTCTAATTGTCTCTGAGCCCAAGCTCACCATCAGTGGAGCAATGCCAAGCTAACTGCTCGATCAGAAGATGCTAACCCTGTCCCAGCCTGCAGGAACATGTCGGTACATGCTTTGGTGGTTGATTGAAACAGTTGGCGGTGCAGTGGTGAGCCGTACGTGAGGCATCTGATTCGCCGATTAGCGTTCATCACCGTAACCAGCATGCTTTTGGCTTGACAGCAGACATGTCGCGCTACCATAACAGGCTAAGGAATTGAAGAGTCAACAACTAATATGTAATCGATCGTCACTGAAAAGCTTCTAATAATTGAGAGAGAATCTATGCATGCTGTTCGTCCAAAATAAAATGGTCTACATATGCATATTAGGTAGTGAAATAAAAAAGATAATTGTATCAATCTCATAATTAACTCAGCTAGAGCTGCTGCATCATCCTTGACCGTAGGATACTGCTTTCTCTTTCTGTGCCACTTTATTTTCACACGAAGAAAAAGTTTTAGACGGATCGGAGGTACTATAGCAGTATATAGCTGGCTGCTGCCGCAAAGGGACAAAAATATCATCGATCGTGAAATGGGGCTGCATGACCTATGTTGACGGGCAGGAATCAAAGTTGGAGACGACATCGGATCGGATCGGATTGATGTGGCGCTGATCCGACGTTCCAATCCCAATTCCCAAACAAGTGGTGGCTGCCTGCCTCTGCCTGCCTGCCTGCTGGTAACGTACCTCTCGTACGTCTCCACACTCTCGACAGCTACCCGGACTCACGTCGATGCTTAATCCCAAGCACGTCGTCTACTTCCGTTCCTGGTTGCATCATCGATCGTTTTTGCAGTTGGCAACTTTAATTTGTTTTGTGGTATTTTTTTTATGTTGTTGACTTGCAAGGTTTAGCTTGGTTAATAATTCACTTGTTTCTTTTCTATAAAAAAATCACTTATTTCTTAATTATACCTAATACGTACTACTACATACCGCATACTACCTGATCAGACATTCGGATGATGTGGTTTACTATGTGGAAGGAACTACATGTACAGGTACAATTGTCAATCTTTTTTTTGTTTTTTAAAAAAACAAACATCATGGTTGTAAATTGGTACATACGACAATATTGTTTCCTTTACAGAAATGGATATTATTATCCCTATAGATGGATGCACTCATCGACACGGGTGCATACTTGACTTAGCAAGCATTGTGGTATAGGTCTGCAAAGTGCATACCCTGTAGTTATATAAGAAATGCAAAATATTGTTGCGAAATGCAATAGCGCAACAACGAAGATCATTTAATTTATCTACTTATGGGTATAATATCTGTATAAAAACGGATACACTCATTGACACGTGTGCATGATATTTCATGCACCACAATCCAATAATGGACATTCGGATATTAGCTTTGCTCTATGTGCTAGCCATACGAAGCATGTACTACTAAGAAAACAAGCCACTTATGATATAGTTTCTTGTTTTAGATGTGTCCACCTCTGATTTGTCCAAGTTTAGTTAGCATCCAGGCCATTATTCCACACAAGAAAATATAATAAAAAAAAACAAATCCAGGCCATCAACAAACTGCTAACTGGCTCACAAGTCCCATCCACAAATTTCCAGGTGCTCAAGTTGTGGACCAAATTAGGTTCTATGTTTTCAGACAAGAACATCAATGAGCCCTATTGGCCGGTTTCCTGTATTTCGATAGGTATTTGTGATTATTGTCTCAAGATGTTTATTGTTCCCATGCTATGTCTACAATAACCGATCAAGACATTGATAACAACAATTGCATTAAGGAATACCGCCAATTTCATGTTGATATTTTTGCAGTATACACATTGATCATCCATCAACATTACGCATATTCGAGACAATGAATAGCATATTTGATTGAAACAGGTATCATTCTTTTCATGGCCTCAACCATGTCATGATGTTTCGACACAAACATTTAGTCACCATCTTGACTTGTCCAACAAAATAATACATCAATGTCAATATGATGTTTGATTTCATTATTGTTGATCTATTACTGTAGCTGTATTTTAGTTACATGGAGCAAATGCCTAGGCCAAGAAAATAATGCATAGCATCTTGGTGATTACGATACCGTTTGAATGTTAGGATCCCTCTAATACTCCCTCCATTCCAAATTATAAGGCATTCCAAGAATCTTCGAGAGTCAAACTTTTAAGTTTGACTAAAACTATAAAAAAAAGAAACACAAAGATTTATGACATCAAGTAAGTATACAATGAAAATATAACTAATGAGAAATCTAATGATACTTAGCTGATGTCATAAATTTTATTATTTTATTATATAAAATTGATCAAACTTAAAAAAACTTTTGACTCTTCAAGATTCTTGAAATAATGTCTTATAATTTGGGATGGAGGAAGTAGTTTATTTGTTAAAACCTCAATGTCATCTACATGTAACTTATTAGGTGACAAACTCTCAATCATGTTGCCACTGTATCAATCAACTGACAATTATGGGTCTCATCTATGAGCCTTTAAAACTAATCGTGACTCTCCTTCACAACTGGATTGTAAGCGATATGTGGTATAGAAGAGTGAAAGTGACTCAGGCCATCAAGCGATCTGTGGCATGAACCGGTTGTGATTAATGGCACTACAATTGGTTTGTTGGCAATTAGACCTATGGTTTAATCAGAACAGAGGGAATCCCACATCCCTATGGAACCCACACTAAACATACTAGAAATGTCTAATTTGGTTACTTTTTATTTGTTTAGAGACAATACTCTAGTTATACGGAGTAAATGCTCCACTTTGTGTTGCTTGTTAAGGCCTCAATGTCATTTGCATGCAACTTATTAAGAGACAAAATCTCTCAATGCAAGGCGAAATGCGATACAGACAGACTGCGTCTCCATGAATGCTTATAAGAAACTAGATCCATATATCTTGGGATTGATGAAAAATCACCATGATCGTTTCATGCTTGATGGAATTTCTCTCATGTTAACATCAACATTTTAGTTGTCAATTCCCATCCGTGTGGGATGTAGTAATACTTCATACTTTTATTCATTTTTGTATAGAAGTATCATTTTAGTTGTCATATATGTATAGAGGCAAAGAATTATGGACCGTTGCACGGTAGCTTTGCACCTCTTTGTTAGTGGCCAGCCACATCATAGGACTTGTGTAATTAGAAAGCTGGGTACCTTAGCTTTTTCATTATGACATTTGGATTTTCCTACTTGATAATTTTGCGAACAGTTTTTCTTAATGGTATTAGTTATTCCTCCATGCACAGTGCACACCTATTACAAACAGCAGCACAAACTCCCTATAGATACCATTGATTGATATATTGCTTGGTTTAATGTCGTTAACGTCTCTCCCTCATTTTCCTTTTCTCCCTACCTTATCATGTGGTTGGGTTATTTTTATTAATGCAAATGAAGGTAGCCTTTCGTTTCCTTTTGGTGATCTACATTCCAAAATAAAACCATTGTCAATTCTCTGTGCAGCTCAGCTGTGCGTCCGTGGTGCGCTGCTGCAATGGCAGCCAGAGTCAATCAGGCTGAACGCCTGGAAGTGGATTGGTGGTATATGCGCCATAGTACCTGTATATATACTCCAGCCGTCCAAAACGAGTGGTGTAATCATTCGTTTTATTTAAAAAATTTATATAAATATTATCAATCTTGTTATAATTTATTTTTTCACTACAGATTTAATATTAATTTATTTTATAATGTGTATAAATCTTTTAATAAAAAAATGGTCAAACAAAGTGTCTAAATCTTTTAATAAAAAAATGGTCAAACGAAGTGTCTAAAAGTTAAAAACAACAATTTTTTTTTGACAGAGAGAGTTTATATACTGGTACAAAATAAAGGGACCACGAGGTTTGCGGCTGGACGTCCTATTCGCCGAGCCTACTAGGCTGTTCCATTTGCATGCGTGGACCAGAGGTAGGCCCTCTTGTGGATAAGATGGAAAACTATATGAACCACCATTTGATTCGTCATTCGTGGATCTTGCTGCTACCCACTTGCCGTGGATTGCTCGATTGTGTCTATACTTACTATTATACTCTCTCCATTCTAAAAAAAATTGATTCCTACAATCCATATCAGTCTAATTTCTAGAAAAGAGTAATAATATTTATAATATTTATGATATAAAATAAGCATATTGTGAAAACATATTCTATGATAAATTTAATAATACTAATTTGATCACATAAATCTAATGTTTTTTTCTAGAAATTTGGTCAAATTTAAAAAGTTTGACTTAATACAACTCTAGAAATTATTTTTTCAGAGATAGAGAGAGTACAACATATGATAAATTTATGCAAACTTAGAGCATCTTTGAGAGTTTTTTTTTTTAATTTATTCCCTTCGTCCCAGAAAGAAGAACATTATGGAATGTGTGCGGTTCCAACTTTCTCAGCTTTTGACTATTTTTGTAGAAAACATGTGCAATATTTATGTCACGAAATAAATTTATTGTGAAAATATACTCAACGATCTATCTAACGATGTTAATTATATATTATAAATATTAATATTATTTTATATATAATTGATCAAAGTTAAAAAATATTGATTTTTTGGGAAACAAGAACGACATTTATTTATTTTGGGACATACGGAGTACTCTCTAAAACATCTTTTTTCTATATCTTGTGCATAGCCATCTAGAGAGCTAGTCATTCTCCCTCTTCATGTTTAGCTAGCGAGAAATCCGAAATGCAGAATGTGTATATTTAGATATTTAATTGAAGAGGTTGTTGCAGGCTGTTTTTTCTATTCCTGTAAACTACTAGCTAGAGAAGATATAGAGTCTCTTAAAGATGCTCTTAAAAAAGTAATTGTTCATAAAATCATGACATTTATTTGTATCTACAAGGTGGGATATTTTCATCTCTATAGCCCTGTGTACTTGTCAATTGTCATCTCTATTAGCTTGTTAATACGGATTAAATAAAGGCATCCCTCTACTGGGATGCTATAGATAACAATAGCATGGCTTTGATTTCTTTTTGTTGGTCTATGTTGACGACCAAAAGTGATAAAAAAAAGGCCTATTCAGCTAGACTTATAAGCCGGCTTATTAGCCAAAACAGTTGATTTCGGCTTATTTGCTATGAGAGAAAATATTGTTTGAACGACTGATAAGACAAAAGAATAAAACGATTATGGACTCTGCAATCATGATTATATTGTCAAGATGGTCACAAAACATGTTTAGATCTTCTCATTTGGAGCCCGGATGAAGAAATAGTGATTCGGGAGTGCTAACCTAGCCAGAACAAAACAACTTTGTCTAATGCAACAATGGATTACACCATTGCATTTTTCTCGTCCAGCTGATCGAAAAACATACTCCCCTGGCGTCCCAAAAAGGATGTCGTTCTCGCTTTCCAAGAAACGTCTGCCGGCAATTTTTATAAATAATAAATATTATCGATCAGTATCATAATTAGTATTATCGGAAAGATCTTTAGATCTAGTTTTTTTTTTATTTGGAGATATAAATATTGCATGTATTTTCTACAAATCGAGTCAAACTTGTGACATGAACACCTAAAATATCATCCTTTTTAGGACGGAGGGAGTATATAGTTTGTCTCATTTTGGAGTCTAGATAAATTAATTAACCTTTTTTGGAAAGTTTTCTCCCCTACATGCGCAGCGGAACCAGTCAGGTTGGTCAGTTCTAGAACCGGCTAGGCCAGTTTTGCCTGGCCATGTGGCTGTCCAGCCCCTAGAAAATCGACCAAGCCGGTTTTAGCCAGTTCCTCTGTACAAGTCTGACCCAAACTCTGTTTTGGTCGGATTTAGACGTATTTTCACAAGGAAACTGGGAGATCACGATCTAGAGTTATTTCATAGTGGGATATGACCACCCCATGTGTGTGTGTGTGTGTGTGTGTCTCTCTCTCTCTCTCTCTCTCTCTCTCTCTCTCTCTCTCTCTCTCTATATATATATATATATATATATATATATATATATATATATATATATATATATGAGGATCACTGTTAATTGAAGGATCCAATCCAACACTCAATTGTTGAAATCAATCTACAAACACCCTTTTACCCTCTTTTCTAGCTTCCATGTTGTTCATCATCTCTTGATTGGACGATCAAGGATGGCGTCCTAGGTTTGCCGGCCTACCTAGGGTAACCGGATGAAATTACTTGCCTTGACGGGTTCCCTCTTGGGCAAAAGTTTCGTCTGTTTATTTGCTAGTTTCTAGTCGGTTCTTCATCACATAAGTATGTCATTGGTTAGCCTTTGGTGGTATTTTTGTAAACCTCTCCGTTCTTCACCACAAAACTATGACATCCTCGGTGCGTTCTTCAGTTTGTGGTGGCCCCGGCGATAAAACCCTAGCTAGTTAGTGTGTTATCAGGGATCAATTCGGTGTCACCGGTCTATAATTATGATTATTATTGACCAAACCTACCCGCATTCCTAAAAATGTAAGATTCTTGAAGTGCATGAACAAGAACAATGTAAAGTTTGAATTACCCAATTGCTTCCAATCCTGTGAAATGGAAAACCATGGGAATTTCTATTGTGAAGTGTTTACATGAATCATATAGGAGAGATCAAGAGAGGGGCAAGGATTTTAAGAAGAGTTGGATGTGTGCGAAAAAGAGAATAGATTGTGGCTTATTTGTCTCAATCTCTGTTTGTTTTATGACAAGGATATTGGCCAGGCAGAGCACCGGTTTGGATGAAGAAAAGTCCATGTCAACGTCGCTATGTTACACGTACTTGCATGCAATAAGCTGCATTTGGATTATCCAATCTGAGCACGTGCACGTCCTAGTTCCTCTTGCCGTGCCCACTCTACTAACGGAGAGGTTATGCAATTAAACCACCAGAATACTGCCTGACGATGCTGCCAATTGAAGCAAATGTGAAGATCAACGAGAGCACTGTACCACTGTCTAGTTGTTGAGGAGGATGATAGAATAATGAAGGTGGGCGAACTTTAAAAAAACTGACTCCTCAAAAACGAGATGTGTATTTAATTTATTTTGGATGTGTATTTAATTTATTTTGGATGGAGAGAGTAAATCTTAAAGCCTAAATTAAATATTAAGTGAGATAATGTGTTAGTCCCACATGGAAAATTAACTAAAGGTTGAATCAATTTATTAAATAGGGACCATTGTGTGCACAAGTAACTAACATCAGTTACCAATAAAAAAACACCGTCTGCTTGCATATCGCTTCATGGGTAGGCGAGTGATCAAGTTTTTGGATTGTGTACACCCCACACTTCTGTTTCCACTTCTCTTTGTCTCCTCCGTCCAAGCTCCCATGCACACGGTTACTTGGACTAAACAAGCCAAAATAATGTCAGCTTGCATATCTTCGTAGGTAGTTGAGTGATCAAGTTTTTAGAAAGTGTACATTTATGAGACTATCGTGATCAAGTTTTTAGAAAGTGTACATATACAAGACTACCGTGTGTGTTACCACCACTAGCGGAGCCACCGCCCGTCCACCCCGCCTGGCTGGGGCCAGGCTCATTGCTTAAGTTCAAAAGGAAATTTTCTTTGTATTAAAATATAACTCTGTTTGTTTTCTTGCTAAATATCTATGCATAATAAGATTTGTCTGGACTTCTAAATACTTCTGGCTCCGCTACTTGTTACCACTAGTACTTCCTAGTCTGCGGCATAAAGTCCTACTGTTCTGCATTGATTGTGATCAATAACATAGAATAGCTTACTGTATGTCGATTACCGTCAACTGCTGAGAGCGGTCGCACCTTTGACACTGGTCTCGTCTTTAAGTATATTATATTATTGCAACTTTTGTTGCTTTATCTCTTTATATGGTCAATATGCTAGATGTTGCTAGCGTGTTATTAACCATATGCAATTTGACATTATCATATTTTTACATACTTATCACGTATCATGGTCTTGGATGGTCCCGTACCTTTTTTTTTTTCCATATATCATCCTCTTAGTCTTTTTTTTTTTTGCGAGCATATCATCCGCTTAATTAGTCTCTCATGGATCACAGCCTTCTTCAAACTACCATATGTATATATGGTACTCGTATGCCAAAATCTGCAACGTGCCATTTTTTCTACCTCTTCTTCCTCCACTGTGTAGTACTGTACCGACTGACGTGGTGGCGTGAAGCCAATAATGGGGGTAGCGTTGGTGAAGCCCTGAAGTCGTCTTTGAAGAATGCAGAAAAGGTTTGGATGATTGGTCAAGTTTTTTTTTTTTTTTTTTTTTTGACAGCACATGATGGGTCAAGTTTGTGCAGCAAACAGAAGTGGACAATCGAAACCATGCAAAGCAGTGTTGGGTTAGGGCCGACAGGACAAAGCGCAGCAAGAGAGAGATCGAGCCGAGCCGGCCCGACACGGCCGTCTGCACTCCTTAACTTTTGTGAAAGTGCGAATCACGAAATTAAACTGGATAATGTTTAGATGATGTGGAAAATTTTTTATCTGTATCATATCGAAATATTGGAGGGATGTCGGGAAGGGGTTTCGAATACTAATAAAAAACAAATTACTGAACTTGTCAGAAAACCATAAGATAAATTTTTAAGTATAATTAATTCGTTATTAGCAAATATTTACTATAGCAGCACATTGTCAAATCATGGACTAATTAGGCTTAAAAAGATTCGTCTCGCAAAGTTATTGCAATCTGTGCAATTAGTTATTTTTAGACCATATTTAATACTCCATGCATGTGTGATAAGATTTGATGGCACAGGTCAAATTTTTTCGGGAGAATCCAAACACCCCGCCTTTGTTCTTTTTCCCTCAAAATTCCAGATTTTTTCACTCTCTCTCCATCACATTAATTTTTAACCGCATGCATTGTAACACCTCCGGTGTTACGTTAACCTAAACCTGCCATGTCATCATCATCATTGCATAAGCATTCATAATTAGAGAATTCTAATGTGAACAATTAAAATAAGTTTATTTAATTCTAGGGTTGTTTGAGCTCTTTTATATCTGTTTACTTTTGTTTATAAAAGCAACCAATTAAAATCAACTTTGATGTTTGCAAGTGTTTAGCTAACCTTGACTCACACATCAAATATGTTTTACAAGTCAAATGAGGTGCAAGGAAGAATCAAATTTGAATTTGGAATTCAAACCCTAAACCCTAGCTCAAGTGGCTAAGTGTGGGAATTTGAATTTCACTTTCAATTTTGAGGAGCTAACCATAATTAATTTTGTTAATAAAAGTTACCAAACTTTGGCACCATTTCAAAGTATGAACTTTGTACTTTGAAAGTATGTCATTGGTTGGGTTTGAAAAGTAGCACAACATCATTAATTAATTGCCCAAAGATTCAATTTGAAAATCCTTTTCAAAAGCTTGAAATTCAAAGTGAAACTGGCCCCTTTTCAATTTCATCCCAAAGTATTCAAAATTTGGGAAAACTCCAAAAATACAGTTTGTACATCTATTTGACCTCTACAACTTTGGTATATAAAGTTTTTCAAGTTTTTGAATAAAATTTGAAGTAATTTCAAAAGTTCTTTAAATTAGGAAATGTCCCCTTTGGTTTTTAAACTCCAATTTAAAATCTATTTAGTTTCATGAAAAACTCTCTAAATGAAAGTTGTAGATCTTGAGAAATGGAACAACTTTTATTTTGGGAGATTTTCATCTTTTATTCAAAATTTAAAAGTAATTTTGAAACCCAAAGGTTAGGGTTTTGTCCCCTTTTCAAATTTGAAATTCAAATTCAAAACCAGTTTGAATCTGACCAAACTTCCTTAATAAAAGTTGTAGAGCATAAAATTTGGAGCAATCTGTATTTTGGGAGATTTTTGTGTACAGTTCAATTTTTGAAAGTAATTTGAAAAAGAAAAAGGGGAGGTGTCCCTGTGCTACAGTGATCACACCCCTCGCCGACTGCCCATGCCGGCTGACTCACCGCCGGCCGCCGTGGCCGTTCTCGGCCCTTCCCGCGTTTCACGCGCCGCCAACCAGCTCACTGCCATCGCGAAGACACCGGCTAGCCCGTCGACCATCCCTTGCCCTTTATAACCCCGACCGACGTCGTCGTTATTTTTTTTCTTCCTCTTTCTCACCGCCGGCCGCTTCTCCTTCCTCTGCAAAATTCGCACTCGCCGCTCTAGGATCATCCCCGAGCTCTTGCACCTAGCTTCGCAAGTCACTTGCGACTCCACTGAGCCCGCAAGTGCCCTCTATCGCTGTCAAACCCGCCATAGCGCCGTCTTCTTTCTCGGAGCCGGTCGTCGAGCACCGCCGTGGCCGCTCGCCCTGGTCAGCTAGCATCCAATGCTTCCCATCCCGGCTCAATCCTTGTCCTAGCTCCGCCTCTGGATGCTAATCAAGACCGCCTTATCCGTTTGTGCAGAGAAGTCTCCGATGAGCCGGAACACCACCGTGCACATCGGTTCACATCGCCGCAACCGCCGTCGCCGTCGACCTTCTTCTTTCCGTTCGTTCTAGCCTCGCCGTCACCTTGTTTTGAAACTGTGGTGAGCTCCTAATTCGATCTAGCGAGTCGGTTGCGCTTCTATCATCATAGTTTGACCGAACACCATGAGCCCGACGAGCTCCGCGTGCCCCAAGCCGCCATGGCGCCGCCCCCCCCTGCCCCGGTGGTTGGATGAGGGTGTATAGTAGCTTGTTAAGTGCGTGTTGATGAGAGGAGCGCCGTTGGTGCGGTCGGTTTCGCCGGAGGAGTCGGCGGCGGCGAAAGCGCCCCAACCCGCCGCCGTTTCAACGAAAGGAAAGAAGGGGATGAAGAAGTACCGACAATGGGCCCGGCCGTCGGCGAGAGGGAGAGAGAGGAGGCTGCGCGCCAAGCCCGCACGCGTGAGCCGGGCCGAGTTGGGCCGCTGGGCTGCACAGTGGCCTGTGAGGAGGAGGAGTTTTATTTTTCCTTTTTTCTTTTTATGCTTTTAAATGCTGATTTTCATCTTTTTGCTACAATTTATTTTGGGCAGTCAAAAATGTGAGAAAAATATGTGTGTGCTCCTTGTAGTATGCTCTGTCAAGGAAAAATACTAACTCTAGTTTTCCAATAAAATTTAGTTGTGCTATAAATTATTCCTTTAATTAATAAATGCCACTTCCATAATTTTAATAATTAAAATATAAGTCCAAAAATCATGAAATTTGTTTTGTGTGCTAATTAGATGATGATGATCTTAATTATGAAGTTTGATTAGGTTTTGACTAATTTTTTGTATTATGCTTAATTAATACCTTAATTAATTAATGTTTAATTAATTAATTCTTTGATTAATTAGGGTTTAATTAATCTCCAATTAGCAAGTAATTAGCGGCTTTCAACAACTGTAAAAAATGGTTAATAAATTAGTAATTAATCTTAATCACTATTAGAGTTGCTTGATTTTGGGATTGAGTGATGACCCTAGGTCATTAACCCTAAATGACCTTCGGCATTTCATGTTGATTGCGTATCGTTAGTCCGTCGTCGTCGACGTTAGTTATACTTCTGTAATGCAACGTTACCGTGAAGGAAAGTTGTACTCAAGATAGACTAGTTATCGTTGCATCATTATCGCATGTCTTTATTATTGCATTGTGATCATGCATTTCAATCGTGTAGTTGTGCCGTCCGAAGAGGGGGTTGATTCGACTCCCGTTTCTGAAGAAGGTGCCCAGTGCGAAGAGGTTGGTCCTGATCTCGGCAGTGCCGTCACCGAACCTCACTTCATCGAGCCCCAAGGCAAGCCCCGGATGCATTCAAACCCTATCTTGAATTTCGAAAGTCTTTTATAATTTTTTGTGGATGATATGATGCATTAGGTATAGGAGTTGTGTGCTATCCTATTTGATGCATTTACCGTACCTTGTGATACTATCCTGGATACCTGTTTTGATTTCAAAAATGTTTAGCACATCCTTAGTCCTGCTACTAGCATAGGCTTTTGTGAAATGTTTTAAAAGTTGATAACAATATCATCTCTGAGAAAGTATTCAAAATTTGATGTTGCTTGTCGCCTATCCTTCACCTTGGCCGGGTCAGGGGTACGCACAAGAACATGATGAGTAAAATCGAGACACCAGTGGAGTGACTTGCATCAGGATGGGCTAGTGCCCTGGTGTAGTGTCGTCCACTTGTGTCGGTTAAGGACCGTCCGTTGTATGGCCCTGGGATCATGAGGTTATTGGATAGTACTAGTCGCATGCTAATGGCGGTAAGCTCCCTTGTATGATCCATACGAGAACGGACAACCGGGACGGGAAGTAGCGTGTACCCACACTACGAGCGCCTTGTCGTCGACGGTCGACCGACGGGCGTAGGGAGATGGTGTACTGTACTCTCGTGGCTAGGACCCGTTCTGTCAGGGAGAAATGCAAGTGTGAGTTGATGTATGTAATATGTTCGGTCCTGCATACATCGTGTGGCTAGGAAGCCCCAGCTGGGTATATAAAGCGATTCGAATCGTCGGTGCTCCACGATATGGGAGACTTGATCCGAGTCCCGGCATCGTAGTAATGATGGAAGTTGTTGAGGCTGGAAAGTTTTGAAATTGTTACATGGATGATAAGTGCTTGTTATAGAATAGGATAATCAATATGAAAAGTAAGGATCAACTTTAGTTGCTTTTGGCAAATGTGTCTTTGATTCTTGCTAAAGCCTCACCTTGATTCCTATTAGCCAGCATTCCTGAGTCTTCTTCCCAATTTTTGGTCGGGTAAGTCTTGCGGTGTACTTTTGTACTCAGGGTTTGTTAAATCCCCGTTGCAGGTGAACCGTGTGAGCAAGTGTGTTATGGCCCTTGTTGCATGACGGTTATCGAAGAAGGAACTGATGAGGAATAGATTGTGTGGCCTCTGGACAGGGCACTTTTGTTGAGTGGTTTGTAATAAAGTTATATAATGATACTTCCGCTGTCTTGTAATAATAATACTCTGGTTTGTATAAGTTTTCACAAAAGGTTTGTAAATTAAGTTATTGTAAGTCTTCCGCTACTCTGGTATTTTGCATGAAAACTGTTGTAATACTGTGATGTCTCTGTAAGTATCGATCCTGAAGAAATCGTGGTTTATTGGGGTTTCATCCGATGGAACATTCTAGGTTATATGGTGTACAAGCATAGCCGATAGAGGTCTTAGGGACAATGTCAGGTGCTTGTGGGCCATATGATTTAGAAGGTTCTGCCACATGCATGGAACATTAAATGCAAGTAAAAAATAACTAATTGTATAGTTTAGTTGTAAATCACAAGTCGAATCTTTTGAGCCTAGTTAGTCTACGATTGGACAATATTTGTCAAATACAAACGAAATGCTATAGTGCTAAATTTTTTCAACTTTTGCAATATGAACAAACTCTTTCAATTTTTCAAAATGTGTGTTTTAACTCCCTAGAGTGGTTTTGAAGATGGTTTTGTCTTTTTCTATTCTATTTATTTTAGTTGAATCTTTGAAAAATCATAGTAAACCATGGAAAAATTATAAAATAGAAAATCTAATTTTGTTAGACTTCACATGAGTATATCTACACAATGAATATATAATATGGTATGCTTTAGTGTAATTTTTTACTATAGTTTTAGATCTATACATTTTGTAATTAATTAGAATAATTCATAACTACAGTTTTTAGAGTTCAATTCTTTGTGAAATTTTTATGGTGGCCTAATTAATATATGATTGAACTACAGTAAAAAAAATGTAATAATTGGATCATGTATAACTTAGTTATATATTTATTTAGGGTTTGTGCTTGTTATATGATTGACACTACTACATAAAATCTTTATGAAGGCGGGCAAAAGTGATTTACCGAGGCGGGCATCACAACCGCCTCGGAGCTATGGTCATAGTAAATCAATTATTTGCCGAGGCGGTTAGGGTGCCCGCCTTAGTAAATCAATTTGAAAAGATAAAAAAATGAAAGCCCACCGATGAGCCCGTTTGGGAACCCACCGGCGAGCCCACCGCCGTCGCTGCCCCCCCACGCGCCCGCCGCCGCCGCGATCCGACCGCCCGAGGTGCTCATTGCCGGATCCGCCGCCTCAAGCCTCGGGTCGGCCGCCGCTGCCGTCCGCCACCATCGCGGATCTGAGAGAAGAGAAAGCGGATTTAAGAGAGGAGACCGGATCCGAACGGGCGTACCTCGGTACTCGATCCACGCCGCTGGGACCTCCATGCGCCACGCCGCCGCCAAGAGCTCCATGCCGGCGCCCTTGCGCTAGCCCGCCGCCATGGAAGCAGCCACACCCCGCGCCCAAGGCTGCCCCGCGCCCCCGCCGCGCCACACCATCTGGGGAGGGGCCCACGACCCGCGCCAAGCCGGCCGAGGAGGGGCCCACGGCCCCCGCGCCACACCACCAAGAGACAGGGACAGAGAGAGAGGGAGGGAGGTGCGCCACTGTGAGGAGAGTGGGGAGGAGCTGAATGAAACCCTAAAGTGCGGTATATATACATGGAGAGTGATATTAAGCCTAATGGGTTGTTTGGGCTTCGAGCTGGGCCTAGAATTTTCCAAGGCGGGCTTTATAATGTGTTCTCGCCTCTGTAAATGTATTAACCGAGGCGGTTACATAAGGATGACCGTCTCGGTTATTCGATATTAATCGAGGCATGTATTTTTAAGGTGCCCACCTTGGTTAATCGATTTTGTGAGGCGGTTGGTTGTAACCGTCTTGGTTAATAAAAGGCGACCGCCTCGATTAATCATAGGCATTAACCGAGGCGGTTGCAATTTATGCTCGCCTCCGAGGCCTATTTTCAAAGGTCGCGGTTAAGCTTTTTATGTAGTAGTGTGAGCTACAAAGAAAAGTTTTATACATGATCTAATGAGATTTCACCATAATTAAATCATAGAAACTATAATTATAAATTATTCTAATTAATTACAGAAAAAAATAGATCTAAATCTACAAGTAAAAACTTTGTAATAAAACATATCATATTATATATTCTCCTATACTCATGTGGAGTCCAACAAAATTATATTTTTCTATTTTATGATTTTTCTATGATTTACTATAATTTTTAAAGTATTCAGCTAAAATAAATAAAAGATAAAAAGATAAAATTGCCTTCAAAACTGTCCAGAGAGGTAAAGCACATAGTTTAGAAAGTTGAAGGAGATGTTTTGGCTAATTTTGAGATTCAAAGAGGAAAAATGGACTTTCACAAAAATTTAAGAAGGAAAAGTAAATCTTTTCCTACATGTAATGGGAGACTATGGGAGGTCCAGCATAATTAATTGGGGGGGGGGGGGGTTACCTTATCCTAAGAAAGCTCTAGGTAGGGCAGTGGTTTTATTTAAAAGCGGTATGTATAAATAGGAATAAAAAACTGTAACCTACTATTCATGCAGCACAAACATATTTTTGGTATCCCTACAACTCTCTCATTTCCACTTTTTCTCTCGTAATATCTATGATACTTGTCTTTCATAAGGCAATTAGGCAAATAGCTTCGCAGGACTTCTATTTTTTCATCCGAACCTAGTTGGCTAACGAAGCACACGCAAATAATATAAAAGGCATTATATTGAGACTACTCTTTCAATAATAACTAATCCCCATTACTATATTGTCTCGCCAAAAGTTGCATATATATCTACAGGTACTACTCCATACTCATATTAGTTGACGTTTTGGACAAGGTTTGGGTCAAACATTAGGAACATAAATTAGCAATAACTTTTAAAATATTTAGTTTGAATAGGTGAAACTTATATGTATAGATTCGTCTTGAAGCCTACTTTTATAAAAGTAATTTTATTTTTAATTTTTCTTATATATTTTAATGAAAACTGATGGATAAAGTTAGATCTTGGAGACGGTGTCCTTGTCCAAAACGTCAACTATCAACATGGAGGGAGTATCAGAATGGAATCCGATGCCGGATAGCAGCATACAGTGTATTCTTGTTCCGGTCATCGATGCTACCTGTCCCAGGCTCCCAGCCCTCTTTCGGTCCAAGTGCAGTTTCATCATATAAATGCAAGTACGCAAAAAGAGAACCTTTTACTTGACGAAAGTTGTACCATACTCTCTTGCATATGATTCGGCCACGTCACCTTGTATTTTCCACCGTCCGATCTTCTATCAGGCCGTCCAAAAGTAGCCACTTCATCATGTTCTAGAGCCTTCGTCCCGAACAAAGCCGTCTCTCTTTCCTCGCGCCAGTTGCTCCACAGCTCTGTTCCCATTCGCGCCCGCCGACACGCCAGCAGCCCAGCACGCCGTCTCCCAGGTACCCTGCTCCTCCATTGCCGCCGCCGTGTCCTCCAGTCGCGCCCGCCGACACACACCAGCACACCGCCTCTCAGGTACCCTGCTCCTCCATTGCGGTCGCCATGTCCTCCATTCCTCCTCCACACCCTCCTCTCCTGCGCAAAACGGCCGTCGTTCGTCCGTAGCTCACGAGGTTGAAGATCGACATGACAGCAGTGCAGTACAAGAGCTCGATATATAAAAAAGTCCCTACATCTTTCCGGCGCGTGGAACGCCAGTGTACGGCTGAAACACGCCAACGTGTATGCCTTCGACGACGACAGTGATGTCGCTGCAGGCTGCTCCACAACAGCGGCGCTACCCTGACGAAAGGCTAGCGCAGATTCGAGACCGGATCCACGTATACGAAACTCTACGACATCGTCTCCACTCTCCAAGAACGCACTTCCAATTATCATCACGATGCAGCAACGATAGATGACCCCAAGGTGTTTGACGAAATGCATGTTCGGAGCACCGCTTGCTTGGACAACGTGCTCACGCTGGTGCGCTCATGGGCATCTGCGACCACACCACTTTTGCCACGCTTAGTACTTGTTTGTGCTTGCAAGTAGCTTACTGACATGTAGATAAATTAGAACTAATGAGACCAAAATTTTTCTCTTCGTATTATAGGCTAGAAATATTCTGTTACTCATCAGTAGAATTTTCAGAATAGTTTACTTTACCTGATTGATGCCATGCTACTTCCTTTCATTTCTTCGATTCAATACCTATGCTTGCCAAATCCATATGCTCATCAATTATCTTTTGATAAATAAACCACTATCAGTCTGAAAATATTCTGATTTTCAGAGAAGTTTATTTTACATGATTGATAGCATGCTACTTTAGATTTCTTATTGTGCTACATAATTTTGTGCTATAAGATTCCTTTTCTTTAGTTTCATGTTTATAAAGTTCATAATCATAATCGCTCCTGTAAGACCTAAAAAATACTTTCAAATGTACTAAGGATGAAAAATCACAGCTATGACTATTGTTGGAGAACTGGTATATTTCATTATATTTTCTTGGTTCAATCATGCCAATTATATCATGAGTTTTATACCAAGCTGAGCTATGCTGGTTCTTCCATTTGGTGACTCCATCAGAAGCTTAGTTAAAAAACTTTGATATGCTTTCTTTCCCTTTTTGCAGGCACAACTAATAACCTGTGAAGGTTCAGTTTATACGATCCACAGTTTTGACACTGAACTGTAACATTAACAATTTTGACTTTGAACTGTAACATTATGAAGATTATGTACTGCTTGCCGGAAATTTGCCTGTAATTGCGATTGGTTCAGGTGTAGTGTTTAATTGCGAGCCAAAAATCATGAATCACATGATGAGATGCTATCTTGAAGCTGGCTGCAGACTTCATTGTCAAAATATCTCAAATATATATCAATGGGATTTGTCTTGCTTTTCCTAAATTTGCTCTGTACTGACTATGCAAGGTCCTAATTATAGAGGTTTATCTTGTATTGTCATTTTGAGTGCTTGAATTCGGGCATGACCTCTTACAATTCAATACTGCATAGCATTGCCTAGGAGCTATAAAATTGCGGCCAACATTTATTCTATTCCTTTTCTTTTCACTGTTGTTTACCGATTTGATATCTAAGGAAAGCATGCAGATAGTTTTATTTGGAAGACACGTCCAACGAGAGGATGCAAAATATTACAATGCAATAAAAGATTATTAGTTATATAAGACAATTTTTTAGATTTCGAAAACACGTCCAAGGAGCAAAACAGTCCTGTGATGCATGCTGTTCTCCCCTGTGAAACACAAGACAGATAGCATACAATAGATCAAGAATTACTATTGCTGCTTACCTAAATCTATTAACAAAAGTGACGAACTGATAATCCATTGGATCATGAGTTACATATATCCTGAGCTGGCCAGCTCCATCAAGGGCGAAGCCGCGCCTATATTTCTAGTAAATAAAGCAGCGCAAAAACAGATGGCCGGCCGTCCAGCCCCTTGCCCAAATGCTGATAATCCATCCTAGCTCCTTGTCGTTCTTGCGCACGTCTGGCCACGTACGTACGGTCGCATCTACCTTCCGTTGGCCTTGTTTAGATAGGGGTAAAGAGTTCCGTTGGCCTTGTAAGGCTATCCGCAGTGGGTACTGGGAAAGCCAAACGGAAAACGATATCCCGGGTGGAAAACGCCGCAGCGGGCGTGGCGCTACCCGGTCGGGCGGGCGTCCATCCGGGATTCCCAGCGTTGTACCGTTCGTCCGGGGGCGCACCGCTGGCCAACTCCCGGGCGGTGCGCGCCCAACTCCTCGGCGGAAGTCGTGCGGCGTCCCCCACCCGGCCAGATCCGCCCGCCCGTCGCGCCTCTTCCCGGCGTCGCCCCCCCCGTCCGCCCCTGGCGATCCGGCCGGGCGGGCGCGCCCCCCCGATCCGGCTGCCCGTCGCCCACGCCGTCGCGCCGCCTCCCGCTCCGGCCACCGTCGGGACCCCGTCGGATCCGCCCGCCCGTCGCGACCCGTCGGATCCGCCCAGCCGTCGCGCCGCATCCCCGGCGTGGCCCTGGCGTCGCGCCTCGTCCCCGGCGTCATCATCTTCCCCTCCTCTCGCGCCACCGGGCGCCCCATTCGGCGTCGCTCCCCGCCCGGCTGTCCCCCCGTCGCGGCCCGCCCCGCCCCGCCGCCTCGGTAGGGCGCCCGGCGAGATTTGTTCGGCCCAGCCGCCGGACCCCCCTCGGCCGTCGCCACAGGCCGGCCGGTGGTGGAAGGCGTCGACTTCGGCCCAGATCCGACGCGACTCCGGCATCCCCATGGCGGAGGGCTTGGGACCCGCAGCGTCTGCCGCCGGCGTCGACGAAGGCCGCGACCGCAAATTGTCCGACCGATGGCGCCTTGCTCGAGCTCGGCCGGCACCCCAGCTACCGCCGCCGCCCCTTGACGCCGAGAGTAGTGTCGAGGCCACCTCGGTGGCGCCGGAGCAGGGGGCATCCTGGACAACGGAAGCTCCCCTGCTAGCTCGGGGGGCCTCCCAGTTGGCGTAGACAAGGAGGAGGAGGCCCGGCCTAGAACGTTTCTGGGCAAGCGGCGGCGGGGAGGTTCATCGGGTCAGGCAGCGACATCTGAGGAGAGCTCCACCGCGCGGTCCAGACCACGTCGTGCCCCACTCAGGTGTGTCCACGTTCATGAATAATTGTTTGTCATCAGTCACGATGCAATGCAGAGTTTACATGTTTAATTTCATGTTCATCATCGGAGGAGGGATGTCAGAGGCATTATAAATTTATATATTACTCCTTCAGGCCTGATGATATATTTCCATCATTTTCGGATTTCCAATTTGCACCAGGCCATATGCAGATGCTTAGTTGTAGTCAGGGAAGGGCACATATATTAGAATTATAGTTGAACTCTACTGAGCTTGGCCCAACCAAGTAAGAATGACAAATAGATCATTGCATTCAGCTAAGTGTACCCATAGGAGAGGTGTTATTTGTTTTGCCATAAGAGAGGTCTTGCTAAGAATATCGTACAATTCTTACTGATGATCCACCATGATGTCTGCGTATATGACTGTCATGTTGAAAATCTGCCATGACAAAATCTGCCACAGATCATGCGATGCAACCGCCTCTAAGATCATTGTTGGATGCTTGTCTTTACCCGTGAACTGACCCTTCCAAGGATTTGGGCAGTTTTTCCACTCCCAGTGCATGCAGTCAATACTACCAAGCATCCCCGGGAACCCACGAGAGTCATTTTCTTGAAGAATCCTAGCTACATCGGCAGCATTGGGTGCCCTTAGGTAATATGGGCTGAAAACCTCGATGACAGCCCGACAGAAATGCTGCAAAGCTTGTCGAGCAGTTGACTCACCTATACGCACGTACTCGTCAACGGCATCCGCCGGCCGACCGTAGCGAGAATGCGTATAGTAAGCTGCGACACACTTCGCAAAGCCGAGAGTCCTTCCTTGCCACAGGCATCAACCTTCTTTTTGAAGTAGTCATCATGTTGTTTAACCGCTTCTTTAATGCGCAAGAAAACATGACGGCGCATCCGGAACCTGGAAGAATAGTTAAGCTATGAGGAACTACCCATAATGAGCGATCGATATTACAAATATAGTGACATGTACCTTCTACGGAATTGCTTGTCTGAGTAAACAGGATTTGGACCAAAGTAGTCGGCCTTGATCCTCCTGTGTCCAGAAGGAAGGTCCCTCTGCCGGATTACTTTTCGTGGTGCATCTGATCCACGACGACGGCGACTACTACAACTCTCCGATTGCAGGAGGTAGTTGTACGTGGCTTGCTCCGCTTCATCATCATCAACGAACACAGTGACATCTTCTTCCTCCTCCATCATCCAGTTGTGCATCGATCCAGAGAACCAATCCATGGCGTCTCACGACAGTGAAGGCTGCGCCCCCGCTACGCCTACCTCGTCCCTCTCAGTCCCCGCCGCTGCTGTCTGCGCCGACACTGCCGCTCGACCGGCGATCCGCCCCTATGGTGGCCGGCGTGGGCTGGGCGGAGCGAGCGCAGCCAGCGGGCGAGGCAAAAAGGGGTGGCCGGAGCGGCACGGCGGCGCTCCCGGGCTGGGGCGGGCGAGCAGGCGGGCTCGCGTGCGTGACGCGGGCAGAGCACGGCGGCGCTCTGCGTGGGGGCGGGCACCAGCGGGGGCCAAGCTCCCCGTCGGGCGGCCGGATCGGCGCCCCGCAGCTTCTCCACCCTGTTGTCTTTGTCGCGCGCGCAGCGGTCCCTTTCGGTGGCGCGGCGGCGATCTTTGAGTTGAGACGCCGTGCGGCGGATGGACGGATGGTGATCGAAGGGCTTGGGTGGCCGGCACCGGGACGCGGGCGGGCGACGGCAGGCGCCGTCAGGGCCGGCCGGAAAAGATGATGGCGGCGTCGCGAGATGGACCACGATGCGCCGGCGGCCGCTTACCGGTGACTTCGGCGGCGGGCGGTGCTGAAAGCGGCGCCGTGGCGGTGCTGGACCAAGCCGCCGTCGCGTGTGCCGGGAGCAGGGGCGGCACCATGAGCTAGGAGAGGGCGCCGTCGGAAGCGAAGAAGACCGGCGGCCGCGCTGCATCCGGGAGGAGAAAGGTGGGAGAAAAAGCAATATGACGACTGGGCCCCACAGATGGCAGTTAGTATAAAGGAAAGATATAGAGGACCATGGCTGCAGAAGATATAACTGTAAACGATAGAATCTTGATGACCAGGATGCATGGAGTATGAAAATAGAGGACGACGAGTGCGGATAGCCTTAGATGGGGGTAAAGAGAGATTGAAAAGTCCTGTAGCAGTTTGTTTGTATTTGGTAAATATTATTCAATCGTGGCTCAAATAGGCTCAAAAGATTCGTCTCGTGATTTACAACCAAACCATGTAATTAGTTATTTTTTTACTAACATTTAATGCTCCATATATAGAGTAGAAATTGATGTGACGGAGAGAGATTAAAAAGTCCTGTAGTATTTCGTTTGTATGTGGCAAATATTGTCCAATCGTGGCCCAACTAGGCTCAAAAGATTCGTCTCGTGATGTACAACTAAACTGTGTAATTAGTTATTTTTTATACTTATATTTAATACTCTTTACATGCGGGTACAAATTGATGTGATGGAGAGAGAGTGAAAAACTTGGAAGTTGGAGCTGTCTCAGCTGAAAAACACTGGTACGATGGCGTCATGCCATGCCCCATGCACAGGAGAGGCCCATGACTGTCCTCGGTGTTCAAGCTGAAAAACGCTGGCCACACAGTGACACAAGTCACAGGCGCGCGCCCATGCCCATTCCTGTGTATTACTACCACGCCATGTCCGCCTCTGCGTGCCACCATTGCCTCCTCTTGCCACGTAGCAGTAGTACTGTTTCCGTCTAAAAAAATATAAATCTTATTTTCGTGTAGTTAAAGATTCCTAATTTTGATTAAATATAATTTTAAAAGTATTGATGTTTATAATATGTAAGTTAGGTCTTGTTCAGATTGAAAGTTTCTTCAACCGAACTCCTGTAGCACTTTTGTTTGTATTTGACAAATATTGTCCAATCATGGTCCAACTAGGCTCAAAAGATTCGTCTCGTGAGTTACAACTAAACTATGTAATTAGTTATTTTTTTACTTACATTTAATGCTCCATGTATACAGATACAAATTGATGTGATAGAGAGAGAGTGGAAAAACTTGCAACTTGCGCACGAACTAAACAAGGCCTTAGACTCATTATGAAATATACTTTTATAATAAGCAGATAATATCTTTTATAAACTCAGTTAAAGTTACAGATTCTTTGACTTATCTGGAAGCGAGATTTAGTATAGGTTTTTGAGACGGAGTTAGGTCAGTCTCAATGCAAGGTTTCATCTCCCAGTTTCTAAGAGATGAAACTTAACATGAAACAATTTTCTCTCAATATATAGTTTCATCAGCACAGTTTCATAGGCTTTATTTTGGCCATTGATGGGTCCCATTGGTGTCTCCCAACTCCAACCATACCATGGGATGAAACATAAAAAGGTTCTCAGTGAGGGTTTCATATGGTTTTAGACGTCTTGTAAACGAGGCCGATACGTTTCGTGGGGATCAAACGTTTCCCTTCTCTCTCTTCCTCGTTTCATGCAAAAATTCTAGATCTGCTGATGTGACATACTATTTAATATGCATGAAACCCGTAAAACTCCATTCAAACTGGTCTTACCACCCCTCCCGGCTCTGCTCTGCCGAAACAAATCAACAAGGGGCTCTCTGCAGGCGCGTGAGGCCATGCAATGCACCCGCACTCCGAGTACAGTACGGAGTAGATCACACGTCGCCTGCGCTGCGTTGCCTGGCCGTCCTGATCGACCAGGTGCTGATGCGCGCGTTACTACACGCTACTGTTATTGCACATGGCGATCAGTTTGTCCTGGCCCTGGGGGAAGAGGGGAGTGAAGCCAAAGGGCGATGACTCCGCGCCACATGCAAGTGGCAATGCCAGGGGCTGAGTCACGGCCTAGTAGCCACACTGGTGGTGCAGTGCAGAGACAAAAACTGTGAGAGGTGAGGTCCCTCTCCCTCAGGTCATAACAGTAATGCAATGGGAGCGGCTACCTGTCCCCTGTCCACGAAGGTCACCATCATGAATATAAGACGGCGATGGCGATCTGCAGGCCTTGACATATAATGTACTCACTCCGTTTTAAATTATGATCATTTTAAATTTTAAATTTATATAGTTTAACTTGATTTATAGAAAATACATGTAATATTTATATCTATAAATAATTTTGTTAAAAAACTACTCCCTCCGTCCCTTTTTATTTGTCGCCGCTTCCCGAGACACAAATGCCGGCAATTTTAATAAATAATAAATATCATCGATTAGTATTATAATTAATATCATCGGAAAGATCTTTGGATCTAGTTTTTTAACAAAATTATTTGAAGATATAAATATTGTACGTATTTTCTATAAATCAAGTCAAACTTTAATGGCACGCATCCTACGGCGACAAATAAAAAAAAGGAACGGAGGGAGTAGATTTAAAGATCTTTCCAATAATATTAATTATAATACTAGTCAATAATATTTATTATTTATAAAAATTACCGACAGTTATTTCTCAAGATGCGAAAAACAAAGAGAGTATATTGAAATATACTATAGAAGAAGGAATATAGGAAGGCTATTTGAGCTATCCAGACCAGCAGGCAAGTATAGTATGCTGTATGCAGTGGTCGATGTGCGCCGATTTACGCTAGTGTCACCACACACAAGACAAGCGTGGGGTGGGTATCTACATGCTGCGTCACAAAACTCAGTGACAGGCAGTAGTTTAATTTTTGTTTCAATGACGCGACACGACAAGAAAGAATAAAGATACGTACTGTGTTGTTAACCGGCCGTGTTGCGCATGCGTAGGACCACATGGCGATGATGAAGGATTTGTTTATCGGCTCATCTGATTCTGGTGGACACTGAATGGGCATGATTGACTGAATGCGGACTACTCCCTCCGTCCCAAAAAATACTTGACGTTCTCGACTTCCGAGACAAAAAAGTTTTTTCATCTGCCGGCAATTATATAAAAAAGAATATTAATATTTATAATATATAATTAGTGCCATTAGATAGATCTTTGAATCTAGTTTTTTAATAAATTTATTTAAAGATATAAATGTTACATATATTTTCTACCAATTGAGTCAAAGTTGAGAAAAAACAGTGGCACGTATCCCATAGCGTCCTTCTTTTTTGGGACGGAGTAGTACTACCATTCGCTGAGCAGGAAAATTTTAAAGCGATCGAGGTCGTTGCTCGCGGTCGCGGCAGGCGCCTGCCACCCCGGCCCGTGCACGTGCGCGACAAATCCCTGACCCTGACGCGCTAGTCCTTGGAGGGCCATTTCGGCGAGGGGCGCCGTCAGCCGCGTGCAGCGTGCTCGATCGAGCTCGCTCGGGCTCGGGCCTCGGCTGGCGCTCTCCCCTCCTCCTTCCCTGGGACGACGCACGGCGACAAATCTATGGGCTCTGGGATGGGACGGGATCACGGGACCGGGTCCACGGGACGAATCCGGCCGGGCCTGGGAAGGGAGATTGATTCGTTCGCTCCTCTGATCGCGGGCCTGCCGAGGACGAGAGGGGCCCGGGCCCGTCCTGCGGGCGGCAGAGGCTGCTGCACCGCTTGCAGGTTGCAGCTGCAGCTGCCTCGGGAACAGCCGAGCACGTGAGGCGTACTACTAGCAAGCAGCTCGGGCTCGGCCGAGTCGGTCCGGTCCCGGGCCGCACCCCGCTCTCTCTCTCTCTCTCCTCCGTCTCTCGGATGCTGCTGCGCGCGGCGCCAATTGTTATCGCCTGCCGCGACTGCGCGCGCGCCGACATGACACACACGACACGACGGGGTCTCGCGCGGATCCCTACCCTAGCCCGACGCCCGATCGAGCGTCTCTACGAGGCAAGAAGAGGCACAGCCGCAAAGGCAACGGCCTCCCTCTTGGCCGGGGCTGACGACACCGCCACACGGGGGCTGCCGCCGCACGCACGTGGACGGCAACGAACGGCGGGATGGATCCTGGCCGGTGCTGCTGTAACGTGTGCGGTGTGCCGGCCGGGCCCATGCATGGTGCATGTTCCCTTCGGCTCGCTGTTGTACCGTGTACCTGGTGCTGCTGCCGCCGCCTGCCTTCCTCTCATTCCTCATTTTGGTTGTTCTATATTGTTTTTTTTCTTTGCATTAGAACGACGGGAGTAAAAGCTATGTGTCTTAAAAAACAATTTAAAACAAATATAATACTTTATAAATGCATTGCAACTTGAATTTTGAAATAGGAGTAATAACCCCATATATAAATGCATTTGTCTTTCTTCCTACGATAGTTTGATATGAACTCCTCCCTCATTTTAAATTGTATAGGTCGTTTTTGACTTTTTTTAGATATATATAGGCTTTTGTATGTCTACTTATATGGTAAAATGTTATTTATCTATAAAATAATTTATAATTTACTCCCTCTGTTCCTATATATCAGGCGCATGCCTATTTTTCATTTCGGGCACACTAGCAAGAGGAGAGTGGAGATATCGGGAGCCAATTAATTAGTCTGGAGAGTTAAACGAAACGTTTTCATGCGAGGCCCTGCATGTATGGATACTCTCAGCTCAATTCCTTTTTCACATACAAGCGGGTGATAAAAATATGGAGGGAAACAACATGCACGAGAATCCTCGTGGCCGTCGGCGTGGCTGTAGGTTACTTGACACAGAGCTAATACGCAGCGTATTTTTGGTAGATTGTCTTGGTCATGCTCACGCACCAAATATATACAAACCAGAGGGGAATAGAAGAGTATCATTCTGCTTCTGGTTCTTTACAAGTGATTTTTAGAGAGAAGTAATGACTATTTATGATACACTCTAGAGGAAATGGACCTACACGTTCCTAATCCCTGTGTCAAGTTTATTTTAAACAATTACTTTCTCCATTCAAAATTATTAGACGTTTGATTTTTTGACTTTAAATTTAACTATTTGTCATATTCAAAAATTTTTACGCAAATATAGTCAAATTTAAGTTATTTTTAAAGAACTTTGATTGATAAAGCAAGTCACGACAAAAAAAATAATATTTCATATAAATTTTTAAATAAAATGAGTTGTCAAACTTAAGATTAAAAAAGTCAAATGTCTTAATTTGGGATGGAAGTACTTCCAAAGTCAGCCTAGAATTATACTTTGAAATAAGATATATTAAAATCAGACAGATTCTGAAACTGGGGAAATTTTAAAACAACACCATATTATACGCGTGTGCCTATATACATATTAGCCGTCGGCTGGACTGCTGTTTTCTTTTTTTTCTTTTTTGTTTTATTTATTTATTTATTTTGTAGAGGGACTGGACTGCTGTTGCCGTGCTCACCTAACGGCTGGGTTGCTGTTAGGTGAGCACAGGCATTGCTGTGCCCAAATGAACGATGGGCCATATTGGGCTGGTAAAGCAAATAAACCATTTCATCCTTCTATTTCAGAGGTATCAAGTTGTGGCCTTCACTTGTTTACTTCAAACAAAGGATAAAAGATACAAATGCAAAAGACCAAGGTAACACGAATAACTATACAAATATGTTTAATACATGTAACATTATGGAATTTTATCTTCAAATTCGACAGTGCGTGATTCTCAACACATTGCAAGTTGCATACGTCAAACACCCAGGGTTAACATTTGATCATTATTTCTCATGACAACTGAAATACAATTTCTATGTTCAAGGTTAACTAATTTACAATGTCGAGGAGCAAATGTTGCAGAAGCAGAAGGGATCAAGGCAACCCCCGACACACCAAACTATCCCGAAAGACATAGTTGTAAATTGAAAACAAGGTTTAACCTTATACACCTTTATGCCAAAATTTTGTAGTCCAACAAGAGAGGGAGCAGCGCTAGTCACAAGAGAACCAACTACACAATCCATGATCGCTGCTTCAAATGAATGGTCACAGCCTGATATCGCCAGGCAACAAAGGCTGGCGCAACTTCAATGTAACTGAGACGAAGTTTTTTTCTTTCACTGTCTACAAAATGGTAACAAAAAGGTACAGGCTGGAACCAAGATAATAACCAGACTGAAGACACCTCAGCTCCCAATCAATAGTATACTCTTCAAATGAGATGTGCCGACAACTACTTGCACCAGAGCACTTTGTTCCCCTCTTGTTTGTGTATGCTTTGGTTAATTGGGTACTGGCTCCAGTTCTAAAATATGTTTTGTTCCAGTTGAAACCATCCAGCTACTTGATGCATTACCGAATGCTTAGGCTGCTCAAATCATCCACAATATGCACAGTGCCGTTCAAACTGCCTTGTTCTCCCTCTTTCGATTTCAGCTGGGGATTTAAAGCAATTCCATTTTCTGGTGAACTCTCAAGACTATGGTCAACAGCATAGGCTGAAATAGCGCTCTTGATGCCTTCAAAGTACGTCGAGTAGGGAAAATATTCCGCACACCGTGCCTTCCACCCTGTTGAAAAAGCAAAGTTATTACTGGTAATGTAAAAGGAACAAACATCAGTAGGCAAGCTTTATTAGTAGGTGCATGCTAAGAACATCCAGCACCAGTATTGTGCTGTACAAATCTGTTTAACATGCAACACACTAATTAGGTCATTGCACTAATGATTCTAGCAACCAGAATAAATCCTCAAAGCATGCCATTGTGCAATACTAAGCACCCTAGTTACATACATATTCATATAATGCAGAATTAAAATACCTAACACAGCAACAAAAGAAAAGGAGAAAACCCTACCCCATTTCTAGCAAAACGATGTAGTGTGTGACACAACACACAATACGGGTACAACAAATTTGAAACTTACTATTTGCAGCATCCTGATCACCAAAGACTGTCTCCAGCAATTTGTGAACATCAATACAATCTTGAATTTGCCATTCTTTTACAGGACCAAGCACACTATACCTGCACCAGAATAAAAAAGAAATGTAAACACCCATACAAGGCAGCTGAGCAAATAGAGGCCTTTTTTTTTTGTTCTTTACCCTGATGATGTGCTATTTGTTGAATCTTCAATTAATTGAATTGCCTCCATCTTCTTATCTGGCTCCAAGAGATACATCATTTCAGCACCAGCTGCTCGGTGCATCAAGGAAGCTGGCAAAGAGATATCATCAAGAAAGAGTAAGATTCCTGATCAGGTCAATATCCTCTAATAAGAGATTGGTTAGTTACCATTGTGTTTTTCAAGGAAACTTCTGTTTACTTCAACAAGGGACTTTCCATGTAATTGCCTGTAAATTGTTGGTACTTGTTATTAGTTAGATAAATTGGTAGTAAACACACAGTGATACAGCAAGTGCCAACTTAGAACCTCATGTCAGGTCGTTCAGCTTCCAACACATTCCAAATTAGCTTCTCCGAATCAGTCACTGGTCCAGGAAGACTGTTTATCTTGTGGAAGAATTTTATCTGCAAAATAAAGATCGAATAAATAACAACACAATAAATGATCAGATTTATCTACAATTAATCAGGTGAAGTATTTAAAAAAGTGTCACTAATGTAGTATGCTGTCACTCAAAACTACTAGCTCATTTTGATTCAGAGCCCTATCTTCCAACAACTAATAATATTATTAACCACTGTGGTAGCCCCTAATAGCGTAATCAAAATGCTGCATTATGTGTGTGGCCACTAGTGTACAAGGCATTACATCAAATATATACAAGCACAATATATCGCTCAGAAAGCATGAGAGCTATTCTCTAAAAAAAAAAAAGTATTATGAGAAGCTCTGTAAATGTCAAAAGATGCCACAAAGAACACCATACCCATTTCCAAGAAGTATTTCCATTTCCATATTATGCAATTTGCCACTCAAAGTAGCAACAATTCTATATGAATTAAGTGCTATCATTAAGCAAGAAAGCACTAAATATTTTCAAGGCCCTGAATCCATAAAGACTCAAGCAACCATGAACTCTCCTGAATTCATATATTGAAGAAACCATTAACTCATAATGCAACAATTGACTCCACGTTGTTCGCCAAAAAAAAAAAAAAAAAAAAAAACACATTAATTCTGAGTGGACAAACAGACCTATACAGCCTTTTTGGCCACAGAGTTCACCCAAACAAACAAACAAAATATCATCAGACTTCAAAATGCACCTGATGTGTGGTATGCAGTCCTAGAATATATTGATCAAAAACAAACTCAAAACTGTTGGCAGCTGGCCCCCATGCACACCCTCACACAACACTTGGCTAGAGGAAGGAGGTTTTGAGCACAGAACATAGCATACACAAGTGCAGCAACTGAACTTACTGTTCTCTATTGCATTATAGTCATCCCAAAATATGTGTCGTTTTGGTTTTCATGCCACAAGTTTGACTCGGTTTATAGAAAATACGTGAAATATTTATATCTATAAATAAATTTATTAAAAAACTAGATTCAAAGATCTTTCAGATGATACTAATTATGATACTAATCGATGATACTTACTATTTATAAAAATTACCAGCGGTTGTTTCTCGGGAAGCGAAAGCAACAGATATTCTGGGACAGAGGGAGTATATATACAAGTAGTGGCAGAGATTTACCAACTAAGGTACACTAGTTCTTGGCTGAGATCAGCCACTACTACTTAGACATGGCTGAGGTGAGCCACTACATGGTTGGCCTATTACCATACCTAGTACAGTAGATGCAATGACAGCAGGAATGACCTATTGCCAACTCCATGCTGCAGCAAAACAATAGAGAGAGCAGCAGATTATCTTACAAAAATCAAGGTAACAGCATTCAGTTTGTACTAATCGAAGATATCATGGGCTCAAGGCAGAGTTATCAGAACCATAAATTCATGATTTTAAAAAACATGACTCTGAAATCCCAATAGCTGTTAGGTCATTCGTGTACTGTAAGAAGAGACAATTTATTATGACATATCACATAATTCATGGAAACAAAGAGCTTAATGGAAGCTGTAGTTTTTTAAACTTACCAAACAGCGGTGACTGTCTGGATTATCCTCATCCAATTTAATGAGCTGTTTCACTGCCTGAAATTATAGATGGATTACGAAAATTAATACTGTACAACAGAAGGTAACAGATTAAGAGCATGTAGCGAGTTATGATAATACTAACACACATTTTAATGTTCGGGGGCTAACCAAGACGCTTTCAACTAGATAAATTATCATTACTGTATTCATTAACATGCAATGTTCAGGGTATCCTTCTAGTAGTTGTAGAAGATGATGCTCAGTGATCGGGAGAGCATTTAGGAAACAAATTCATAAAAAAATAAAATCCATCAAGGGCAAACACCATGCATATGACAGTGCCGACTCACTTCTGACATGTTTAAAAGAGTCCTACTGGCAGAGGGAGAGAAGCTAATGCATGAGAGAACGATGGGAGATAAAGCCTGGCATCCATGTACCAGAGAGAGAAGTGTTTTGCTGCTTTGCACAAATTGCAATATTCAGATTTTGCACATATCTAACACTTTCTTTATACATATGAACTTCTTAAGAATGGTTTCGAATATTCAATTTCGAACTTTCAATTACATTGCTAGGATAGTAGGCAACAAATCCGGCAATCCTATGTGATGTTGATACCAGGAAACTGTTAGCTTATAATTACAGATTTTTATCCAACTATAATTACAGATTTTTCTTCATACCAGGAAACCGTTACCTTATTATCATTTTATTTATATTAAGAATAAAAGCTTATAACTACAGATAGCAGTGGTGTATCATCAATGAATTCAGAGATACATATGCCACAGCCTATCAGGATGTAAACAGAGTGGGGAAATCATAATGAGAGCGAGAGCAGAGTAGATTAGGGCTAGATAGGTGATATTAGACAGATATAACATACCTGGAAAGCAAGTAAAACTTTTTGCTTTCTCATGCTTAGCTCAAATGAAAGTATATGGGTCTCTAATGAGTCTGATGAGTTATTCTGCAGAAGCTTCAGGTATTTTGAAGCTTCAGCAAGCGGGTCTTCAATCTGCAAACAAGAAATTGCAGGCACAGATAACTCCTCATAAGAACGGAAAGTCCTATATTGCGACTTATCTCTACCTAATAATAAAGAGGCAAAATTTCAGCCCATTTTTTTCGTCCATCCATTTTTTTCGTCCATTGTCCCCTAACTACTAGATCATCTTTTTCTGTTCCGACTTATAAGATCCGTGCCCGTACGAGTTTGAATATATCGCGTGTAGCAAGTATCGATAAAATGTCCGATTCAAATTCGTACCGTATTAGATTGCGTCCACCATATCTCATATACCATATCTGACCCAAACTCATGGCTAAAAAGAATTATGTCCATACGGTTCTGTCCATATTGGTCACTATGTTTTATAAAAAAACGTTGACGTATATCGTAAAAAAAAAAATCCAGTTTTACAACTGGTTTCATAATGAGTTGGTGACGGAAACAGTCAATCTCAGCAGCCAAAATATTTTCCAAATCGAATCTACCACAGACCGATTGGAGCAAATCAAGACTACCATGCAACATATATATAGATGCTAATATATTGGAAGCACTACCATGCAATATATATAGCGATGCTAAATTGAAAAGCACGAACCAAACCAAAAAAAAAAAAAAATTGAGAATACCACGGACAAGATCAAACCATTTGGGTGTTGGCCTTAGTTCGCTACTCATAGACCTTTTACCGTACACGGTAACACGGACGCTCGTCGTGGCCGGGCTACACAACAAGCTCCGGACTCGATGGATCGAAGTCCTCGTCGATGCGGTGATGGTTCGCGGTGATGGGAGCAAAGCCCAACGAGGCGACGCTAGACACGCTGGCGGAGTCTGGGACAGGGAGCAGTTCCTGCTGTGCTCCATTGCGAAGCAGGGCCAGGGGTGCGGGCGTGGTGGCGGAGATTCAGGAGCGGCACGGCGTCGTGGCAGAGGTGGAGTTGTGCAATAGGTGTTGATTATGGACAGCCCAATTTTAGTTAAGGAGCAAATAGAGAAGACCAGCCCATCCGGACAAGCCAAAGTCTTCTGCGCAGAGCCGATATGTATGTCTTATGTGCGTTGTATGTCTTATGTGCGTTGTGGCCTTGTCCACCTTCTCTCCTCTCCGTCTCTTCAAGCGCAGAGCCGATATGTATGTCTCTACAGGCAAGTAGCATGGCCGCTTCGTCGGCCGACGTAAGTAAAAACTGATCTGTTACTTTCATGATTTGTCGCAAAAAAATGAGTTCATTACTCTAAAGATGAGGGTGAAGTGCAAGGGGAAACGTGGGGGTAGAAACTGTGTCTCTCACGATCAATCTGTTATCGGCTTTTGCTCATAGAAACCGTGTCTCCATAACTCCATCGTTTTCTGTTTGATCCAGAATAAGCATGGCCCCAAACCATAATAGTAGTAGGAATTGTAGACAAATATAAATTTGAGCAAGCCACGATTTGTAAAGATAAATAAAACAAGATGAAAAAACAAGTCATACAGATGGATCCCGTCCGGTTCAGTTGACGTGGGACCCACCTGGTACTGGCCGCAAATATTCCGTTTCATGGAGTAGAAATCATGCAGAGTTCGGACACACCATAAAAACAGGCAACTAGAGCACACTTAGCAAACCATAGGGCGTTCAAACCGTTTAAACAGCGAGGTATTACAGAGCCTGGTGGTTGATTTGAACAACACATGCTGGTTCGCTATAGTCTGTATCAATATTTTATGGACGACTCGATCTCCGTAGGTGTTTCATCATTATTGTGGATTTATTATTTTAGTAACTACAAGTTATATGGCAAAACAAATTTAACGGTCTATTGTAAAAAATACATAAATAGATACGCAATATGTCCACATTTTCCATGGATGTTCATTGTATATTGCAAACATATAAATAGGTACGTAACATTTCTATTGCATTTTGCATCAATGCTCAATAATTTTTCTCCCGTTGCAACGCACGGGCATATTTTGCTAGTGAGTACCAAAAACAGATAAATATTACACAAAAATATAAGGCCATGCTGTGCACATAAATACCTGGATTAATTTTTCACCATGTGGATCCAGATCTACTGGTCTTGCATGTTGTTTCTTTCCAGATTTTGAACTGTTAGATGAAGCTGTTTCATCCTCATGTTTCTCTTCAGCCTCCTGCAAGAATATGAGAGAAAATCAGAAAACTAGGTAAACATTGATCCTATGTGAGCGTCTGAGATTACCCTTTTAGCCCGCGCTTCTGCTTTCTTCTGTTTTTGCCTCAACTTCTTCCTCTGAGCAGGTGGCAGTTTTGATATCTCATCATTCTCTTCCGTAGAAGATTTTGTTGGAGAATCATGCAGTTTCATATAGCACCTGCAGTTTGTGCCAGCAGCATCACCAACTATCCTGGATAGAGGCACAAACTAATGAAAACAGAACACCAGAAGCAAACCATTACCTGATAGCTCCAGCAGCAGCCTTGTGGAAGTATTCATGAGCATGCAAACGATCTTGAAACTTCAGCATAGAAACATATGCTCTAAGTGTCATTTTCCGCAAGCAATATGAATGGAAGTCAAATTGATCTTCAGTCATATCAGCGTAATGCTTTTCAACTGCCAAGAAATTTTTTAGGGCCCGGCCAAGATCAGCTTGACGGTAATAGCTCTCCCCAGAAGCAAGTTCATACCTTAAGTGATATATATCATCTAGTTAGAAAATGAGAATAAGAGATGGACAGCAGAGGGGAAAGAGCACATACCACATGCACTGCATGTCATGAAGATTATTGTGTTGATCACCATCTTTTGTAAACAAGACAGCAGTCTTCTCAGCAAGGCCAACCTTCATACATCACAAAAAACAGCTAAACATAAAAGAGCTTGCAAATATAACGCCAAGAAATTCCAGTGCTTTCTTTTTGGATAAATGCTAGTCTCTCCATGTATTCCCTTTTCTTGAACCGAGCATTGTCATACCAAAATGCATTGACAATAACCTTTTTAAAAGTTATAATGGAAAAAAAGAATTATATGATCATGGTGGCAAAGATACTTTTTCCACACAGCAAATCTAAATACTTATATGCATACGAGTGGTCAAGTTAATAGGTTTACGCAGTGCTCTCAAACAACACTGATGACAACAAGTATAAAGGCCACAGAAAAGAGGTATGTTCCTAATTAGCTACCTGGTCAGCCTGAAGCATCTGCATAACACACTCGCTGTTTAAATAACGATCAGCAAGATCCATGGATCTAGCTTCATCTGCTAATGCGGCTGCTGCTGTGAAATTTCCAGCATGTTGCAATATCTTTCCCTGGAATAAAAGTTTGAGTATTAGCAGAGTTATAAACGGCATGGGACTTCTATTAGTATGATATAATCAATTGAAACCTTACAACAGGCCAGACTAAGACCAGACTACGCAATCATAATGGTCCTGGCAAGATTTAGATGGTGATGAAAAAACAATGCTGTTCACTACATGTATATAAATAAGAGATCACTTAAATTTACAGGAGACATTAGCTATATAGTAAACAAAATACACAACAAAACTATGTCTAAACAAAATGTGTGTGCGTGCATGTGTGAGTGTGGGTGAATATGAGTGAGAGAGACACCTTTACTGAATATAAATCGATGACAGTCGGTGTATGTGAGATAGCCTCATCGATTTTATTTAAAGGCGACGTCATATTGTCCTCTTCTGTCATAGTGCTGCATTAGACAATATGGGGAGGAAATATGATTATTCAAGTTCATGATATTTTTCCATACAAAAATGAGAAGTTTATCAGAAAACATGTAAATGGCACAGCAAATGCAGACCTGAGAAATCAAAAACAGAGTCCACAACAGTGTAGAAGGAGGCTCCTTCTGTGGACTGCGAAGCAAGACAGTTAAAATCAATAGTAATCATTGGCAATAACTCAGTTACCTCGTTAGTTATAATGACTGCTTTCTTGAGCAATATAATTGTCAGACACAAGCACAATCTTGAAAAGAGGGCCAAACACTATCTAGTTACAGCTTGTTGCATTACAGCAAAAATGTTGTTTAGCAATTCTGGTGTGTGTAAGGAACACATGAATATTTTGCACAGTTCAACAAGATCAGGTGCCTATTAATGATTATGTATTTCGAGTTGCAAGCTTTCAACAAATGGCATTTCATGTATTTATTTAGGGAGCATTGCCTCTCAGAACCATCTAGCCATCACCAAACAGAATCTGGTTAAGACATCAAGTACTTCATGCATTGCGAAATGACACAACAAATGGTTGGCTAACCAGCAATCAGTTGATAAGCAAGTAAGAAACAGGCATTCACAATAGTTGTCAGGAACTAAAGATTACCATCCAGGAAAGCATCCAGAAGTCCTAATTGAATCTTCTATTTTAAGAAATAACTGCTCCAGTATGTTTGCCTGTCAAAAGGATTCAGAATTCGCATATGAAGTGGCCTGCTGGCTTAAAACGTGACCAGTAAATGAAACAAAGCACAAAATAGTGTTACCTTGCCAGGATGTTCATACAGCGGGCTTAAATCAGAAAATAGTGAGGGCACTCCCTGAGAGGAAAAAAAAATATATGGGATGCATTGCAATTGATTATAACAACCTAATGCTGAATGGTAAGGAAACAAAAATAAAAATAACCACGATGAAATATCATATATGTACTGTCTGCAAACTGTACTATCACTCACCTTTGTTAATAGAGGTCTGACATAGTTGTCTGCTGCCTCCTGGAACTTCTCACCTTCCAGAAAATCAAGAGGGATACGCTGTCGGCATAGGGAAGATGCAAAAATTTAGAATCACAGATTCTCAAGTACATGCCTGCTTACTACCAATACATGCAGGGAAAGTAGAGTTTTCCCTTGTATATAGGATAAAACCAGCCATGTCCATGTTTATGGTATTATTTTTTGTATCACTAGGAAGTTTAGATGAAGTCACAGTTTAAGATAGTTTATTAGTTTACCTTAACAGCAGATGACCAAGCATACTTCTCTTTAAGTGAGTTGTATAATGCACTTAAGCGCTCAACATCATCAGAAGAATATTGACCATTATCAGAGTACAGGCCAAGGCACTTTTGCACAGCAATGAAGTATCTGGGTGGAAACAGTGAGAGTACCAAGAGGTAGGTTATAAATATAATGCCAGTACAAACAATGTTATGAAAGGCACACAGATGCATTATTTTGATAGCAAACAAGAAATCCACTCATATTTTCAAGAACAGATGTTGCTAATCCAAAATTTGATATAATTACAAGACTGCATGGTTGTTCTTTGCCTAATGCATAGTTCGGCTAGGCGGCGACTAGGCGCGATTACTCGCGAGGCGAGGCCCGTCGCCTCGCCTAGGGGGTAGGCGGACCCCTAGGCGGGCGCAGCTCGCCGGGCGGCGCCGGGCGGGGGGAGGTGGACGGGTACCTCACGTGCAGATCCGGCATCCCCGGTGTCCCAGCGTGCAGATCCGGCGCCAGCTCGTCCCCAGGAGGTGAGGCGGAGCGCGAGCGCCGACGGCTGCGAGGGAGGAGGAGGCAGCTGCCGACGGCGGACCCCTAGGCGGTCGCGGCTCCTCCCCGCCAGTCGCGCTCCTCCCTGCCGGTCGCGCTCCTCCCCGCTCCATGGCTCCTCTGCTCCATGTCAGCGCCGGAGGCAGGGGCGCCGCGCGTCCGGGGCTGGAGCGGCCGAGGATGCGTGAGGAAGTTGGGGATTCGGGAATGGGAGAGGACGGGGAGGAGGGAGAGCGCCGCCTAGCCAAACGCCCAGCTCCGCCTAGGCGTGAGTAAGCACGACTAGGCGCTAGGCGGGGGCATGGCGCCTAGAAAGCGCCCAGCGCCTAGCCAAACTTTGGCCTAATGTGCTTTCCTACTATCTACTGGTAGTGGTAGAGGTAGATTAAGAACATCACTAGGCAAATCCAGTCCATGCGAACAATACACCTTCCATTCTCACTCTACACGAGGGCGGCTAACGTCATTAGAGTGTGGCACCCCACAATACATCAAAAAGGAGAAAAATACACATTTTGGTGTGTGTGCATATACCATGTGTCTATGTAGGGAAGGTAATGCAGCAGCAAGCAACATGTTGGAAACATCTAGATCATACTTAAACCTCCTTCCTTGATTCAGCTTAAGGTGTTAGCTAAGATATCATTTATCATGGCTCCCCAAGGCTTCAATCAGACTAAGAGTAACCATGCGAGGATAACACACCCACTCGTAATGTATTGCCACCCCAAGTATGGATGATACAAACCACATATGTCAATTGTTCAACACAAATTAATAAGTTTATTTCCCACATGGGCATCACCTAAGGAGGCAAACAATTCACTGCACACATTTTTCTTTATCAACTTCAGAATGCAGGTATCTCTGGTACGTTGAAACAGTCATTTCAACATTTTGTCTATTCATTCAGAGCTAGTATAGACAAAGGAAATTAAACAGATTGATGAAATTGCAATGCCTAAAACCATATATCCGAGTTGAGAAGGAGAAGCATGACATTTAAAGGGAGTGGTTGGTCCACGGCTCAATGCCCTCAATCAATATTGCCAATTTCTGTAATGCCTATAGTTCATTTGATTAGGCTATTTTTCTAGCTAATCCTAAGCCACCAGTGGGCCAATAAAACCTAATGCAAAATTTTGCCTAACAAATTCTCTGGCCAGGTCAGTTGTCAGCACAAACCAAACATTAGCAGCACAAGTTGTGTCAAAAGTCAAAACCCATGCCATTTTACAGTGGACCAAAAATAAGGCTGAACATATGCAAGTAAAAGGAGGACATGAGTAACTCACTTGTAATTATCAGGATTCATAAAAAGCAGGGATCTGTATATGCTCTCAGATTCATCAAAGCGGCCAAGTTTGAACAAAACAGATGCCATTTGCTCTTTGAATGATAGCTTGTCAACCTAGCAGACAAAATTGACATGAACAAGCACAAAACATGATTATTCAGACATCATCTTCAGCGATCTCCAACAGCCACCACATACAAGCAACAAAAAAAATGGAAGGATAGGACTGACAATCTTGCTCTCCTTCTTCTGCATTTCCTCAAGGGCTCTGTCTAGCATACCACATTCTTCAAACAAAGATATCTATTAAAAAAGGGCAATAAGATTACATGAAATCATGACTGCAACATATATTCATATTATAGATGCATGGCATGAACTTGTTAGTTAGCAACAGAATAATAGCAAGTTAAAGAAATGAACATGGTCATAATGTGTGAACCAATGCATCGAAAGTAAAAAAATAATTAGGTGCCACTTATTTGAATATTTCATAACTCACACCAAGCTTCACACAACATGAACGGTGGATGTAGAGCAATTGAATGAAATACATGGTGAAAATAATTAGACACCATATGCTAAAATGTATATTAAACTAATACAATAAATAAACAAATTTAGATGGCATACAGTTGAAACAAAAAGAAATATTGCATCAACAGCATGCAAAACAAATGGGCACGAGTTTTCAATTAAGTCATACAAAATTGGCAATCAAATATAGTTTTATAGCAAAAGCCAAAGTAGATATATAGAATAATGAAGTGTCAGAAGAACATGAAGCAATGCTAAATGTTTTTTTTTTCTAATCCTGCAATCCTATTCAAGAAACACAAACCTTATACAGCAGCATTTCACTGTGTTCATATCGCTCATTCTCTGGAGGATAATCATCTTCCAGTGTTCCCTCGTATGCCTCCAATACTTCTATTGCCTTGGAAGAACTGCAAGTGACAAGTATCAGAACAAGTCAAACAACCACGTTAAGTGATGAATTATTTTTCATACAGCAAATACTTTGTCTTAATCGTATGCGTTAGTACGTAGATCATGAATAAACGAGCAAGTTAACTCTCCATCTGATATGAAAGGATCAAAGAATACAAACAAAAAAAAAATAAATGATCAGGTTTGGATCATAGAAAAAAATCTAAGAAATAAGGTATATACAAGTGAGGTAGGGACATCTGTGCACACCCTGGACTAATGGACCTTTAGACCATCTCCACACTTAGCAGAAAAGAACACCAATATGCCAAAAAAAAAAAAAAAGAGGCAAAGTATGTTTTGCAATGATGACATGGAGCAATCAAATAATTGACATGCTAAAGGAATCCATGAGCCAAGAAGATTATATCCAGCTCGCACTTTACACAATGTACTTACTACTTCAATTACTTACAGTGCACACCCAACAATATTAGGAATGAAGTTTGCTACTGGACTTTCACCATAGCGTATATAGCACCAAAAAATCAGTAGAGATCCGAGACATATTATGCCAAATCTTACAAGGTTGGTTCTAATCAATATCGATTAGAATGTGACATACTTAGAATTCAAATGATGAGCAACCGCAAAACCAATCCAGTTCATGCGGTGATTTGGCTTTAACGACAAAAGTTGTTGCCTGGTCTCAACAAAGCCAGACAAGTCTCTCATCTGTGCCTGTGTAAAAGATGAAAAATAAAATATTAGAGGGCAAATAAAATTCTCTTCTTAAAATAAGCCCTGAAGCCAAGATAGCCTTATACATTTTATAGAAGGATAACAGTAGCGTATAACATAGTGATGGCAACACACATTACAAATTCAAACAGCAGCTATTACATATTATCTTTCTTTAGCATTACATGTTCAGCAATAAGACAATGAACAAAATCATGTGCTTTTGACCCAAATAAAAATGAGGAAATGATTACTGACCATTTCATGATAACAATGAGCTATGCACAGAACATCAATATGTTAGTCATAGGTGACTGGAATGTGGCACATTTTAGTTGGCAGCAGTTCATTGAGGCTAAACTTAAGAAAACTATTGTGCCAAAAGAAATAAATAAAAAAACTTGTTAATTCACACCAACCTGGAGAAGCGACAAGTCACGAAGAATTTCTATGTTATCTGGATCAATCCTCAATGCATTTCTATAACATTTTATAGCTTCTCTGTATTCTCTATCTGACCGATAAAGCAAACCATAGACATGCCAACAGACATGACTCTTCAGATCATTCTGCAAAAAAAATTAATGTTAGTTCTGAGTTCCGACACCTGTACCCATGTAATCGTCACATCAACAACAGAGAAAATTGATTGCACTAATTGCTAACCTTCAGGCCTCGTCGAACAAGCTCATATGCTTCAGATTTTCGATCCATGCAGTTTAGCGTCAAACCTTTCATTGATAGTGTTTCTACATGAAACGAAACATAAACGGATGTTACAAGTGGATACAACAGTATGAGGTAATAATAGAACCAGAACATATATTTCAACATACCACCATGCTCTGGGAACTTTTTTAGTATGGAATCTGCAGCCTTAAGCCCTTTCTTATATTGCTTAGTCTCATAGGATTTCTGTGGACAAAAACAATAACACAAAAGTAACTTTTAGAGAGTTAAACATGAAGCGACAGCTACCATTCAACACAAAGTCGCACTGATAATCTGATACTAAGAACAGAACATAGTGTACTAGCTTATAGAGGCATCAAACAAAATTGTAGGGCATATGAAGACTATGAACACTTTCCATACATGCTAACAACTGAAGAACATAATGAATATCATCCTCGAATACCCAAAGCACTAAAGCAGAACAAAGGCTACAGTAAATCTCCAAATCCATAACCACTTACTACCATCAGCATTGTGAAGCAGCTAGTCCAAAATTTTTGAACCAAGAGGCAACTTAGCTTCTTTTTTTTTTGAAACTTCAACTTAGCAATTTTGATGCTACGCTAAAAGCCTAAAATCATGCCATCATGCTAGGATTTTGAGCCCATCCAGCCTATTTACAATGTGAACTAATAATGTTAGGATTTAATTATCCATGTCACAGCAGAGTTGTGTGCCATCTATGCAATAGGACACCGAAGTTAGATTCCGCTTCTAGAACAGTACATATAGTATAAAAAAAATACATTCAGTTCATGTCACTACTCACTACAATCAATAGATAAGGTCCTATAGGCGTGAGACAACATTATTCACCAATAACTGTTGGTATAGCATCACTAGGTGACAGTCTTGCACAGTTAAGCACAACTCATGTCACTAATCACTACAATCAATAGATAAGATCCTATAGGCGTGAGACAACATTATTCACCAATATAGCATCACCAATCTAGGTGGCAGTCTTGCACACTCATGGCTCAAGCTACAAAGCACTGTTTCCCGAGCTAGCAGGCTCAGGCACTCGTTCATCCAGTTACAACAAACCACAGCTTCATAGAGCTGACTTTAAAACCAGAGGAATCCATGCGTCCTAGAGCAACTCAGATCACCAGCACACCGAATCGAGCGAAAGGGGACCACGAAGCAGGCAGATTCGGGGGACCGGATCGTCTCGATTCTAGGAGGGTGGAGGCGAAGTGCAGCGGGGATGTGGGGCGCTTACGACGATGACTTTGAAGAGGTTGGCCTCCTTGGGCGGGAGCGAGGACCCCATGGCTTCGACAGGGGCGGGGCGGCGCGGCGAGGCGCGGCGGCGCGAACCCTAGGGCGGGGCAAGGAAGGGGAAGGGTTTTGGAGTCGCAAGGCGGAGGGTGGGCTGTCAAGCGGTGCCGTGGTGTGGTGCTGTGTAATGG